>CM033713.1:71166430-71661539 GCA_019671005.1 Hibiscus mutabilis
TTTATTTTTCTTTACTACCTAGAAGATTATGCCTAGAGTTTCAATTTCAAGCAACTCTACATGGTTGACATTTAGAGCTTTTTTCGTCCTTGAATATCATCGAAAGAGTAATAATCTCGCTTTCTTGACTGTAATCCGGTGGGGAAGATCACACATCATCGTTGTCACGACATCTATCTAATGTCACATCTTGCAATTGATATCTAGTGCCCTACAACGGCGAGAAAATATCTATGTGCTTTCAAAAAACATTATATGTTAAGCGAAATGTGTCCTTTATTGAAAATAAAAACCAACAAACATGCCCCATCACAAAAGATCTTTGCCACATGAGGGCCACATAGAGTTGATCCCTTGTATTACTTCAGGAAGGTATTTTAATGTAGGAACATCTATGGCTTCTTCAGCACTATGTAGATTTGCTTCTCATCCTTGGTCTTCCACTGCTTGATCAGCTCTTGTGTCAGGGTTCCATCATTGACCAGCTTCTTGATTTCATCCAGTAAAGGTCTACATTTTCTGGTGGGATGCCCCGGTGCCCCCATATGGAATTCGCATGTGCTACTCGAGTCAAAACTGTGGGCATACAGATCAGATGCACTCTTTATCAGCCTAGGAACAAGATAGTGACCCTCTACCAGATGAGGCCAAATGTCTGAGATAGATGTTCCAAACACTTCCAAATTTGCGCTCGTCCGAGGAATTTTCCTTGATGCCCCCGATTTGTCAGTCTGTCTCCTTCTCTTACGGCCACGCGAATCCTGGAGATGACACTCATTTACGTCTCCATCCTTATCTATATTATCTTCGCTTCGGTCCTTAGACTTAGACCCCAATTTTCTTTCTTTGACTGCGTATTCTATTCTTTCTCCAATCGTCATGAAATCTTCGAATCCGTTTCTCGATTTCTCCAACATCACATCGAAGAAGGGAGGGGGAAGCGTTGCATGAAATAAGGGAGTTAACTCTTCTTCCGCTATAGGGGGCTGGACTTGGGTCGCCAGACATCGCCTCCTTAATGCATATTCCCTGAAGCTTTCATTTGGCCTTATTTTCTCATTCTGAAGAAACTGTCGACAGGGTGCTAAATCTAAAGCATATTTGTATTGATCCAAGAAGGCATTAGCGAGGTCACCCCATGACCTAACTTGGTTTCTGTTCAAACGGTTATACCACACTGCTGCTGGTCCCGTCAGGCTATCATGGAAATGGTGGATCAACAATTCTTCGTTCTTCATGTATCCTTCCATTTTTCTACAAAACATGGTTAAGCGAATCTTCGGGCAGCTGGTTCCGTCATACTGCGCAAATCCGGGAACCTTGAAATCTGGAGGAATGACCAAATCAGGGACTAGGCAGAGTTCCCTCGTATTGAAAACATTTATCTTCTCTTTCTTCTTAAGCTCTTTCTCAATTTTTTCTTCTAACTGGTCAAGCTTCGACTCTTCAATTCGTTCCATTTTTCGATTAATTCTGCCATCGAACTCCATGTATTAAATGATAAAGTGCCATGCAATGATAAAACAATGCAAAGAACGTGATGCAAATGCAATGCATGAATGCAATAAAGCATTGATTCCGCAAATGATTTGTCCCTATAGAACATCTTTCATTCAGACCAAAAGGTTTCATTATATCCGGTATTAGGGTTTTATAGATAGCGGTAAGCCCTGGCACCTAATGTCTTGACCTCATTCAATAGTCCCGTTAGTTTTCCTTCGCGGTCCAATGCCGGATCCATATTCTGGCTTATTGGTGCTGCTGCATCGGCTAAATCTGCTACCTGTTGAGCTACTTGTCGGGCTTGAGTCGTAACCATCTTCATGTCTCGGTCTTTCTCCCGTATTGTTTGCTCGGCCTTTTGTAGCTTAACGGTCATTGCCCCAACACGGATCTCACTGGTATGTAAAGCAGTCTCGAGCCTCACTATCTGTTCTTTGAGTGCTGCGTTTTCCATTTGGAAGGCTTGTGATTCATTCCTTTCCTGGTGCAGGCGTGATTTCAGGATATCTTCCATGGCCAGACTGCTTTCCAACTCATTTTGGAGAATGTCGCGTTGACCCTCAGCTTCTTCCAACTTCTTTGATAATGATCTGATTTTATTCTTACTATTTTTGCATTTCTGCTTCCAGCGTTCTAAACCATTCCTCAGTTGAATCATACCATTGACCCACTCTTCAGCGGTGTCACCCAGACCGAAACTCTTAAATTCAAAGTGCAGCTTCTGGTACTCGTCTTGTACGCTCTTTAATTTCATGCTCAGATTGTGCCTCTCATGCTCGAGCTGGTCGCGCTTGTGTGCGAATTCATCTTCTGAGACACTTTTATTCTTGGTTCCTAACTTTATCCCGCTTGAGTGACCTACTTCTGTGTTATCCGAACCTTGGGCTGGGTATTGACCTTCCTTCGACTTTGCTCCTCGGGCAACGGCTGGCTGGCTGAAGAATCGGGGTTGTCCGTCTTCGAAACCCAAAATTCCCATTCTGACAAGATCTCGAACTCTGTCCTTCAGGGCCCTACAATTTTCAGTGTGATGACTCGAATCGCCTATGTGGTAGCTGCACCGGACACAACTATTGTAATCTTTCGGATAAGGAGGTTTTCTTGGTACATACTTCACTGGTATGATAAGGTTCCTTTCGACAAGCAACGGAAGTAACTCGGTGTATCTCATGGGTATTGGATAATGTCTTCTGATGTCATTAGATTCTCGAACTTCCCCTGGTTTTGCCTCTGTTCCCTGGGTATCTTCCCCAGATGTGCTACTTGTCTGCTTCTTGAGATTGATCACAAAGGGATTTGATTTGTCATATTTAACGGTGTTGTCTATTTTGACATTCTGACCATTTTGTTCCACATTCTCGCTCCCGACCGAATCTTTTTTCGAGTTCGACATCTTTGCTTGCCTTTCATCATGGCATTCATCTGGTCCATCATCTCGGACATCTACTTCTTTAGTTCTTGTATTTCGTCTTGTTTGTCACCAGGATTGACACTGCTTACCGAATCTATTCTGGTGTCCTTGAATGGTTCTTCTTCGGCTGTCTCTGTCCTAGTCTTGGGATGGAACTCTGGAATTGGACCCCCTTCCTTCAGGTCAGAGAACCTTTGGTCCATCATGAACAATCTTTTATTATGGGAGAAATCACTCGGGAATCAATGCCCACACACTGGAATGTGAATGCAATGGTATGCAAAAACAAAGCAAAAAGAAAACAAGTCAGTACCGGAAAAAAATGATAAGTACATAATAAAAGGGCAAATTAAATGCGATAAGCAAATAAGGCAATCCTATTTACATTCCATCTAAGACACCTAGGTTATCCGCATGGTTCTAACATGGTGGGTTTCTATGTGTTCTCTACATGCAGTTTTGGTTCTAGGAGGTACCCGAATTGTCCTCATTTGTCCTCTACTAAGAGTAGCAAGGCCCCGATCATCACCCATTATAGGCTCCTTTCAACCGAGTTCAATTGGGGGGACCCATTCGCTTATGCCCGCGTCTGAAGGGCGATATCCTTACGAAAGCATAAGGTACTCGAGCCCCGAAGGTACTTGCTAGGTCCATACGGGAGAACGATATCTCCACGAAAGCATTAGCATTTTCCCCCCACTTAAAAAAGACGGGTTTATATGCCATATTTTAAATGTGTTAAAATAAACGCGCAATTATAACCGAATATTAATTTAATAGCCACTTTTAATCCGGAACTTCCAATATTAGTAAAGCGGTAATTATTTTAAAAGCTTGACACTCATTTGTTTTTTTTCGAAAAAACAAAAAATGTCCCCAGCGGAGTCGCCATCTGTAGCGATGTCTTTTCTTCTCATCGCTAAATAAAAACGTGGCGTGGTCGAAGTGTTTTTGAAAGGTGTTTGTGATTTTTTTTCGGATATAAAATATTTATTCCATGGGGTTTTAGAAGAAACCGCATTTTAAAAAAATTGGAGTCGCCACCGGCCACTTAGGTAGGCCGGACACCATAAAACCAGAGATTCAAAAAGATTGGGTTCGGGAGTCGGTTACGGATGGGGAAGGATTAGCACCCCCACACCGCCCAAAATTGGTACTTTAATAATTACCGCTTTATTAATATTGGATTTTTCGGGTTAAAGTGACGATTATTTTAAAATTCGGTCATAATTGCGAATAAATTTTAAGGGCCCCGTTATCCGAGGGTAAACGCCCAACCACTATCACTACGCCTGATACTGGCCCCGTTTACGCTCGGATAAAAGGACACCACATTAACAATTTATATCTCGATATGCAATCTTAGTGGCAAAAATATAAAACATGGCAAAATATTTAAATGTAATAAATATTGACATAACAGAATACTAATCTAACATAAATGATATACTAGACTAAAACATGCATATATACATATTATTCTAAATAATAGGTAAAAAAACAACTTTAACAAGTCAGAATAACAATGCAGGAAAAATTACGTATATAGACGAACAAATATTTCAAAAAGACATACATGTTAGTAATAAAACATATTTCAACATATATGGAACAATATATTATACATAAAAGAAGACACACTAACACGTAACTTAAAAGCCAAGAAAACATACAATACGTACAAAAATACAAGAACATGCCGTTTACGAGTCAAATAGAACATAACATGCTTTAATACGAATAACCGGATAAAAAAAACATGACTATCATAAGCTTAACACATATATACATATAAACATAAAATACGAGTCATATACGAGGGACATAAAATAAAATAATAGGATATCAACATATACGATTATAATACGAACATGAATATTTACAAAGAATACAAGACTGAAATGAAAGAAAAATAAAAGTCAGTGGCAGAAATTAAAGAACAATAATATGTAATTTAGGGACGAAATTGCGAAACAAACAGAACCAAAAAGGATCAAAACTGTAATTAGACCAAGGGGCAGACCCAAAATGAAAAGTTCAAAAACGCAGGATGGTTAAGGGGGTAATTTTACCATTTAAAATCTGAATCGGTGTAATTTAGGGACTGGATTACAAGATTTTGAAATATCAGGGGGACTGGGATTGTAATTATACCATGCGGTAAGAAAAAATGAAAATATTGAAAACGCGGGATGATTAAGTGTGTGATTTTCCCATTTAACGAAATAATAACAATTATATAAACCCTCTTTTTAGGCCGAAATCAAATTTTTGGCCATTCGTTTCATTTTTCTGATTTTGCAAGAACCATCTGTTCTTCATTCTCTCTCAACTATCCCATGAAACCCAGAATCCGGCGGCTGGCAGCCGTGTTCTCCGCCGCCGGCCGCCGCTAACCGGGGCCGGCGAGCCTCCAAAACACACCAAAATAACCTCCTTTTCTTCCTCAACATGAATCCGTGGTTGGGTTCAGAGGATACACCCTTATTTGCCCTAGATCTAGAAAATACGAAGCGAAAAAAAAAATATTTTTTAGACCAAAACGAAACTACAAGGGGTCTTCCCCTCCCTTTAGTTCACCATATCAGGCTTGGAGAAGCCGAAAGGCTTATCACTAAGGAAGGGAAGACCCACAAACATCGATGGTAAGACGACTCTTTTTTTTTGTTTCTGTTGTCTTCTTTCGTATATGCATGCAAAAATAAAAGAGAAACGAGTATTTACCACTGGACTTTTCTTTCGATTCCCTTGAATGTTTACAACTTTCAATTTTTTTTTTGTATTACAAGATCTCTGTTACCACTCTCCTTTTTTTTGTTACTCCTCTCTTCGTTCTTTTTTTTTGTTACAAAAGTCCCCGTTTCATATATATCGTTGTCTTTGTTTTGGTGCAAGTTGCATCTTGCTTTTTCAGATCTGAACTGACAATTTTTGCTTGTTGTCTTGGGCATGTTCTGAACGGGGGTTGAATATCGGCATGGTGGCGGTATGGATGTTCTGCCAGCGGCCAGACGCGTTCTCGGCCGTTAGATCAGATCAGATCTGACGGTCGAGATGGCTTGAAGGACAAACGGCTTGGATGAAGCCTCGATTTAATGAGACGGCTCCAGATCTTGCCACGTGGAGCTCCGCAGTCGAGGAGTCAGAACGCGTGGATCTTACGCGCGCGTGGGATATTAAAGCGTCCGCGCGTGGACCACACGCGCGTGGCACTCGAACGGTCCATACGTGTGGAACACGCGCCTGGCAGATATTTTTGACTTCTTAGTTGTATCGTGGCCGTTGGATCAGATCTTGATCCAACGGCCCACATTTACCTGCACACCATAATTGTAATTAGATAAGGTTTGGGTTTGGGCCAACCGGGCCTTGTAATGATATTTGGACTTGGACTGTAATTTTTATTTGGGTTTAATATATTTAATTTTTTTCATTTTATCAGCCCAATAATATTAATAATAATAATATAATTATAACAGCAATACATATACATGATACAAACATATACTTATACAAGTATAACATATTGGCATACGTACATATAATCCTGCCCATAATTATCATAACATCTATATATATTAATCATATATACTCATACTCTAGATACATACGCGACACACATTCATCATTAATACGTATACATACATAGCTTATAATATACATGCACACACCACACCTTATATATATTATTAACACTCATGCAAACAATAAACATATAATATAATAAACATACATGCAACACTAATATGTATTTACAGGTAAAAAATGAGTGATTACACTCTTGAGTTTGAGTCAATATGCACCTGAGTTGGTTCCTAAAGAGCGTACGCGATGTGATCGATTCTGCTACGGGCTTGTGCATGATGTTAAAACATACATGCTTGCTGTTGATTATATCGATTTTGATGTGTTGGTTTCACGGGCCTAGAATGTATAGCAGAATCTGGGTTTGGCTTCTGGGACGCGAGGTTTCAGCTTGGGTAAGAGAGCTATTGATGCTGGTTCAAGCGGTGGCCAGGCTAAGAGACACCGTGACAAGAGGTTTCGCCCGGAGTCGAGGCATGGCAGAGGAGTTGTGGGACGTAGAGTCCAGGGGCAGGGTGCCCAAGTTAGAGCGTCATTTAACACCTGCTGGGTTTGTGGATCCCGAGATCATTTGAGGCGAGACTGTCCACGTCTGGCCAGGGAGGGTTAGGCACCTATGCCTGATGTGGCCAATGCTTGTTGGAGTTATGGGTCTGACGACCATCAGAGGCGTGATTGTCCATTGCTGGCCCGAGGTGGGCAGGGTGCTGCACCTGTTGTAGCTCTGCAGCGGGGCCGTGATCGTGGCCGTTGACCGTTTCAGTGTCGAGGTGGTGGGCAGAGGGCTGTGGCTCATACCGTTACTATCTAGCCTGAGAGAGGTGGACCGGCTAAGGTGTATGCGCACTGTGAGGGTCGCAATGACACTGATATGATTACATGTACTTTTACCTTACAGTCTTTACCGTTGTATTCGTTGGTTGATTCTGGTTCTACCCATTCATACATCTTGAATGAGCATGCTAGGTTGCTTGATATATCTGTTGAAATTCTTAATGTGGGTGTTAGAGTGACTAGTTCTCTTGGGGAGACAATCGTGGTTAGGAGGTTGTATCGTAGGTGTCCGATGTTGGTTCAGGGACATGAGTTTGCCGTGGACTTGATGGAGTTGCCATTCCATGGTTTTGATGTAATTTTGGGTATGGATTGGCTAACAGGACATCGGGTTGTGGTGGATTTTGAGACCAAACGGATAAACTTGAGGTTATCGGATGACTATGAGGTGGTGGTTGTTGGTGAAAATGCCAAGTTTTTTTCTAATGCTATTTCGGCTTTGGAAGCGAGTCGAATGTTAGATTTGGGATGTCAAGCTTTCTTGGCTTACGTTATGAATCCTGGATCAAAGGAGTTAAGGGTGTAGGATGTTCGCACCGTATGTGAGTTTTCGGATGTTTTCCTGGAAGAGTTACCGGGGTTGCCACTCGACCGTGAGGTTGAGTTTGGCATCGAGGTCTTTGCAGGTACAGTACCAGTATCGATTGCTCCGTATCGTATGGCCCCGAAAGAGTTAAAGGAATTGAAGACGCAACTGCAGGAGTTGTTGGATTGAGGCTTTATTAGAGCTAGTATTTCACCGTGGGGTGCACCGATTTTGTTTGTGAAGAAGAATGATGATACGATGCAGATGTGCATAGATTATCGACAACTGAATAAGTTGACGATAAAGAACAAATATCCCTTACCACGCATAGATGATCTGTTCGATCAGTTTAGGGGTGCTTCGGTGTTTTCCAAGATAGATTTGAGGTTGGGGTACTATCAGTTGAAGGTGAAGGAGGTGGATGTTCCTAAAACAGCCTTTCGTATGAGGTACGGGCATTACGAATTTTTGGTGATGCCTTTTGGTTTGACCAATGCACCAGCTGCTTTCATGGACATAATGAACCGTGTGTTTCATGAGTTTTTGGACCAGTTTGTGGTTGTGTTTATCGATGATATACTCGTGTACTCCCGTACTGAGGAGGATCGTGATAGCCATTTGCGGATCGTGCTTCAGAAGTTGCTGGAGAATCAACTATATGCCAAGTTAAGCAAATGTGAATTCTGGCTTAAGGAGGTTGTATTCCTTGAGCATGTTGTGTCGGCCGAAGGAATTCGTGTTGATCCGCACAAGGTTGAGGATGTGATGAGTTGGAAGGCGCCCAAGTCTGTGACAGAGGTTAGGAATTTCCTTGGTTTGGCTGGTTATTACCGTAGGTTTGTAGAAGGGTTCTCCACTTTGGCTAGTTATATTCAATTTTTTATTAATTTTTTTCGGAGCGGCTCAGGTTTAGTCGGATTTTTTATTAAAATATCGGGGTCGGTTATGTTTTATTATGTCGGGCGAGTCAGGGTAAATTACAGAATTATTGGATTGAAATTTAAACCTAAGATTTCATAATACTTAACTTCAAGGTAAATTATACCGGTCATTAAGTTTTGACAATATTTTTGTTTTAGTCACGACTCACGAAATTATAAAAGTTAGAATGATAGATTTGTTGATTTCGTTTTTTTATCAAGTCTTTAACGCCATGATGATTTGACAATTTTTGTTTTATTTTTTTAGAAAATCAAAATCTCCTTTCTATCCTCGTTAACGATAAAATTGGCACCAAAATTTCTATTTTTCTCCTCTTTCTTATTCTCGGGTTAGTTATCCTCAAAACTTACTTAAAATCAATAAAAATCAAATTAAAGTTCCAGTTCTCTTGGTCTAAATTACGTCGGTGGTCACTCAATGAGAATGATTTCAAAATATGTTGTTGTTCTTCTTTGAAGATGCTTTTCACCGTTGAAATTTTTGGACAAACATCGCAAATCCTTCAAAATCTGACGAAGCTCCAAACCCTCCAACGACTGTTGATTTTTGTATTGAAGTTTAGAAAATTCTAAACCTGTAGAGTGGTAGAGGAGACGACACAAATTCATCAATGTCTAGATTTGGCAAAAAAAATCGAAAAACGACTCCAAAAAAATTATTGTGTATCTCATTAAAAAATCATCATAATTAGATTAAAAAAGAGAACACTAAAATATTATTAAAGTAAAACACAAAACTACAAAATCATAGTACACAAGTCCCGTTATACAAAGCAAATGAGAGCATGAAAATAAACCGTACAACAAAAACAATCAACAATTGAGTATCACACAGGCCCTTCGACAACTCGCAGCAGATAAACAACAATAAAAAGAACCCACGATTTACAACAACTAACATTTGTCGAAATTGTTAAATAAATATAATCATAATATCTAATAATGACTATAGAAAATATATAGAGAAGTAGGGTCGATCCACAAAGACTAAGAAATTTCTAATGCCATCTCCTTGTTTCAATCCTTGATTTAACTACAAAATAAAAATAGGGGTTTAGAAATAATAATTAAGAAAAAAATAAAAGATGAACAAAAGCAGTAAATCATAAATAAAGAATTTAATTGGGATAATTTAACCTTAGGTTTTACTAGCCTCAATTTCGATCGTTCATCGAAATACTTTTCTCTTCTGGATAGTATGTTGGTTACAGTCAACAGGGCACAACCCCTATAGCTAACTCTTCTCTTCGGTTAACCAAAATTTCCAAGTCAATCTCTGAAATTTAGTTCTTGCTGGTCTAACTACGTCTATCGACGTTAGCACTAAAACAACTTTAAGTTCTGGAAGATCCCAACTCGAGTTATAGCGTCTCTCTGAGAATCGAACTCGATCTTGATTCCCCTTAGCAGAACACCACTAAGTTTGTTCACATGAAGCCGAATTACGACAAACCGATCTGACTCCCAAATCACAAGCCAAAACACATTTCAAATCAATGTCAACTTTTTGAGTTGAACATGTAGTAACTTTTAAAGGAATAGCCGATTGTCACTCATAGTTTCTAGAGAATCAAAGAATATTTTTCCAAAATAATGAAGTGCAACTCAATTCTCATTATTAGAATTGAACCATCGCAAAGCTTTAGGCTAAGTGAAAATTAGCTAAGCATGGATTAGATCATGCTTAGCATTATGGTATGGAAAATAAAGAAAGAGAATAAAGTAAAAGATGAAAAGAAAAAAAGCTACTTTAGAATTAACCAAGGGAAATACAAATTCTAATCTGAGTTTAAATGTTGAATCCTAAGGGGTATTTATACCCGAGAATCCTAATAAAATAAAATAACTCAAAACCCTAAATAAAAGATAAAATAAAGGATAAATATTTTAAACTAGTGGACTAAATTTAAATCTAGAATTTATCACAAAAGATAAAGATAATTGATTTAAATCATGTAGCTCTGGTTGAATTATGTTTTATCTTTTGGATAATCTCATCTTTATCTTTCAGACATTTATCCTTAAGATAATTCTGAATTTTGACTTTAAGATAATGCTAGTCTGTTTTCTAGAAGCTGCTGACTGTAGCTCGAATTCTGTTGCATTGGACTCGACTGTATCATGTCTCAGGTCGTGCCCACGTCTCCTGCCATAACATCCAGTGAAAATCTAGATTCTGCCTTCAATTTGTTGATTTTAGACTGACTTAGTCTAATAAAATTCCTAACCAAAACAAACTCAAAAAATAACAAATTAATAATATCCAAATAAAAAATAAGAAATAAATATCACTAATAATATGTAATATTTTACACTTATCAACAACCATCATCATCGTAGATTGAAATAAAAAAAAATCTAATGAATTCTTTTGGAAAAAAATAACTATAAAAACTGGCACATCAGATAAAATGAATAAAAAAATCATTTTTAACTTTCATATGCAGCACTTAAACATACAAACCCTTTATTTTTTAGATAAATGTTATATTATTTATCTAAGAAACAGCAAAAACTGCTACAAATTACCTATAAATGCCCTGCATAGCCATTTCTGTTTTGCTCAATTGTTTATAGCGTTGTGCTTGCGTGAGGCGCATTATATATGTGAGTATTATTTGTATTTAAACCCTTTACATTTATTCATAATGTAAAAAAATATCTCTAAAATTCGATTGAATTGTTAATTTGGTTCATATTTTTTAAGCACTTTAACTCTTAATATTTTATTTTGAACAAAATAATCATTCCGTGAATAAAAATCGTTAGTAACTATCAGTCAACGTCTTGAAATGATGTGGCAAACTGACATGACATTGCATGTTAACATGGCAGTGCCATTTAGACAAATGTGCTTGACATAATGACACGTCAGCCAAATATAATTTTATAAAATTATTTTTTGCTGACGTGTCATTCTGTCAAGTCATCTCAAAGTGTTTACAATTAGTTGACTTACAGTTTTCATTTACGGAGGAACAATTTTAATCTGGAATGAAACGTTAAAAGGTTAAATTGCTTTAAAAAATAAACGAGCTAAAATAATTATCCAATTAAACGTTAAAAGTATTTTTCTATATTATACCTTATTTTTATTTCAAATTCCGTCATGATCTTTTACAATTTTTGAGTAAGCTGGTGAAAAAATTATCTCTTTCTTTTCGGTGCCCCTATATATGTCCCAACACTGAAAAATTAAACCCTACAATTTAACCCTAAATCATAAACCTAAAACTCTAAACCCTAAAAACTAAACATATCACGTTAAGCCCTAAACTATAATCTTAAACCTAATTTTTAGTGTTGTGATATATATAGGAGCACTGAAAAGGGACATATGATTTCTATTCCTAAGTTGATAAGCCAATGTTCAAATGGCTAGTTAATAACACATTATTTATTAATCAACGAGGTTGGTCCAAATGGTAAACAACTTGATATTCGCTTAACGTCCATTAAGAGGTCGGTGACCAAATTGAAGCAAATCACAAAGTTTAATTGTAGCATTGAAGCAATTAGAAGTTTGGTTACCAAATTGAATAATTAACCAAAATTTAGTGAACATTTGTGAACTTTACCCAAAGGTTTATTAAATCTAATTTTTAATTTTCTTTTAAAATATTTTAATTATAAGTCTAGTCCTTAAAATTTTTAATTTTTATTAATTAATTTAATAGTGTTTAGCGGTGTTCAGCGGTGTTCGACGCACATGGTAGAATTTTCCTTAAGTTTTATATAATATAACAATAATTTTAGATTAATAATTATTTATAATAATATTAGAGAAATAAAAAAGGAAATGATTAGTTAAAACTTTGATTTAAAATATAATTAATTGTTCATTTAATCATGATTATTTTAATATTTATTTAAAAGTCATTAAAAATTAATGGTGCGTAGATATATGTACTATTAATGGTATGTAGCGGTGGAACAAAAATATTTTGTTCTTTTTCAGTGCTCCTTTTTATGTCCTAGCACTAAAAAATTAAATTTTAAGCCTTAACCTTAATTTTTAAATCTCAAACCCTAAAAAATACACTATCCCCAATTCTCTAAACCTAAATCATAAACCCTAACACTAAACCTTAACCCTAAACTCTAAATATTTTTTTAGTATGGAGACATAAATAAGGGCACAAATTTTTTTACTCGTAATGGTGTATGTCAACCGTTCTAGAATTTTCCTAATTGACCCCTATGTTTTTATTTCAAAGTTCAAACTCCACCATAATCTTTTTACAATTTTCGGATAAGCTGATGAACCAAATGTCCAAATTGCTAATTACACATTATGTATTCCTTTGGGACTTAGGATTCTTAATCCGAGTACATGTTAGAATCCTTGTGCAGCCATGTTTCCCTCTTATATAAATACTTACCACCACAAGAATCACAAACTCTTAGAATCGACACGAGTTATCAAGTTAGAGCTACTTTTCTCAATCAAGTTTCTTTAATGGCGTTGGTTCCGATTTCCGTCCCTCATCTTCCACCGGTCGACGACGTTCGAGTCTTGGTAATCGTCGCCATTGGTTTCCGCCGTATCGACCCGTAACCCGCTATTCCAACAACCCTTTCTCTTCTTCATACGAACTGGTTAATTTCGACCTCTCTCTCAGCATCTTGCAAAACCGCGACCAGCTTCGTCAAGTTCTCGACCAGTGGTTTGCGAGAGTTGGGATCAACACGGCGTCTATTCTCTACGACGCCGTCGTTGAAGATATCGTCGAATGCGGGGTCAGAGCTGAAAGTACGAGTGTGGACGCGGGGGAAAGTGATAGCGGAACTTTGTGTTTAAGTAGCTTTATACAGGCAGTGCTCACGGAAACCGATATCGACGGAGACACTTCGTTGACGACGGCTCTGGCGGAATCGGAATCGGAGTTTGAGATGAATAACTACGGCATGGTGGCGGCTAGGGAGGCGTCGATCGAAGAGGAGCTGAAGAGGGTTGAAGTGGAAGCCGGAGGTGAAACCTGCGTGATATGTTTGAATGAACTGGAGGTTGGTTTTGAAGCTTGTCGGATGCCTTGTTCTCATGGTTTTCATGGCGATTGCATTGAAAAATGGCTAAGGCAAAGCCATTACTGTCCTATTTGTCGGTTTGAGATGCCGACCAATTAAATTTGAGATAAAAAACAAGTTTATGATTTTTTTTATTGTTTTTATTTGTACATTGGAGAAACAAAGCATGTTTTGTTTAATGGATTACTTGTAAATTCTTTCAAAAAATTAAATTAAGGGACTATAGTGATTTTAGTGGAAAAAAAATGAAATTTATCTTATGAAGTTTAGATTCGAGCATTTTACTTATGTTAAACCGATATCTAACTCATTAATTGATTAATTTGGATCGAGTATTACAAAGGCTCATTGTGGGGTGACCCTCTCATCCCAATTTGCTCCATTCACAACATCAAGATTGAAACATCTGGCCTTACTTAAATATATATATATATATTTGAAATTTATGTAATATTTTTTTTCAAAATTTTTAGAAATTGGACTAGAATAAAAGAATGTGCAAAAGTTGAGGAATAAATTTGTTGAAATTTTTAGAATTAGTATCAAATTAGTTAAATATGTAAACGTGAAAGGCTAAATTTTTATATAGTATATTAATTTATTAACAATATAATTTACATTACAAAACTAAAAGATTAATGAGTAAATAAAAAGCTAATAATAAAATGGTTTAGTTGAGTCAATATTTTACTCAGAGAGTAACATAATAATCATCTTATTTGACGGGGTTAATTTGTTATTTAAGCCTTAAAATAAATAAGAACAATATTGGTAGGACTCTGATGGCTTATATAACGTATTGTTCGGTGTCTAATTATGAGAGAATCAAGTAAGTCCCAAAGTTGTGTTTACGTTGCTGGATGGAGGCAAAACTCTTGGAAACCGATATCAACCGGGACACTTCATTGACGAGGGCGCTGGTGGAATCGGCGTCCGAGTTCGAGAGAGATAACTATGGCATGGTTGCAGCTAGAGAGGCGTCGATCGGAGAGATGTTGAAGAGGGTTGAAGTAGAAGGTGGAGATGAAACCTGCGTGATATGTTTGAATGAACTGGAGGTTGGTTTCGAAGCTTGTCGGATGCCTTGTTCTCATGGTTTTCATGGCGATTGCATTGAAAAATGGCTAAGGCAAAGCCATTACTGTCCTATTTGTCGATATGAGATGCCGACCAATTAAATTTGAGACTAAAGCAAGTTTATGTTTTTTTTTATTATTTGTATGTTGGAGAAACAAAGGTTGTTTTGGTTTAATGGATTACTTGTAAGTTTTTCAAAGTAAATTAAGGGTAGGAAGAATTCAAGAGTGGTTTTAGTAGAAAAATATGATGATATTTATTTTACTCATTTTATAAGAGAGAAACCAGGACATTCATGAGACGAGAAATGAAAACTATTAGCCCCATACGAAGTTTATGAATAAGTGATTGTTTGATAATGAGCAAGGAATATATGCTTTTCTACTAAACATTATGTATTGAACTCATAATTCATTAAATACTTTTTATGAATGTCAACTAAGTATCGTAAGTACATTGGTCTCAGTTGTTCAATCATTTGATAACCAGAATCATTATTTGATAAATGATCATTATGAGTCAGACTCAATAGAATTTGATCAATTTTTTTTTTTGTCGTTAAGGTGTAGAACTGAACCGAGAATTCCCTTTCTTTATCATCAATTGAATCGTTGTTCGCAACCTAGAATTTTATTTTATCATCAATCCAATCACCGATCACTTTTTTTTCCTTTTTCTTATCAATGAATAGATCTCTTTACTTGTATGACTTAGATGTCTCGTATTTCTCAAAAAAGATTCGATTGATGAGATTTAGTATGATACTTATGAGATCGATGGTATCAAAGAGATTGATATTCAAATATTTCATCTTAGAGTCAAAAAAAATGTTATTGGTTGTACATAATTTAATATCGTATATTGGTAATATTTGAAATTTGTATTAATTAATAACAAATAATTGGTATATAATTTTATGTTTCTATGAAGTTTTCTTCTTTTTCGAATATTTTATGTTTTTTGGTTTAACCATCGGTATCCAATTCATTGGGTAATAAATTTAGATCAGGTTCTGCATAGGCTCATTATGGGGCATCATTCTAACTCAATTTGCTCTATTTATAACGTCAGAATTTGAACCTCTTACCTTGATTAAGAGATATAGTGCTTCATCTCACAATATCAACTGGTTGTAGGTGAATTTTTATGTTTTAATTATTTATAATTTTTTAATTACTTTTTCAGAAATTTTAGATAGTGGACTAGAATAAAAGAATGTGCAAAAGTTGAGGAATAAATTTACTAAAGTTTTTAAAATTAGGACCGAATTAGTTAATGCGTAAACTTAAAAGATTAAATCTATTATTATACAAATAAAATGGGCATATCAGCATCAGATTAGGAACTTATTGGCGGAGTGACTAAAATTTTCAATTTCTCTACGAGTTGACTAAAATAGTGAAGATAAAAAAATATATTAATATTGAGTCATTTACAATTTAGATCATTGAACTTATTATCAACTTTCATATAGGTCATTAACCTTTGATTTAATTAAATTAAATTATTAAACTTTTATTATTAGCAAATTAAATTATTCACACTAACACGGTTAATTATTTTAACTGAAAAGCTGACTCAACAGTCCTATTTGACATATTTTTCTATGTCAGAAAATTAATATTAATTGGAATTAAAAAAACATTTAAAGACTTATCTCGCATTAAATTGTTAAGGAAATTGTGGTTCAATCAAGTATCAATTTAATCAATTTCTCAATCTTTTTGTATCTCACTCTCCACCACTCTTTTTCAGCCCGTTACAAACATCACAAAGTTTTTGCTGCCCTTGAAGATTTAGAGACACCCGAGGTTTGAAAATTTTTTTTTTTTAGAACTTCGAAATTTAATTGACCGGAATTTAGTTTTGTTATAACTTTAAAAAACAATAGTAGTTGAATTTCATGGGATTGGATTTTTAGTGAGATAATCCTTTGTTTATTTGCTAAGAACCCTAAGGGGGAAATAGTCGTAGTTGTCCATTAATATTTTTTTATTCCACTTAATTATTAATTTTCTGACATGGAAATATATGTCTAGTAGGAAGGTTGGGTCAGTTTTTTCGATCAAATAATTTAACGCTGTTAGTGTTAATAATTTAATTTGTTAATAATGAAAGTTTAATGATTTAATTTGATTAAATCAAAAGTTAGTGACCTACATGAAAGTTGAAAATAAGTTTAATGATGTAAAATGTAAATGACTCTATAAATATTCGGTATCAACTAGTACAAGTCGACGTAAACCGATACAAATCGAAATAAATCAAAACCTATTAAAAGTCGGTATCAACTCATTTGAGTAATTTATTCGTAATCTTCACGTACATATCAACAATTTGTTTTCCACATAAATTAGTTTAGGAAAATTATTTCATTTAAGGTGGGTGGAGTTAAAAATTTTAACAATAAAAGTTGAATGAATTAATACATAAAAATTTTGAATTTAAAGTTTAGAGATTAAGACACGTGACAATATTTAAAGACAACTTGTAAAATTAAAATTTAAGAAAATATATCATGTACTGTCGGTAGAAAATTTATTTTCCACAAGCGGACTTAATTTAAGGTTTATATATTTAGTTTGGGGTTTTAGGGGTTTATGAGCTCGAATTTAGAGTTTAATGTTAGAGTTTGGGGTTTAAAATTATAATTTATACTTTATGATTATTGGGTTTAGGGTTAGGAGTTTATATATTATAGTGTGGAGTTTAAATAGATATATTTGTGTAAAAAAATATACTGACATCACATTAAATATTAACACTTAAAATTTACTCAGACACTATTCACCCATAAATCTTTCCTATTGAACACTTAAACATACTTGACAGAATGAATCTAGAACAGACGACACACACAGCTACACATTATTAAATTTTTATTGACTTTTAAATAAATATTAAAATAATCAGGGGTCAACAGACAATTAACCATAATTTAAATCAAAAGTTTGATTAATCATTTCTTTTTTAAATATTAATAAAATTAATTATTAATCTAACAATATTATATTATATAAACCTTAATCTTTAAATCCTCAAACCCTAATTTCCGATTCGCACAACCTACAACAAATGATGAATGTAACATTGTGATCTCTATATAGAGCAAGTGTCAAATACTAATTCCTTTAGTCGTCAAACTACCTGTTGAGTTAACCAATAGATAAAAATGGATAAGATGGGGTGAATTGGCAATTAAAACTTTAGTGGGATCAGTTTGCAAAAAAAAAAAAAGAAAATTTGCACAAATGATATAATGGTTCAACTTTCTAAACAAAATCTACATCCGCTACCTTAGCTACCATACTAAGGATTTCACAAATTCACTAATTTGTCTTTCCTTTTATGCTAAAGGAGATAACCTCACAAATCCTAGACTTATATGCTAATTTATCTTTCCTTTTATGATAAAGGAGATAACCTCACAAATCCTAGACTTATACCCCAAAATCTAATAATCCCTTTTTTCTAAACTTGAATACAAAGAAGCAAACTATGAGAATTCTCTAAAGGAAATTGTTTGCCAAAATTCAGCTCATTAAAGCCCAATACGTGATGAAAAATGAATTACAATGAAAATCACTCAAGTAGGTACAATAATTTTGCAATAAAAGCTCTCAAAAGTTGGATGTGTGCTTGAATGCTTTAGAATGGTTGTCTTGTTGTTGAAGAAGTTTTGGAGACTTGTTTTTATACCCATTCGTTGATTTCTGGCCGTTTGGGTTGTTGGGGAATTGAATAACATCATTGAGAGCTGATTTTCTCACATTAAATGTTGTCTGATAAGTGAGGGTATCGGTACGCAGATCTCCGTATTAGTATATGCTCAAAAAAGAAATAACTGTTATAAGTAAGGGGTACCGGTACACGAATTTACGTATCAATACGGAGTGACATTTTTGTAAGGGGTATTGGTACGCAGGTCTTCGTACCGACACTCCACTTTGCTCACTGAAATTTTTGGATAGATCTTATAAAGCTTGCGTATAGGTACACGTATAGCCGTAATGATGCTCAGCTCTTTCAAATTTAAATTTTGTTCCAGTAATGAAAGGCCAGTGCCGGTATGTAGGGGTGTCCATTTCGGATACCCGATCCCATCCTATCCGAATTTTCGAATATCCGAAATTTTTGGATAGGTAAGTTAGCGATCTGTATCCGATCCGAAAAAATCGGATACCCATTTTTTGGATATCTGAAATTTCGGATCGGATATTCAGATATCCGAGTATCCGAAATTATGGCTTAATTTAATTATTTAATAAAATTTGGCGGTCTTATCCATGAAAATTTTAGGTTTTCGAATATAATAATCAACAAATTATTGAATATAATAAATTTTTATGCATAAAAATTTCAATTTTTCATATATAACAAGTAAAAATATCGAATATAATAAGATTTATATCTACAAAAAAATTAAATTTTTGGATATTGGATAATCGGATATCCGATCTGAATGCAAAACAACTATCCGTATCTGATCTGAAATTTTTGGATATTCGATCCGAATTATCCAAAAAATAAAAAACAGATCGAATATCCGAAATTTCGGATAGGATCAACGAGTAAACGGATCGGATCAATCGATAGGACTTTTTTGCACACCCCTACCGGTATGCTTATAGCCGTACCGATACTCAATTATAATTTAGAAAATTTAAAATCTAATAAAGGAAGGCTCGTACCGGTACGCTTA
Organism: Hibiscus mutabilis; assembly: GCA_019671005.1. Lineage (NCBI taxonomy): Eukaryota > Viridiplantae > Streptophyta > Magnoliopsida > Malvales > Malvaceae > Hibiscus > Hibiscus mutabilis. The sequence goes on from CM033713.1 coordinate 71,186,038, forward strand.
TGATCGTACCGGTATTCATTGACCAAACTGGTATATTTTAGTACCAAAATACTTAGAAAAAATATTGACTTTGAAAGTTTTGACTGAAACAAAATATTTTCTTCAAAATAAATTAAGTTCGAATTCTTGTCCTTTGATGAGTAATTTTAAATACCTTAAAATTTTATTTATTTGCAAATTAGTTCTTGTTGGTTAGGCGTCGAGCTTTTCATCCATTGTGTCGGGGATCAATTCCCTACAATTACAATTAGCATGCCCAGATCGATGTCTTGGTGCCCTCCACCTGAAGGCTGCTGTAAATTTAATGTGGATGACGCAATGAAACTTGATGGGAGCTCAGGTGGAAATGGGGGTATTCTCCGAGAATATGAGGGTCGTATTTTACTCTCTTTCGCATCGAACATTGGTTCGGGGACCCCTGCAATGGCTGAACTTTTGGCGATTGATAGGGCTATTCAACTGTTAGCTAACTCCCAATGGTATAGAGTTCTCAAATTGACAATTGAAAGCGATTGCACGAATGCTGTTCAATGGGTTCTAAATCCTTCCAAGGCTCCTCCATGTTTCTCTCGGCTGGTGATCAGTATTTTCAAAAAAGTTCTTCATGGGGTATCTCTTTAAGCAACATTCCTAGAGTGCAATACAGAAGCGGACTCATTAGCGAAGGGAGTTATTATATAATCTGCTCTGGTTTTTGGCTGCATGCTCGGTTTACTGTGTTTTCCTGTGTTTGGGACTTTTTGTTTGGACTTTGGTGGCACTTCCTGGTTTAGTACTGTAATGTCGTGCACGGGGATTAATGTGACTTTTTTGAGCTATTAGATTTTAATGTATTTGGTTAGAGCACGGGCTAGACAACGTCCATGTAGGTTTGGTCATGCAAGGGACTAATTGTATGTACTCGGCTTGGACTTGGTGCACTCTTTTTCCTCTTTTTAGGTGTAAGAAGGTTTTTTAACGAGACTCAGATCCTTACTCAGTTGGTATTGTATGATCTATCTTAAATAAAATCATACAATATTTTCCTTTTAAAAAAAAATCTTATTATAGCAAAATCAAAACATTAATTTAATACAAAGAAAATGACTCATCAATAATCATATTGACATATTCATCTCCTTTATCAACGTCTACATACAAAATCAAAGTTAAAAAACAAATAATCTTAACACCAATTATCTCTTTCCATTGGGAAGCCATTTTCTTCTTCTTTTCCGATTAAAATTTTCGGAACGGGTATTAGAGTTTGAAGATTTGGGATTAAGATTTGGACGAGTCTATCATGTGCATCGAACACCGTTGAACACCACTAACGCTGAACACCATTAAATTAATTAATAAAAATTTTAAATTTAAAGACTAGATTTATAATTAAAATTATTTCAAAAAAATTAAAAATTAAATTTAATAAACCTTTACAAAAAATTTATTCACACACAAAAAAACTTTACAACAAATTTAGTTGGACTAAGAGCCCAAAAATCCTTTGGGTTCAGGTTAACTCTGTCAAAAAAAATTATATAAATTACAAAAAAAATATAAAAAATAAAAAATAAAAAATTCGAAAAAAGAAGAAGACTACATAAAAACATAAAATTATATACCAATTGTTTTTTATTAATTAATTTTTATTTCACATTTTACCAATACATGAGTATAAATTAATGTAAATCCAATAACATTTTTCTTGTTTGACATCTTTGAGCCTTCTATTTTACTAATATTCCAAACACATCCAATCCCATTTCCCTTTCCCTCAAATGATCTCATGAATTTGATGCAACACTCTCCTCAGCCTTTGGATCAACGTTTCCCTCTTCCGTTAGCTTTCGTCCTACAGTTAACGAGATCGTTAGTATTCGATAACGATCAACGACGGAAATACGTATACGAGGAGACATTAACTGTCTTAACTTCTTTGATTCATTCCTTGTTTTTTTGACTTTTTTTTAGTTTTGAAATTAAGTAAATTAAACTCCACTTTTCAATTTTGAGTTCGTTTACCTTTTAAATCTATGTTAGCTTGAAGTTGGATAAAATCTTGACCCAATTATTTTTCGGTTTAAATACTTTTAAGTGTTTAAAATATACAAATGTAAGATAATTTGTCAAAGAGTGCGAACTTTTAAAAAATTATATTAAAAATTTAGGATTAAAATTACAAAATTTTAAGGGTGCGATCCCATCCTAAAATTAAGTAAATCAACCCCTAACCCCATTTTTATTTAAATGCTTCTAAAGTCATTCAATTTTAAAATTAGACAAATTAAACCCTAACTCATAATTTTTAAAATTTTAAACGGATTGTTTAACAATTAGACCCTTATTTACTATTATTATTATTTGATCCCTTAATGTTTCATCTAATTTTGTCCTGGTAATAACACACCCTAATGGTTGAGTGACTAATCGTGTAATTTTCCTCGAAATAATTAATTAATTAACCTTTAAAAAGTCGCATAACATGGATTTGTTGACAAATTTATGCATATAATCTCATGAAAATAAAGCTAAAAAAGAAAAGCAACATATTGAGGATAATTGGTACACCATGAGAAAGGAACTAGAAGTTTGCATTTGGCATATGCTTTCTTTTAACACAATCAAAGCAAAAGAACAGTGGGAATAAGAATGTACAGCTAGAGTGGTTGCTTCAATGCACTTGTTTATGCTTCGATTCTTTCCTTCGCCTTTCCATGTTTCTTCTCGTACTTGATTTTCGATTCTGATAAGCTCCGGGATACCTGATCACCACTCAAACATAAATATATTCTCATTAATAAATGAAATTCATTAGTAATCTCTCAACTTAACTTGAAAACATTTGTCACTTGTTTTTACTGCAAGAAACCATTAGCAGGGTTCATAGCTAAACGTTCATTGCTAATTCATCAACGGATGCCATGCAAAATAACATTACTAATTCATATAAGCGTTCGTGGCTAAACGCTGAGAGAGAGAAAGAGATAATTGTGGCACAAGAAAGATGAATGCGGATCTTAAAAATGAATGGAATAGAGAAATTGAAGTACTTAATGCCATAAACATTTGTGTTTGAGAGAGACGGAACCTTGATCGAATAAGCCATGGGCAGCAATATATCTGGGTTCATTGCATCCTCCGGGAAGTTACGCAAAGCATAAATGAGTTTCTCAAAGGATAAATGTACCTGATGAACACAATGTAACATTGTAGCAATGTAAGAGAAATGGTTTGTTGGATCTCGAGAAAATAAGAGTTCTTGAACTACTTACCAAATCATCATGGCAGTATTTCAAAAGGGCCAAACCGACTTTAAAGACAATCTTGATTCCCTGGACAATAAAAGAAAGAATATTATTTTCTTTTAATCAAAAAACCAATTTAAGGCCATGTAATTATTCAGCAGCTTGAACCTATATCATACTTCCAATCACTAACCTCGAAGAGGTATACATCCCAAATTCGAAGAGCCAAAGGAAACGGGAAAGAGTATGAGAATACAGTTATGAACCACTGGCTAGCATACATGCTTGGATTTATCATCTCCCGGATAAAATGCTCACCCAGCTTTGGCAAATGCTCCCTCACCAAGTGCTCAAACTGAAACAAGTATTGCTGTACAAGAGGCAGCCCGACCTACCAAGTGCATACAAATTTTCAGAGAATTGACAGAATTTATAAAGATTGGATGCTAATTAAATAGAAATCTCTGCTCAACAGAAAAATGCACCAAATGTCAGTGGCAAAAGAAAGTTCAACCAAAAATTCCAGTTATATTAATATGATTAAACCGAAGGACCTATTGATTCCTAATTGAACCAGCCGGTGTTGCCTGATATTATGATCTAAGTTCTCATCACTCAATGCTGCAAACCGAGGCTACTTGGCAATTTTCTTAACTTTGTAGTTGTATTGGGTTTCTCTACTAATATAAACCATTTGTGTCCCTAATAAACTATTAACAACATAAAATTGCACATCCAGCTTCGTAGATAGAAAAAATAGGTTTTAAATACTATAAATACCTGATATAATCCTTCCATAGGAGCATGAACAGCTCCTTTTAGTAAGGCAACCAATAACCAAAATGCGTCCTCTTCACTCATATAAAGAAGCAAAAGACCTGCTAAAAAACCCATTCCCTGCATTTTCAACAGAAACCAATTGCATTATCTACCTCGACATTTATGAATATGCGGGGTCCAAACATGAGACAAACCTGGACATAGCCGACAGCTCTATCGAAGACAGAGTATGCCTTCAAAACATTGTAAAGGGACCTTTGGCCAGGTCCATGTCTCTGCTGAAAGAAAACATGTGTGGGGAAGGTGCGAGATATATCCCGAATTATGTCTAGTTCTGAAGCAGATGTCTCATAAATTACAAGTTGCTGCAACAGCATAAAGTTTCATCAGTGAAGAATATGTGCAACAAGGAAGAGCATTTTCATTATAAAAGAACCTACAAGAAATTGAAGAAATACCTCATAAACTCCTGGGTTCATCAGCAAAAGGTCTCGGCTTCCAGAGATCAACTGCCAAACAAGACCCCTTAAACAATCAGGAATACCTTTCCTTGTACGCCTTTTAACGACATGCGGCTTTCTCCTTACATAATGTTTCCAATCACTCCCACCAACCCCAATCATTTTCCTCCATTTTCTAACTCTTCTAGCTTCCCTGGAAATTTTTAATCACCATAAATCACAATTAAAATTAATGTTCATTAGCACAAACTATAAAATCCTAATGACAGCATCACTCATGTCACAGTATAGAGCTTGGCACAATAATTAAAGGAAAGATATGCTACTAACCTACTCCTCGGTAAACCGTCTTTAATGCTACTGCTATTAACACTCTGCTTTATAAAACCATATCTGTCTACGGGTCTTTCTGGAGGAACTGGTTCTGGTTCAAAGTCATCGATTCCTCTACCCCTTTCCATTTCACTAATTCAAAGAAGCGGCATGCCAAGAGGCAAACCGACTATGTTCCTTCTAAACTTTGTGACGAAAAACACCGGGAATGTGTTTGATCACGAATGCAGGCAGAACCTGATAGCAGCAAAAGAAATCAACAAAGAATCTTACAACCACAATAACCAAGACCAGAATAAGTATAACTTCGAAAGGGCAACTATATTTATCACAAAAGAGTCGATCTAAACTGATTTAAGTATCGAAATCGACATCCCTTGCTGCAGGCTGGAGACAGTAAAAAAAATGATATTTATAGCATAATATGACAGCTTTGGTTTTTGAAAGATTATGACCATATTCATGACCAAATACCATACAATTTAGTACTGAAAAATGCCAAATTCATTATTAGAATACCAACAATTATAGAAAACAAGAGGAAAAGTAAAATCCAGCAAAAAAAGCTAAAAGAAACAAGATTGGACCCCTTTTTAAGCATCAACGCGAATTAATCATTATACTTCTGAGCTGAGAAACACATTCAAAAAAGAATCAAACGAGAAGATCAATAAGAGAAACTTAAAACCCACCAAGATTTCACAATAATACGAAGTGGGTATTCAAGAAATGCCAATCAATCAATAAATAATTCCTGAAAATTAAAATGAAAACCCCGCGTAAGAAGAAAAAACCAACAAACCTGGGAACTTGTTGAGGAAATTGAGGACTAGATCGAACAAGAGCTATATCTATTGTGCAAAATTGGAGGGTTGCTTTCTGTTAACGCTACTTTCTGTTGCCATTGTTTCACCAAACGCGGAGCTGAACGGGCTTATTATCCTTCAAGCTTTGATTTTTGAACCCACTTTCCGTAAATCAGAGTGTTTTGATTTGATAGATGGTTTGAAGTTGGTTAAATGGATCTGGGTATAAATAGGAGAGGCTGTAGCATTAAAGCCTCACACGTCTGGTTAATCCAGTAATATTCTTATTGGTATAATGATAAATTTAGTACTTGGTGTTTTCACTTCTTGTTAATTTGATCCTTATTTGGCCACATGTATGATGATTCTGATGTACTTCATTGTTAGACGTGGAACAATATTACATCAGTAAATGAAATTAAATTTATTAGAATTTAATATTTTTTAAATTACTGTATTGTAAAATTATGTAAGTAGCATAAGTTACTGTGGTAATAAAATAGTATCATGCTAATAATGAAATACACGTAGACTATCATATCCGTTGTCGTGTTAGTGTCGTGAAAAATCTAATGACCCAAATATTTATTTCATTAAAATCAGAGCAATTTGATTAAAAATAAAAGGTAAATGGTCAAGTTTAACTACAAAAATCAAACTAACATTTTGAGAACTAAATTTATGATTTTTTTATATTTTTAAAAAATATATATACATTTATATTACCTAAAAAATAATGTTGTTATTGATAATTTAATTTTTGAATTTCATAAGTATCTAGCACTATATGATCTAATTTTGGGTGAAGATCTATTAGAGATCCTTGGGAAAATTTCATTTTAGTCCTTTATTAAAAAAATGGTTCAAATTGACATGATCTTTATATTTTAAGAGACGGTAATCAAAGTAATATTTTTTTAATAGTATTAAGATGATTATAAGATAATATTTATTTATACTTTTTATTTAACTCTTTGATAATATACATCTTGCGGACAAAACTGTTTGAACCTCAATCTTTAAGAATAAACATCATTCAGTTTTTACCGAAATCAGTCGTCGGTTCGGCAATTAAAATAATGTTAAATGATGACGTGCCAAAAATTTTCATTAAAGGAACCATGATTATTTAGTCTACACTGCTCAATCCCTCTCTAGTCATAAAATAAATGATAAGCATGTTCGATTTCATTTTTATTTATATGTTACACTAATAATAATATTAACCGAATTAAATTTATTTTTCGATCGTAGATTATCGATAACGTGAGATCATGGATATCCAAGGGTGTTAATGGATGCGAACATTTGTGAGTGATTAAGATATTGTCTGCGAGTGAAGCCATGGCAAGTAAATATGGTGTAAGCTTGCATTGAATTAGAGCTTAGCTATCCATTAATAACAACAATAATAAGGGTAATTATTCAATACACAGACGGACGGTGAAAATAAAAGTTTTCACAAGTACCTTAATTTTAGAATTTATGGTTAAAGATTAAGGATTTAGGTTTAGTGGTTTAGAATTGATGAGTTGTGGTTAGAATTTAGGGTTTATAGGTTAAAACTTAAATTTTTAACTATGTTATCCTAAACTCTAAACCATAATCCCTAAATTCTAACCACAACCCCTAAATTCTAAACTCCTAACCTCTAAACGCTAAAATTAACCATAAACCTTAAACTAAGACGCTTGTAAAACCTTTTTATTTTCACCGCATGTGTATTGAATATAAATCTTAATAATAATAATAATAATTTAATATTTAGATTTAAATTTATAACTATTATCTTTTTAATAATTATAATATAATTACACTTTTTTTGGTTTGTCTTCCGGTTTCTAGGGCTTCGCCTTGACTAATCCGGACCGACCCGCGTCGCACACCTGGCTTTGGTGGGTGAGTCTCCTAGCGGGAATTTTTTGCATACACAACGTCTCGAACTATAGACTTGCTTAAGCGATACCAAGCAGCTTATCACTTGGACCAATAATTCGCAAGAGTAAAATTACCCCTTAATTCATATAATTAATAGATAAAAACTTATTGGAATCTAAGGAAGGTTAAAGCTTATTAAAATTCATCCCCATAATCAACTTTCAGTTGATCTAGCAGAATGATACGTTAGGTCTTTTATGCAAGATTAAAAACATAAATTCTAGCATTGTGAATGGAGCAAATTGGATTGAGAGTGTCGTCTCATAATAAATATTTTTATAATTCAATTCAGATTAATTGGCAATGAATCAGATACATGTCCTTATAGCAAAGGAATACATTTTCCAAGGTTAAGAGCTTGTATATATGAGATAGACTAAATAAAATAGTAGAAATGAAATTTCATTCATATAGTCCATTGGCAAAAGGTTGCAAACATGCGCTGAAAACATCTAAAAGACTAAAATGGCCATCCCCTAAATTCATAAAGCCATGGCTCTCAGTTCCACCACCAGTTCATGGTGTGCCTATTTCTACTTCATGCAACTCGGAGACCTCATCATTGGCTTTACCAAATTGCAGGCTCTTGACCCTTCTCTTCAACTCTTTCCTGCAAACAAATTTGAATGCAGAAAATCGAAAATAATATATCAGAACTTAAAACGGACACGAAAGATATCGAAAAAAGAAAACCCTAGAAGAGTTTACTTTACCCCATCAAAACTCTATCAACATTTGAAGTAGATAGCAATCCTCTATTCTCTTCAGCTCTCCTTAAAAGATATGGCATTACCATATCTACAGGTCCATAGGGCAAGTACTTGCTCACTTGAAACCCTGCATTTTTCAAACCAAACGACAAAGCTTCCGACATTCCGTATAACTGAGCGAATTCTAGCTTCGTGTTTCCCCTTCGAATTCCTAGGTTTCGTGCTTTTAATGCCGCTACTTTCCCTGTCGATATAATCATCAGTGTCAGATTCATTGATTCTCAAAACTCATGTCTTAGAATCACAACATCAACAATAAAATGCAATGTTTCATTTATAATACGAGAACGAGAGTGTCAAACTTGACATTTTGGACAAGAAATTGAAGTTGTTTTCTAAGTTAAGTTTGACACGTCTCATCCTCGTATCAGTTTACCTGACTGAAGATTATGAGTTGCAAGCACGACCGCGTCGTTGCTATCAGCGATCCTCTCGAGCATGAAGGAGGCGCAGTCGTCGTAACATGAATGAGTCTCCTCGATGCTGTTGTGGATCGGAGAATCGTACCCCAACTCCGAAGCCGCTCTCGTCTCGCTTGACATATAGGCTCCCCTCACCAGCTTAAACCCCATCGGAATCCCGAGGTTTTCAGCCGTTTTAGACGCCATGAACAGCCTCTCTTTCGCGTCTTTCAAGTACGCTTGGATGGTGCCGTAGACGATGGCGTTATCGTCCTTGTTGTACATGATCGCCGACGAGTAGGTGAAGTAATCAATAGCGGGTTGCAATGACGTGTCCTCAGCGTCGATCGTCAACGGAACGTTGAGGTCTACGCATTTCTGGCAGAGCTTCTGGAGTCTCCTGTGGGCTAATTCGAGGTCTTGTTCCTCTTCCGGTGTCAGTGGCTCGGGTTTTTCGAGTGTGTGGTAAAGAGGGCTGGTGTTGGTGAAGATTGGGAGAGTGTTGAGCTTCCATGGGAGGGTGAAGGATGGATCTTTGTATTGCCATCGGAGCAAGTCGCTGACTCGTCGGAGGAGGCTAAAGGGACATATGGCTGTAATCTTTGCAATAACAAAGCTTACCTGTGGAACAATGGGAAGAAAAGAAAAATTCACGAATTTAGGGGCAAAGAATGAATTTATAAATTTTTAGAATGTCAAAAGTATAATTGTATTATTTTTCAAAGGATTAAAGGATATTTTTTCCTTTTTAAGATGCCAAGCAAAAAATATAAGATATTCTAATCATAATTTTTTATTTTATAATATGTCCACTAGAGTGAGCTCAGATATTTTAATCATAATTTTGATTAAAAAATATTCTAAACACTACAAACATAATTAATTATTGTCTTAATTACATCATGCATCCTCAAACAATGAAATTTGTTCTAAATTAATCCTCAAACTTTTAAATATTTTTATTTTATACTCAAGTTATGACCCTCTTTCTAAATTAGCTACCAAAATTTTAAACTTTTCAATTTCATCCCAAACTTTGACTCTCAATCTAGATTAATCCTTAAACTTTTGAACGTTTTAATTTTATCACAAATTATCAGTGTATGTGTACCCATGTGTAATAATACTATAATAAAAAATTGTTAATTGTATGTAAACACTAATGTGTAAGTAGCATAACTTGTGGATAAAATTAAAAAATCAAAAATCATATTTTGGGAATGTGTTGTGCAATTAATTCTTAATTATTATAATATATATATAAGACATAACATAAATTAAAATATTTTTAAGACTAATAAAATTTAAATTATAATAAAATTTTGAAGATTATATACATATATATGTGTATAATGTTAAGGTAAAATATACACACAAAAAAACGATGAATAACTTACGGAAGAAGGTGGAAGGGACTTGGAGAATTCAACGTTGCGAATGAAGCCTTCCAAATTCCGATCACAGCCATCGTTGTCGCTCGAATGCTCGACAGCGTAAGCGAGCATCACTCGCAAACCGGATTCGTGTATCTTCCTCACGCACTGCCCGGCCTCTTCAGTCGTCTCGCCGGCGCAAAATTGCTTGAACATGGTATGTTTAACAGTCTTCAATATAACATCACGTACCAAAGCTGTTCCCATGAGCCTGGAATCCATAATCCACATCCCGAAGTCAACAAACGTCTCGTTTGCAACTAACCCTAGGTTGACCGAGGAACGTAAAAGCTTCAGTGTCGAAACCGAAGCGAAAAGCTTCCGGTGATCATCGAGATCAACGACTGTCGGTGCAGCCGGTTCGAGTTTTAAGGGCTGCAAACCGGCAGCAATAGAAGAGGAGGAGGCAGTATTGAGGCGTCGGCTGAAGAGGCGGAGGGCGGTGGTCGGTAGCCTTTTGGCCATAGAAGGGGGGAGATGGCTATTCTACTAAGGAAAAAAAAGAAAAATGATATAATAAAATGTGAGAAACAAGACGGGGAATAAATTATATATATACATACATATAATATACATATATAGAGACAGACTCCTATGATAACGTTGGATTCAGACATGTTGATGAATAGGGATCGTAGACTTTTGGCCTGTGTCTTAATTAAGGTTTCCAAAACTTGTGGAGATTTCCGTTGACTTTCAATTTTCTCAAACACTATTGTTTGAGATCTTACACATGTTGGAGGATGAGAGTTTCATGGAATTTAGGAACAATTTAAGACAACCGCCGAAATTGGAGGAGATTATGTTTGACTTGGTGGATATACTGAGTTGATACTTGGTAAGCAAAGCAATAAGCAGGTTTCGAGTTTGAGGTCTTGTGAATACAGAAAAATTCCCGCCGGGAGACTTACCCACCATAGCCAGGTGTGCGATGTGAGTCGGTCCGAATTAGTCAGGACAAAACTTTGAGGATCCGAGAGGACAAAAAAATACCTAATTTGACTCAAGTTTATTTAATAAAATTTGAGATTGAAGTTAAGTTTCAACTTTTTTTAAAATTCGAGTTCGATTTATGATATCTATTAAAAAGATAGCATTGATTTAGTACCTGTATTTAGGTTTGATGATGTCCGACGTCGCGAGATAATTGAATCTTCAAGGAAGTTTCCGAATCTTTCGATCACTTCGAATCAGGTTTAGGTCGAAGTGTGCTTCCAACTCAATATTCTTATCCACTATTCTCGAACTCAAATGCTTGAAGTGCAAGTCCCAAACTCATAATTATCCGGAAAAAAATACCTAATGTAGTATTCGGGAATGATTGTAATATGTTATAAAGAGACTTTAAGAAGACTCTTTCTCGAATTAGGAGTAAAATATAATAGAATCCTAACTTGAGACCAACTACTCTACGGGTAGAAATTAAAATCTTAGAAAATTAATCTGTAAGTTATATGAAATTTTGAAATTTTCAGGATACGAATGCTTTCGGCGACACCCTTTTGGTACCAAAAAAGTTAAAATGTGTTTTGTGGGTTAATTTTGAGGAGAAAATCGTGAAATTTTGATTTGTTTTTTCAAACTTACGATTAGTCGTTGTCTTGAATTGATAAATTTGGTCAAATTTGTTCTTAAGTATTTTCAGATTAAATTAATATCTAAATTTAACAAGTTTGATTAAATTGATCCTTAAACTTACATATTTAATCAAATTAGTCTCTAAATTTGATAAGTAATTATAAAATGCTCAAATATTAATTTGATCAAATTTGTCCAGTTTAAATGCCAAATTGATAAAAAAAAAAGCCTTAGATCAATTTGATCAAACTTACCAAGTTGAGGAACCACTTTGTATTTTAAACTTGTATATTATATTTTAGATTATTATACTATACACTAGCAGTAGAAAACAAAATTTTCACAAGCAATGTTATTTAGGGTTTTAGTTTAGGTGGTATAGTTTAAAATTTAGGATTTATTGTTAGATTTTAGAGTTTAAGATTTAAATTTTAGGGTTAGAATTTTAAATTTTGACTTGAAAGTTAGCATGCTCATGTAAAAAAAATTACACCGGCAGTGATAAAATATTCACTCATGTATATATTTTTCTTTTTTATCTTTGTTATTTAAATGTATAAAATTTTTGAAACCATCAAATGGTTCCAATAGAAAAGGAAACATTGTTATCACTAGGTGATCCGGTTCAAGCAGATTGTTAGTACGGTGTGTGCCTTGTTAAAAATACTAGAATTAATGAACATATATTATCTTGTAATCACACTTGGAGAAATCAAAATCGAGAAGAAAGAAAACAAACATTAAATTTGATATACTTTGTACAATATTACAAAGCCAAAAGGAAAGACGAGTGTAGTTCTATAAGAAGAACAAAACTCTTCCTAACCGGATACAATATATTTGGGGTCAATCTACTACTTATGTCGTAAACTTATATATGATCCTATGAATTCTTAAAAGCTGGCTAAGCTCCAAAGAAAAGGCTTCTAAACACCATCGGCCCAGCGATGAAAGGTCGAGATAAAACTATAACCACCCTCTCTGTATGTAAAGCAATCAATCATAAAGGGAAAGGCTACAAACAGGCGTTGACACCTATACATACATACATACATCTGAATGTTGAGGACCATTATAATCTGTCGAAACTATTTATCGATTCTAAGATTATTGCAGAGATATCCTAGCTCTGGCCTTGCATCCATCCAAATCGTGAATTTCGTCTTAGTTGGAGATATGCTGTATAGGTACGATCGGAATGTGATGAGGAAAAAGTAACGCCTGAAAATATAAACAGATACCAGTTTACGGATCACGGAAAACAAACCCTATTATGTTTCAAATCTTAGCAGCGGCAACCTAAACTCAATCTAGAACAGAAGAGCTATTTAACCGAGAGAGACTTAAAAAAGAGAAACTCGACTAAAAGCAGGGCCATGGCCTTGAAGTTAGTTTTAGTTGAACCCATCAATCGAAACGCAAACACTAATAAGCAAGGTACTTGATGTGGGCAGTGAAATCGAATTTTGCTTAGATGCAACTATGCAAGAACTAACCTCGTAGCCTTAATTCCCATATCCATGACGTATGCTCGATGCTCATCATCATTATTGATGATCTCCTCAAGTGCTTTACTGTAATGAAGGATATCGTCTCGTAAGTGGGATATTCAACTGATTCCCACTTATCGGCTTAGATGCAACTATGCAAGAACTAACCTCGTAGCCTTAATTCCCATATCCAGCACACCTTCACAAAAGAATAGAAGAAACTCAGCACCGTTAAAGGGTTAGAAAAGCCGATAAGTGGGATATTCAACTGATTCCAGAAAGAAAGAAAGAAAATCATTGCAGTAATCCATCCTTTTGCAGTAATCATTGCTAGTATAGTAAAAGAGTGCAAAGATAAACTTCATTTGATTATTTAATGTCTAAATAAAGGGGAAAAAGAAAAAAGAAAAAAAATGAGACAGACCTTTCAATAATGATATCAACATCTGCTTTGCTTTTGGGACCATGCGTGAGAACTCTTGTAAGGCTTAGTATATCACGATAATCGCCCATCCTTCGTGCTTCTTCATCAGAAGTCCAGGATAGCATGTTTTCTTCACAATGTAGATGTGCATCACCCGATGATTGCGCACTGGATGTTCCAACATTCACCTCCGCATCAAGTCTGCAGCAAATGATTGCCATTGCATATGCAACTCCTCCAAATCCAGTGTGCGATACATAAAGGTAACACCCTGAGGAGCTGTAGAAGACAATGATTTAATTTGAAGGAACAAGTTTAGAACATATCCACAATCACGGTTCCCTTTCGGGTAAATATCATTTTACTCAAAGTCCCCTTAAGCAATAACAAAAGATAATACTTCTTCAAATTCGTGGTATCATATGCACTAAAATGATCCTGATGTTGATAAATGCTGTCTTAATTAAAAAAATTATATTTAATAAATGATGTTTGCTTTTTCAAAACTTCAACAGACTGATGAACGAAGCACTAGCGACAGACCCGTGTACTTACTCATCTCGACAGTTCTGGATTTCATCCACATCAGCAGCAGCTAAAGCTTCCCTCTCTCTAGTTAACGGAATCCTCCTATATTCAATATGATAATCCTCATCTTTTAGAGCAGCATATACTTTGGCAGCTGTCTTCACATCGTCAGCAAAGATGTTTTCCCAGTATCCTACAACACTGGACTGATTTGTTGATGGACTAAATTCTTCACGATGTAAAAGCATTCAACCACCAGACCGTCTAACCTCGGACAATATATCTTCCTTTAGCCGTGCTTCCATGTGTTCCACCTGCATCATTTTTCACAATTCAAGAAGTTAGCTGAAGTAATGGTGCTAAATAACTTTCCACAAAAAGTAGACCAAATGTTAGCAACATACCACTGGCCCAATAATCCCGACATGCTTTAGGGTATCAACAGGCTTACTTAATTCCCTCGGTACAAATGGCGTGCCATTAATGTACACCACTGCCTCTTCTCTAAGATCAGTTACCATCAACTCCTGCAATGGATTTGGCACCTAGATATGCTAGCATCTCGTTGGCACCAGTAATTGTTGGTGTTCCATGCTATAAACAGGATATCCATCCACCTGAATATACAGGTTTGAATGGTTTAAAATAAGCGTTTGCAAATGTTTAATCATTATATATAACTTAGGACCAAGAAGATGCATGTTAATTGTATAAGTCCGACACCTAGAAATCCAAGATAGGATGAGAGGCACTGAATATACTAACATGGGGGAATGGACTCTTGAATAAGGGAAATATACACACATGTTTTACTGTAATGCACGAGATTGATTTAACAATAAATTTCATATCATATGAATAATGATTACCATAAAAAATAACTTTTAAAGCGTACAGGAGAATACAAAATATATATGTCTATGCCAGAGTGACCTAAACAATTAAATGGCCTTGTGGCATACCAATCCGAAGATAGTTATTTTTCTTTTGAGCAAACCTTAAAAACATGTGATGCACCATGAATTTGGATGTGGCTTGAAGTTCTCTGACCAGGAAAGTACATTTTAAGTATAGAGCCTTTCCCCAAAACAGAACCACTCCGTGCCTTTACAATGGCTTCCATAACAGCATCTCCATGTTGCGATTCATGTGGTGCTCTTAACTCCTCCTGCATTCAAAAACCAAAATTAGTTAAACAAGCATTTTCAAAAAAAAAGTTTTAAAAATATCAAAATGTGGCAATCTAGGAACATGGTATAGATTAAGCTTTTCACTTGGTTCTAGAGAGAGAGAGGAAGATTTACAGGAACAGTGAAAAATCGCCCAGGCCTTAATCTTATACTCCATTTCATTGCTTGCACCTCTGGTCTTTGATGCAACCAATTCTTAAATGTCATCATACATTCTCCTTGTCCGCAGAACCTATCAAACGCTTCACTTCCAAGATATGCAGCAAAAGCAATTAAACGAAAGTACCGCTCCAAGTACTCAGCTCCACGGTTCAGAGCTACTCTCCTCACCCTCGGCTCAAAATGCTGTTGGTTGAACACCTTCCTGTAGTGCAGAACTGCTTGCCGAATGTTCTGTAGTGCTGAACATCTATCAATAATAGCATCTAAAACCTCACGACACTCCACCCCATTATCAAATAATCTTGTTATCTTCCACAACAGTAGGATATCATCAATGCCAAATGCACGGCCTCGCTCATTTTTAGGTCTCACTTTAACAGTGCTAGAGGTCAATCTAGTTGCATCACTTCCACTTTCTTCACCACTAGAGGAGCTCCCGTCTGCCTGTTCATGGTTAACCTCATCATGCAGAACTTTAATCGGCCTCCCATAATCAATACGAAGCTTCACAAGGCAAGCTATTACAGTACCAGTTGTTGTCCTCCCTCTTCCCATCTATGAAATGAAAAGGAACAATCACATTTAGGTGAGAGCAGGAAAAAGAGCAAAAAGACAAACTTAATAAGCACATGAAGACATTTTCAAAATGAAATACCTGGCAATTGAATACAAAAGCAGTATCCTTTGAAGCAGAAGCAATATTTGCAGCAAGTCTATCAAAGTTGGAACTTTTGGGAGCTTTTCCATCAGTAATGGGCACACGAGCATATTTAATGGGAAAACCATCATCCTCTAAGCTTTTAAAAACCTCCAGCGGAGTTTGTATAGAATAAGAGTTAACATGTTCCCAAGCATCAAATATTTGACCATCCTCTGTTTCATGAATGACCATTATAGCACCATCATAGCGTTCAGCTTCTCGCAGGATATCTTCCTTCAACCGAGCTTCCATTCTCTGTACTCTCTCACGATCGATCCCCTGAATGCAGAAACCAACTTAGACTCCAGTACCAATTCGCGCTTTGCTTCTCAAGTAGATGGGGCAGAGGGATTCAAAAACAATTCGCACAAATCAAAGAAACGGGAAATAAAGCCATGTTAATTTCAGGTATAAATATAAATATTTAAATTATTTACCAACAAAAATGGACTACATTCGTTTTAGCACATAATATGATGAAAATGGGCAAAGAATTAGTAGCTATGCTACTGTAAGCAAAAGTCATTCTAAACTGATCTGAAACATCTTAACTAGAGGTCCTTCTGAGCCCAAAGCTCCACCACACAGATACTCAACAAAATTTTCACATATAACAAGTAGAAATAATTTACCGTGTACTCCAACATGTTTTTATGGGGCCTTTCAACCTCACGGAGAACAAATGGCTTTCCATTAATGTAAACGACAGGTTCTTCACGCATATTGTGCCAAAAAACTGGTCGACCACCTTTGGAGCTACCAATCCTTTGAAGGACAGATTGAATTCCATCGATAGTTGGATTTGCAACTCCATAAATAGGAAACCCAGGAACCTGTCTGAAGTTAGGAGCACCCTCTACTCTCTCTGGTAAGCTTACATTTTGACAACCAGGACAGTGGTCACTTTTTAGGACAGTCTGGCTCCCAATAACCTCTCCGTTCCTCAGAGCTGCAGCTACACCCACTTCATGGGGGCCAACATTCTTCGTCAAAAATGGTTTTAGACTTGCATATCCGAGTGCACCCATCGGATCCCTCCTAAGCAACCTGAAACAGTACATTGCACTGAGAAAAAAATCCGAATCTGGGATAGTTTTCTTTTAAAAATTAATTGACAAAAATTTTAGCATCCACTAAGGGTAAGAAAAAGAACTTCGACTATGCTGCCGAAGATAATTTTATAATCACATTGAGTTCTTATAAGTGTATTTGCCCTTTACTTTTTTTACTAAAAAAATCCCTTAAAAAAGCTGACAGAAATAAATGGGGTTAGGGTGAAACTTGTAGCTGGCTAATCCATATCAACTCAACATCAAATGGCTGAATTAGAATCTGTCTTGCAGTTAAACTTGCAAACCAACATCTACTCAACAGGCTCTAGTGCAATCAAGCAACCAAACATTTAGAAGGCAAGGACATGAACTGTCAGAAGCAACCATCGCAATATTCATATTGTTTATCAGTATCTGAAATGCTTCAGCACCGAAACTAAGAGAGGAAACTTCATATAACACTCGGTGTATAAAATGGCGCGAGGCACACTAAAAAGTAGGGATGGGCACGGGTCGAGTTTTTGGTCCACTCGAACCCGACCCGAAAATAATAGTTTTAAAACCGATCCTGACCCGATCCTACCTCATTCTTTAAAAAATTCGACCCGAAAATAAATGTTTTAAGTTCGACCCCGACTCGACCTATAGAAAAAAATTTGAATTTTTAAGGACCTAATTGTAAAAAAATAATTTCATGAGACTTAATTATAAAAAAATTATATAAAGAGGGGTATTATTACAAATATCCCTAAAAATTTTAAGGAAAATTTACACTATTAGTCCCGAGTCAGGTTGGATCGAATTTTTTTCACCCTAAATCCGCCCCAACCTTAACAAAAATTCGACCCGACCCAAACCCGATTTTTTCACAAAAATACCCGATCGGTCCGGGTCAGAACCCGTCGGATCCGGGTGAAATGCCCATCTCTAACTAAAACGACAAGGGTCCTAAAGCTGAAGCGCAAGCCTTACATTTTTTTTAAAAATTAAAGTTTTATCACTTAAATACCATTTATTTTTTATTTCATTCTTTCAATGTTAATTTTAATTGTGCAAAATATATAATTTTAGAATGTTAATTTTAATTGTGTAAATATATAATTTTAAATTGATAAATATATGATTACATTACCATTGTTATTTATAGTTTAATGAAAATACTTTAAAATTAAACTTATAAATTACAAAATAATTATTAAATTTATCCAAATAATAAAATTATTGTTAAAAAATTATTTATTTATTTTTTTAATCAAAAAAATATAGGTTAATTTTGAAGAAAAGAAAAAGATGGGTAAATATCTATAAAAATTAAAGGGTTGATCGGTGAGGGAGAGAAGGATCTTTAGACACGTGTCAAAATATGTGTCACAAATGTGCTCAGGCCCACACTTCCTTTTGGGTTAAAAAATTTCTCTCCTTTTTTAGTTTACCCGTTTCCCTTCTCCTCCTACTCTTCTTTTGAGTTTTCTTTCTGGTTTTCCTTTCCTCCTAGCTTCTCTTCCCATGGCTGCAAGCCATTTTCAAGTTTAATTAAAACCGTCACGCGCCTTTTGAACGCTTCATTGAAATTGCCTCGCCTAAATACTAACTATTAAGCGTTTTGCAAGCACCTCAAGTGCGCCTTTTTAAACACAGACTTCCATTCATATCTATACCTGCGAATAATGCTATATAGCTCTGGCCTTGCCTTCATCCAGTCAGAAAAACTTGTATGATCAAAGGAACTAGAACGGAGAGATGCACACTCTGAATGGATATATACAGCAAAGCATATTAAAAAGTAATATCTCTCCAAGTACTCCACAAAAAATGAAAGTGCTGCTTCCCTCTTCATCTCATCCGGCTAACGAAGGATACTATTGCGATAAGTGGCAATTGCTTCTCTCAAGTTCTGTATCAGCATTTAAAGCAAAACATCAGTGAGTTGTATGCACCTGTGAAAAAAAAAATTAAAAGGCCTTGCAGATAAAGACCATAAAATATCAACTAGGAAGGAATTATGACAATAATCTGCTCAGCAGAAATTTTATTACAAACAAGGCTTTAAGTCCTGAATAGAATGGGATGCTTAGAAAGCCATACCTGCATGGAAGCACATTTGTAATGACCTTGTCCACTTGTCTTTTCCCTTCAACACCACCCTAAAGGAATTTCACTATTTTATAAGAAAGAAGACCAAAAGAGAATATTAAAGAATCAACCAAGAAGAAGTACCTCTAGGACCCGAATCAGGCTTCTAACGACTGCATATTCTCCTGGGCAGATTGTCTGTGACATTAGGACCAGAGTTAAAAACTCTACCTATTGAATTGCTTCTTGGGATGCCTGTGCCATTAGATATAAAATCATTAGAAATCAGAATAAGTTGCACTGCAAGCAGTTATAGATTTACATTATAAGCATGAAGCAGTTCAGCGAATGTAAGTAAGAAATTTGATGTATACCAGGTTATGATTTTAAAAAGTGGTTCCTAGAAACTTCTCTATAATCCAGAGGACCAACATCCATGTTTTTCTTCCACAAATTTAATCGAAAGGATTTCATGTCCCACTGTTGCAGTTTGATTCTAAACCCTTTAATCAAGGACACAACATAGACTCATGCAAGACCATTCCATAGAGGAGAAGATAGTTACTAAATGGCTCCAATGTACTTAGCCTCACCCTTAACTCCTAATAATCGTAAACCATCATCCTTGAAATCAAACAAACAAGTTTTATTTCATAATAGATAATAAATATAATTTCCACAAGGCACATAGCAGAAAAAAGATAAGAAAACACATTGCTATATAACAAGTCCAATCAAGTTCATAAATTGCCAATATTTACTGCACCTTTAGCAATTTTTATAACTTGTTAATGCATGAGAATTCTACTACTAGTCATAAATTGTTAAAAAGTTTCAATCTAACACGAATATTCTGAGGAGAGAAGGCTCAGCAATTTCTCTCAAGGAATCATGGTATACTAAATTAAGGAGTAAAAAATATTTTACACAAGGAAGCTTTTCCTGTCTCTGTACACATTCAAGGTCAATTTACGCTCGGGTTAGATTTCATTCGTAGCAAAATGCAAAATCTTGAGAAATCCCATACGAATTGGTAAAGATATTTACGTAAAGAGCTGGACTAGATTAAGATGATGGCCTATGAATGAAACATAGTAAATGAGAAAACTCAAGCAAAAAAAGATCCAAATATCCTGATAGAGTAATGTAATGAAATTTATGTTGATAAAAGGAACATCAGGAATAGTAGGAAAATATGTAGCTTGTTTGCGTTGAACTTAAAATTACAACGAGACAACAATACCAGAAGCACCAATTCTGTTGAGATAGACCAAAGTCGCAATCACCATGCCAGTAGTCGTTCTTCCCCGTCCCATTTGACAATTAAAAACCTCTGTGCTTATGTCAGCTTGAGAAATTTTATTAACCTGGACACAGAAAGGATTATTAGCACAATGCAAGTTTGAGATGTTAATGCTACATATAATAATTGTTGCGTGTTTTAAGTGCTACGCAAATGGTGCACGTGTACACGTCGCAAGTAATAAACGATAAGTATCGAGTATCGTCTCCACAGAGATTGGTTCGGGCCACTTTGCTTAAGTCACTGCAAATGTTTCAAGAATTAAATAGTAATGATGAATTGAGATAAAATAACTAAATCTAAAGAATTAAAATAAAGAATAGAGGAAACCGAATTGAGAGAGTAAGTCGGGTTATCGTGAGTCGTTGAATGATAATTAAATGGATTGTCTTGGTAATTGAGTGCTAGAATGACTCAATTGTTTCATCAATTGGATCCAGTCGGATTGCCTGGGCAATTCTGCAATTGTTTGGGCAATTGAGATTGGAACGATTGCCTTGGCAATTGGGCGATAACCTTCAAAGTTCGGCGAAGCGTTTTTCAATAGTTTCTTGTTATCCCTAACTCGAAACACTGTTAATTGTACATGCCTTGATAATACATCCATGCGTGAACCAAGGGTGAACAATCACCGATCTTGCGCTCCTTTTAGCCGTTAAAATCCACAACTTATTCCTAAGTCGGATTAGTCTTCACCATCGATTGATTATATGAAAACCATGCTCATTCGTTTCTTGAATCTAACTCTCTCGATATTAGATAAATGGATGAATTCACGAGATCCTCTCCCAATTCACTCGCAATCAAATATAAGAACCAAGAATGAACAAACTTTGAATTGAAATTGCAAACTCAAAACCTAAACAAATCCAATCGTTCTCACAACCACAAAAACACAATAAACCAAGCCAATTAAAATTAGTTCATGGTTGGGTGCAAAATAAAAACAAGAGGTAATCTCCCTAGCATGAATCTAATCGACATGAAGGAAGAAGAACAAGATGTCGACAGCCCTCTCTTTTTCTCTCTAAAATTCGACTCCCCCGTGAAGTTGGCGGCTTGGTCTTCTTTATATAGGAGATAGCTAGGTCAAAATCCTTCTTGAGGAGGAAGTTAAGTTAGAATTAAATAACATAAAAGAAATAAATCTCTTTTATTATTATATTTTTATTCCTCCAAAAACTCCTCATAAAATTCTTGGAATTTAATCTCCTTTTAATCTCTTCTTGGAACTCCAACTCTTCTAGAATTTATCCTTGCTTTTAGCAATTATCTCGAATTAAATGGATTTATCCAGTCATCACAATCGGCTGCCATGTCATCTCATCCTCAATTGCTTTGGCAATTTCCCGATTGCTTGGGCAATTAGTTCCTGCACACAAAATAACGCACAAAGCAGCGATTTTTCCACGAAAAACAACAAAAGTGTAATACCAAGCTCGTAACGACGGAAACTAGGAAATTATGCATAAATGCCTAACAATGCAACTAAAATGTGCCTAAGTCTAACAATAATATGAGTAAAAAGGGCAATTAAAATAGTACTTTTAAACACTCGTCAATAATCATAAAACCACAATATTGACTTCATGCAGAAAATTGAGATATTACATCCATCAAACTTTTTTTTTTATAATTTTACCAAATAGACACATAATACCATGGTCATTCAAGGCTTCCATCTCTGAGCACCAAATGCGGGCACTTCTATGATAATATTTTGTTTAAAATTAAAAAACAAGACTCTGAATCACCATGACATCGTGCAAAAACACATAAATTGGTAAGCTTATCCCTTTTATTATACTTCTTTAGCTATATAAATACTTTTTGCAGCAATTCAGTGTGTTTTTTATACAAGTCGCTGAGCTAAATAGAGATAAATAGTATCCACTAATTTCCAAGCAGTCTGTTCAAGAGCAAAACTGACGGAAAATAGAGATGTCCATATTACCTTAAGTTTATGAAGAAAAAACTAGGGCGTAAAATTGTGGAAGGAGGATGACTCGAAGAAAAAAAAACTTAATTATTCAAATCGATATGCAGAATAAAGGCCAATAACATGGAACTCACCAGAATGTCAAAATCCAGCTCCTTAGGTGATTTTTCATCTGTTATTGGCACACGCTCATAGTCAACCAAGTATCCTTCGACTTGCAATTCTTCATACACCTACACCAGTGGAACACCCAAAAATGAGTTTGATATGGTAATTTAAACTTAGGCAGATCAGTCACCTAAACATTTCTTTATTTCCAAAGCTTATACCTCTAAAGGTGTCTTCACAGAATCACAGGATACCCGTTCCCACTGGTCAACCATCTGGTAGTTCATCAGTGACAAGGATCTTATTTTCATATCTGTTACGTCATATTTCCAAATAAAATTTGCCATCATGCAAGGTGGGACAACCATTCGTAAAGACAGCAAACGAACATTTACATGTCACATTAAACAAAATGTGCAACCAAAGGAAATACCTAGAAGCTTCCAACAGAATATCTTCCTTTAATCGAGCTTCCATTTGCTCAACTCTGTCCCTGTTGATTCCCTATAAAATAAACATAAAAGGTAAATTTCAGTCAGCCTTTAGCATGCACACGCAAATGCACAGTGCATATAATGAGTAGATATTGTAATTTTAGTCACAGTTTCTCTTCACAGAGAAAACATACCGTATATTCAAGGTTGGAGAAGGGCCTTTCCACATCACGTAAAACAAAGGGACGTCCATTAATATACACAACCTATTAAGCAATAAAGAATATATATATATATATATATATATATATATATTAGAATAAGCAAATTAGGCAATTCATGAACTCTTGAAATGTCTGTGTAAAACAACATCCGCAGCACAATCCAGTTCTTCTTCTTCTTCTTCTTCATTGGTTTTCTAGCGAATAATGAATGCATGTATTTTATTTCTATTTTATCATCACCAACAACATACAAAATAAGCAACAAGATATGTTTTCCTATTGGCAAAGAAACCTTTTTTTAAGTGGATGGGGGCATGGTGTAGTAGAGACCTTAGTTCCAAGTCAATTTATCAAATAAATGTAAAAGAAAATCTTGTTTGGTATGGATCGAAGGCAATTGTTTTGAGATTACTTATTACAACCATGAATTTACTAGTTTCCCTAACATCTATGACAACTGGTGTCAACAGAATGCATAAGAGAATAATTGTTTACAAGATGAAGCAGGTATAGCTGGTTTTTCTTTACTTCTTTTGGTTACCCAGTGGGCATTGATTTTCGTATTAGGCTTTCTACTTGTTTCAAGTGATTGACTTTATATTATACTCCATATCATATTATCTTCAGTACATGAGAAGTCCTGACAATCAAACTTCTATTTTCATAAAGTAATCATGTTTTCAGTAGTCAAGCAAGTAACCCAGATTTCAACAAAATGTAGCAGTCTGTCCATACACTTATTAACAAACAGAAATCAAATGATGAGACATCATTTTACCGGTTCCTCCCGAAGATTAACCCAAAGAACATGTGCTTTCTTCCCATCCTTTTGTGCTCCAATATGCTTCAGAAAGTTATGAATCCCAACAATGGTTGGAATTGCCACACCATGAACATGCAATGAATCTGACTGTTATTAGCAGATCAAAATATAAAGGCAGAGAAAAAGGCTTAAAAAGAACATGAAATTTAACAAAATAGATCATGCCACAAAATAAGAGTTATCAATTCAATGTGCTAACCAATTAAGTAACCAAAGCATCATCTGCATCATAACTGAAACTTGAAAAAACATGTATAAACTATAACAGTTAAGAACTAAGGGCACAGTAAACTGTGAACCATGAAACTTAGTAGCACCTATCAGATAACTACCCGTTTGTAAATCTAAGCAATATTCAACACGAGCAATTCAGTGAGTAAGGACATGAACCTATGCACTATTACAGCTTGAGAGCCAATACAAGGTGAAACACAAATCCTAAGTAATTCTCCATTGCCTAATCATTATTTTTCTTGAAACAATAAGCAGATATCTTGCAACCCCTCATTTATATAGATAAGATCAATAAAAGAAATCCTGCTGAAAGGAAAGAATTCAATTAGATGTCAACTCCTATTAATTCCCTAGAAGTTAAGAACTAAGGGAACGGTCAACCAGTGGCGGATCTAGAAATTAAAAAATAGGGGTCCAAAATATTTTTTTTTCTCAAAATGGGTATGCAAATTTATTTTTTTTCTCCTTTACACACTAAACTAAACTTTAAAAACACACACACTAAATTATACATGCTTCCCCCAAAAAATGAGAATGCAATTGCTCCCCTTGGAGGCTTAACAGATCCACCCCTGCGGTAAACTGTGAACCATGAAATTTAGTAGCACTAGAACCAATCAGCTAACTACCCCATTTGTAAATATAAGCAATCTTCAAAACGAGCAATTCAGTAAGGAGTAAGGACATAAACCTATTCACGATTACAGCTCGAGAGCCAATACGAGGTGAAACACAAATCCTAAGTAATTCTCCATTGCCTAATCATTATTTTTCTTTAAACAATAAGCAGATATCTTGCAGCCCCTCATTTATATAGATAAGATTAATGAATGAAATCCGGCTGAAAGGAAAGAATTGAATTAGATGCCAATTCCTATTAATTCCCTAAAAACAATATATACATACATGATACATCAACTTATATATATATATATATATATAGAACCTGACGGTAATTGGGGGCACCATCGATCTGGGGAGATAATCGCTTGTTTTGGCATCCAGGGAAATGGTCGCTCTTGAGAATGGTCCTTTTACCCAGCACCGAACCCCCTCTCATTTTCATCACTTGCTCTAATTCCTTTGGTATCGACATCTTCTCATGAAGAACACTTCAATTCACCTCGAGATTCCAGCTAAACCCTTTTCCTTCAAAATTCTAAGGAACCCAATACCATAAAATAAAGGGGAATGCACTTTTTCCCTTGAAAAAACAATGCAAATAGAGCAAACTCAATATTCTAACTACACCTTTTTTTCCTTTTTGATAATTCCAGAGAACCCAATGCCAGAAAACAATAGAACATGCGGATTTTTCCTTGAGAAGTCGATGCAAACAGAACAAAATTCACATTAACCCCTCCCGAGATTCCGAGAAAACCCTTTCTTTTTTCTTGACAATTATAAGGAAGCCAATGCCAGAAAACAAATAATCGAGACAATGCAATGAAAAAGCGGAACCAATCCCAGAACTCACCTTCAATTTCAATCCTTTTGGAGATTGGAAATTGGCCCTTTTCCTAAGGAACAAACGACATAAAAAGAATAGACAATTACTTTGTGAAATTAGATTGAGAGAAGGGAAAAATGGAACGAAAGCAAAGGGATTGTAGCTAAAGAGAAAGATGTCGAGGACTAGGAGAAAAAATGGAAAATTTCATTGGTCCACTCAATGTTAACACCAAAACAAAAATAAGAAAGAGAAAAGGTAGACTTTTTGTATCACTACTATGGCGGATGTTTTGTTTTTAGATCAATTACAACAAGCATTATTATCCCATAAGTTTATAAAATATTAATGTAATATTATTAAACTATTAATATATTAATAAAATATTAACATTTCATTAATATTTTAATTAATATAATAGTTTATAAAATATTAACATAATATTTTAATAATAAATATTAACATTTAATGAAAAGTTAATATATTACTATTAAAATATTATATTAATTAAAATATTGTATTAATGTTTTATTAATATATTAATAGTTTAATATAATATTATTAAATTATTACTGAATAATTTACTAAATTTATTATTACTTAAATATCTAAAATACTATATTAAACTATTAGTATATTAATATTATTATATATAATAATTTAATATATAAATGTTTCTCTTTTTTAAACTTTATTTTTATTTATTTAATTTTCTCTCATAAGTTAACCGTTAATAAAATAATTTGTAAACTTTATCACGTAAAGTAAGTTTGGCTCAATAGCTTGGAATATTGGATTTGTTAAATTTAATTAATATTATATACTAAATTGATATAATATGTAAATAACATGGACTAAATATATAATTATACAATTTTTTATTAATTGTCACGTCATCATCTCCTTTAGGTTTTAACGACAAATGGCTTGATTGATAGCACTTAAATAGTTAAGTGGTTTTATTGACAAAATTAAAAGTAAAGTTACCATATCGACACTACACCTATAATTTTGTAATAGATGCCCAAAT
The DNA here is from genome assembly GCA_019671005.1 of Hibiscus mutabilis. Taxonomy (NCBI): domain Eukaryota; kingdom Viridiplantae; phylum Streptophyta; class Magnoliopsida; order Malvales; family Malvaceae; genus Hibiscus; species Hibiscus mutabilis. Next base: position 71,212,929 of record CM033713.1, read on the forward strand.
TATATCTTTTTTGTAATAGATGTCTAAAGATTTTTTTAGCTGAAATAAGTACATCAAGTTTTATTTTTTGGCCAAAGTAAATGTATCAGTTGAATATAAAACAAGCCAAAAATAAAATTTTTGAGCACTTATTTCAACAAAAAATGAAATTTTTGACACCAATTTGAGTAAAAAATACTTTAGGCACTTATTATAAAAAAAAGATACATAGTTTGAGCACTTATTTTATATTTAAGCCTATTAAATAAAACAAAGATGTAAAAATACTTGTTAGGTCCTCTTAATTTCAAATTTGGGCAAATTAGTCCCTCTAAAAAATAGCCAAACAATTTAATTCATATTAATTTCGGAAGTGTGCAATCAAGGATTCCGAACTAATGTTTTCCACCATTTTTATGATTTTGATTGACAAATAATAAATTTTACCCTCAACGTGTATATATTATGGCAATTTGGTCCTAGTTCTAAAAATTAACAAATTTGGCCCTCGACATTTATAGAATGTGTAATTTTCGTACCGAATCTTTTAGAACCATGATCAAATTGACATAATGAGTAAAGTTCAAAGGTTAAATATGCTATTACGTCAATCAAATTTATGTAAAGTTGACAAAAAAATAAAGTTTCAAAATTGACAAAGATTAAATTATTGTACTTTTAGAGAGACGAGATTTCCTAATTTTAAGATTAGGAGAGACCTAAGAGACCTTTTTCACCAAATAAAAAAATATAGTAAACTATACTGGTGGTCACTGAACTTTTAAGGCGCTTTCAATATAGTCACTGAACTTTTAAAACTTTTATTACAGTCACTTAACTTTTAATTCGCTTTCATTACGGTCACTGTCGTTCACTATCGTTAAAAGACTGTCGATGCATGCTAAATTTAAGGGTAAACTACACTGGTAGTCACTGAACTTTTAGGTCGCTTTCAATATAGTCACCGAACTTTAAAACTTTCATTACAACCACTCAACTTCTAATTCACTTTCATTACCATTAAAAAAACTGATGTGGCATGTTAAGTTTAAAAATAAATATTTTCTCACCCTATTTTCTCTCCTTCTTATTTTCTTTCATTTTCCTTTCATCAAAACATGTTTATCTATCTTTTTTTCCCTCTTCCTCCTTTTTTTCTCCTCTATAATCTTATAGCCTTTGTATGGTGAAATAATCCTACTGCCTGCACCATTAAGAAAATGGGGCATATACTAGTGATCAAAATAATTGTGAAGGACTTAATAATGTTGAATCTAATGGACTCGACAAAAATAGGGATATGTTGGTGTTCAAAATGATTGTAGCATGCTTAATACCAAAAATTTAAGAAGCACAAAGCATTTGATTAAAAAGGTCCTTTCCAGAAGATCTATGCGACCGGTTTTCAAGTGAGTTTATGAAGTACATGCAAGCCAATTTTGAGTGTTGTTTCAACTCGTATTAGATTCACTATTGCAAAGCCAAATATTGTCTATAGTTGTAGGTTGGTCCATTCTTTGGAGAATAGCCTTTCTCACAAACATAATAATAAGGTGACAGGGTATAACATTCCACTAATTCTATGCCTCCTATTTTTTAACGATTTTCAAAACTAATTGAAAATTTTGGGGAAAATAATACAAAAATAAAGATTATATGTCTTGCTACTATCTTTGTGGTTAAGGTACTTAAAATTGGGGAGTGAAATTAGATATGTGTATATATAATATTGGCATGTCACTTTTTTAATTCATTAGGAGGATCTTAGATGACCATATTTTCATGTCTTTCTAGAATATTTCTCAAGCAGATGTACTCTAAAAAAATTTGAAAAATCTGAGCGAACATGGAAATGAAAGCTAATTAAAAGTTGAGTGATTATAATGAAAATTTTAAAAGTTCGGTGACCATACTGAAAGTGCCCTAAATTCCAGTGACTACCAATGTAATTTACCCTTAAACCTAACATGGCACGTCAGCTTTTTTAACAATAGTTAATGGCAATGACCGTAATAAAAGTGAATTAAAAATTGAGTGACTGTAATGAAAGTTTTAAAAGTCCAGTGACCATATTAAAAGTGCCCTAAAAATTCAGTGACTACTAATGCAGTTTACCCTAAAAAATAATATGCCTTCGGGATTAGAGTCCTTGGTTTGATACTAAATAAATAAAGTCTTGGCAGAGTGGATAAAAGCTGGAATGTTCACGCCATATTTAAATAATACACTATTCGTCTAGTTTGGTACATTATATATAAAAGACCTGTATTGTATTAAGTAACACTTATGTATTAAATATATAGATGAAAGATTATTGTTATTAAACCAATATGTTTGATTGTTGAAATGGTGTTATGTATGAATGTACATTTTATCCTTAAAACTCTAGTTTCATATTTACCCTCTTGTTTTGACATTGCTTATTATAATATTTTGTAAACACACAATGTAAATTCGTAAAAAAACAGTGAACGTATTGACAATGATGAAAATACGGGAAAAATGTGAACATGTTTACAACGATGTAAATATGTGAAAAAATAGTTAACATATTTATAAGTATGTAAATACGTGAAAAATAATTAACATATTTACACCTATGTAAATACGAGAAAAATAGCAAACATATTTACGATGATGTAAATGCGAGAAAAAAATAGCGAACATATTTACAATGATGTAAACATGTGAAAAATTAGCGAACGTATTTACAACGATGTAAATACGTGAAAAATAGCGAATGTATTTACAATGATGTAAATACGTGAAAAAAATAGTGAACATATTTTAAAATAGTAAACGTATTTACAACGATGTATACGTGAAAAAAAATATTCAACATATTTACAACGATGTAAATACGTGAAAAATAATATGACGGTATAATTAAAATTTTAACTTAGAATCATCACAAAAATTGCATAAAATTGACGTGTTAAATAAACACTACCTCTAACTCAGTTATATATATCACACAACTTGTGTATTAAATAATATGGCATATTAAATATCCCATCTATCAAGCACATTATTATTTATACATTTCGTAATACATGTGTGTTAAATAATATAACATGTCAGTTACAAGCCAACCAAACATGTCATCGCATCTATCAAGCACATTATTATTTTTTGATAGAAGCCGTTAGTTTTATTGAAAAGATAAAATATTCAAAATTACAATGAGAGTTTACAATTATAAAAATAAACTAAATATATAAATTGAAGGTTTTTCTATAACTATTGAAACAAAAAATTAGCCACTTGAGATCATAAAAGGACCATATAAGAAAAATGTTAAAAACCAACTAAAATACTCGGACAAAAAATAAATTCACACAACACAATAAATCGACAATGCGGGATCAAAAACTATTAACACAAACATAAAAATGCATATAACAATGAAGTCACGTTGGCAAAAATATCAATACCATAACTCAATCGCGAACAAGAAATAGTGATTTTGAGCACGTATTCAAATCCAGCTCAAGGATCCAAAATAGTGAAAACCAATGGTTTAAATTTCAATTAGAGGGACTAAAGATCTAATTATGCCTGAATTCCGCTACTTTTTAGATTATTGAAATTTAACCTTCTATTTTTAATTTTAGGAATTTAGTCCCTCTAGTTGTCTAAATCCAAACTCCTAAAGCAAAAGATAGTAGGCGCTAAAGTCCACTCTCTTGAATATTACAACAAACATAGCAAACTATTTCGTTCACACTACTATATACATCTTAGTAACTACATATTCTTTAGGGAAATAAAAAGGGGATTTTTTTTGAAGAAAAAATAAAAAGGGAATATACCAATTATCAACTAGCCGTGGCAGAACTTGGTAATAAAGTTTGGGGTTAACTTTTTTAAAAAAATAAAGATTTAAATGAAACTTTCAAAAAAATTAAATGGAGTAGTTTGTGTATATATTTCCACAAATTTGGGGTCTAATTAAAATTCTTAAAATTTTAAGACACTTAATGAGAATTTTAAAAAATATGGGTGTGATTTAATTAAAATATTCAACAAATTGAAGTTTAATATGAATTTTTTTTAAAAAAATGTGGATGCCAAATTAAAATTTAAAAAAGTTAAGAGATCAATTTCTAATTTTTTTAAAATTTTGAGAGAACATCACCCTCATGCCCGAATAGAAATTATCTGCCCCTTTCGGTTACCCTATTTAGGCCTGCTTAAAAAATTAGATTTAGAGTTTAGGGTTTAGAAAATTAGAGGTAGATTGTAGTTTTTTTTAGGATGTAGGATTTATGGTTTAAATTTTAGAATTAAGAGTTAGAATTTAGAATTTGATTTTTAGTGTTTAAGTATGAAAATGGACATCAAAATGGGCAGGGGATGATGGTTATGGGAGCCGAGGGTAGCCTGCCCCAAAAAAATTTTAAAATTTAAAATTTCATCCTTTTAAATTTTAATTTGGCCCTACAAAATTTAAAAATTCTTATTATGTTTAATTTTTTTTGAATATTTTTAATCAATTCCGCTTCTAAAATTTTTAATTTTTTTCATTAAGTTTAGTTAAACCTATATTTTTTGAAAATTTAAAATTAAAAAATTTAAAAAAAAATTAATTTGAATTTTCAAAAGTTTTAAAAAATTTAAGTAGATTTCACCCTACTCTATGGTCAAGATCTACCCTGAAAATGGGACAGGAATTTTTTTATTCCACATGCGCACCTCAAAATGAAACTACTATCGTTAATGCAATGACACCCAAATCTAGATCGTAGCGCACCAAGAGACTCTTAGCACATGGAAGTTCCCACTCATACAATTGTAATGGTACACCCCCACCAACTAGAGTATATTTTTTTCAACGACTACTTATTTATTTACATAATGCTTACCACTAATATCCATCAATCAGTCAATATATCGTAATTGGACAGGATTTGGTTCATGCCCTAATGTATAGGTCTAGGTTTCTTTTTGATGCAGTGGTCCACTCACAATGAGATGTTGACTTGTTTGTTTTATATCAACATTTGTCCTTCTTATCAAAGAAAAAAAAGTTTAACAACAAAATAGGTGTCCAAATTATGTATCTTTCTATAATAGGTGTTAAAGTATTTTTGGTTAAATTAAAATAGGGGTTTTAAATTTTATTTTTGCTTAAAATAGCTGCCTAAAGTTTTATTTTTTTATTAAAATAGATGTCAAAGTAGGTGCCTCATTTGACTTTAAAACAAGCAAAAAAATGAAACTTTAAGCACCTATTTAAGCCAAAATTAAAACTTTATGCACATATTTCAGCCAAAAAATACTTAGGCACATAGTACAAAAAAGTTGAAGCACTCAAATTTGAATCTCAAAAATAATATTAGGGTTAACTACTGCAATGGTCACTTGTGATTTCACCTAGTACAGTTTTGGTCACTGATTTTTAAATTCAACCGATAAGGTCACTTACGTTTTTGATCTGTAAACTTCTGGTCACTCGAAGTTAAGTGCCGTTAAATGGGTGACGTGGTTGTTAAAGGAAAATTTATATAATTACACATTTGGTCCCTATTAGTTATCTATTATATCAATTTGATCTTAATTTTAATTTAATTAAATAAATTAATCACTCAATTAGGTGCCGACATGTACCCAAGTTCTCTTGGGTGTAAATGGCGTGAGTTTGCCACTAAACTAAGTAGTCATTTGTAATATAAAATACAATATATATTTTAATTTGTTGTTAATGCAAGGAAAAGTAAATAAACAAGAATTAAGGGGATTTGAACATGACATACTTGAGACACATAAAAAACATTTAAATCATTGTAGAAATGTAATAATTAAATTAAAGTTGACAACATTTTATATATTTTTATATATAATTATATAAAAATAAAAATTATATTCGAGTGAACTTTAATTTTGTTGTTAATCTTATTTATTTCCTATTTTATGGTATTAACTTTAATTTAATTGTTATATTTTTATTTTTAACAAAATTTAATTTGATTAAATAAAAAATTAAAATTATATTAAAAATTCATTTAACGAAATAAACTTATCTTATGATTAGAGTTATATTCACGAGTTTTAATTCGTTAAATGAATTTTTAATATAATTTAAAAAAATTATTTTAAATCATTAATTAACTATTTTTAAATATTATATTTTTACAGTGGTTTAAATATTTTTATGCGTATCAAGTATGTCATGTTCGAGTCTCCTCAATTCATATTTATTACCTTTTCCTTGCATTAACAACAAACTAAAACATATATTGTATTTTGTACTTTATAGCATAAGTGACTACTTGATTTAGTGGTAAACTCAAGCCACTTACTCCCAAGGAAACTTAGGTTTGATTCCCAGCCAAGGCAAAATAGCTCTTTGTTTTATTTTTTTCATCCAATCACATGACAAGTGTCACCACCTGATTGAGTGATTAATTTATTAAATTAAATTAAAATTAGGATTAAATTGATATAATAGGTAACTAACAAGGACCAAATGTTTAATTATATAAAAATTTCTTTAACAATCGCGCCACCCATTTAACGGCACTTAACTTTGAGACTCGAGTGACCAGAAATTTATAGATAAAAAACGTGAGTGACCTAATCAATCAAATTTAAAAATAATGACTAAAACTATACTAGACGAAAATATAAGTAACCAGTAGTTAACCCATAATATTATTAAAATAAATAATTACGAATATCGAGAAGCGGTTTACATTGACCTTAAAATTGTTATGGTTTCCATTGACCTTAAAAATGTTACTTTTGTTCTATTGAAATATTTTGATCTTGTAACTATAAGGTAGAGGCTCAGATGAAACCATCCGGGTACTGGGAGGGAGGGCTTGGGTTTTTTTTGGTGAATAATGCATCTCCAAATAATGCAGGTGGCGTCTTGCCCCGTTATTATAATTTTTACGGTAGATCCTTAATTACCATCCAGCGCACTACACATCACCAAATTTCATTTGGGATGCATTATTCACCAAAAAAAAGCCGAGGGCTTGTGTCCTATTCAAAATTTTTAATATTATAATATTTTAATTTTTTAATTTAAATATTAGTTAAATAAAATATTTATTTTTAACTTTTAATTTAATTTTAGTTTTGATATAGAATAATTTAATCACTCCTGATGTTTGATCCAAATTTTATGCCTGGGACAGAGAGTTGAAGTACTTGAGAAGGACGTACATGGGCTATAACGTATCAAGAGGTCTCTTAGTGCCATAAGAATACCGGTTGCATGGGAGCGTGTGCAGGGACGGAACTACTTGAAGGTTGAAAGAGGCAATTTTCCCACCCCAAATTTTATTTTTACTTTTGTTTTTATAAATTTTTTAAAAAATTAAATTATTTATGAATTTGTCATCCCACTTTCAAATATTTATTTTTTGTTTTCTAAATTTTAAATTCTGACTCCGTCCTTGAGCGTACGAAGGTTAAGCTAATCCTTATATATGATTGTTTGAAGCTGGTATCCTTGGCCAAGTAGGGTGATGCCTTCAACTCTTTTGTTGATACAAGTCTCCTATATGCCCCTCCCAATTTTTTTTTGGTATAATAGTATTTGGGTTCTATTAGTTTAAATAGTAGGCAAATAACGTCTTTGCCCTTCCTGTTTTTTAGATTTTAAAGCTTAATAGACCGTTATCTCTCCCAATATTTGATCCTATTTCCGTCCCTGACAGGTACTATTGTCGGATTAATAGTTACTTATGACAAGTCTGCAATAGGTACTATTTTTGGGACTTGCATGAACATCAGACCTAAAGATGAGATTCGAACTATTCGATTCAACTGAACAATCATACCTGCTGGAGTTTCATGACCGAAGACGGGGTTGAGCCCTTACTCGAGTCCCCAAGCCAACAATCAGGACATCGGGATCAACCGACAAGCCTTTCTTAGTTTCTTCGACAGGACGACTTGAGATATTGTTAACCTAAGTGGCCAACATGGATGCTGAGATCTTGTTTGTCACCACTGATCTCCATTTTCGTTTCCTGAATAGACCACTCCCCACAAGCACGTGGATTGGTGCAGATTTGTGAAACAAAGAACTGGTGACAGTGATGGGGATGCTGATGAATCCCCTAGAGCTCAACAGTGTTGAGATTCATATTCATTTAACTTAACCCCCCCACCCTGCAAATTGGATTTGATTTCGATGTCGAAAATAATATTCATATGCCCATGGAGGCTAAACCCTTTATTTATAGTGGTGCAAAACTGAGATTGTGCTTCAAAGCTCGAGGCCATTTTATCTAATTTGGTTCATAAATAGTCCTGGGAGATGAACTGGTGTGGACAATGGAGCTTTGTTGTTGCCATGGTTGCTGTCAACTTTGCGTTTTCTGTAACCAATGCACTTTTCAAAATAATTCTTGATCGAGGAACGAACCGTGTGATCATCTTAGTGTATCGTCAAGCCATTTCTACACTTTGCTTGACACCAATTGCCTATGTTCGGGAAAGGTATGTATTCGACGTAAATATGTTCGATTCGTTTAAATTACTTTGTATCTTATTTGAAAGATTTGATTTTATATATGTTGAGAGATTCTTTTAATTTTTTGATAAGTCTTGAAAATGTCATTTGTAGGAAGCCAGATGAATCTCTAACAATTGATATTGTGTTCGTAGAATCTTTGTACTCGATTTTATTTGGGTATTCTGTCTTTTGTGCTTTATTAAAGGTGGTGGGGAGTTTTTTTCCCTCCCATAGTACGTTAGAAAAAATTATATCACGGGTTTGACTTACCAAATTAGCCATAGACCCATCCAATGAATCTTGACTCATGTTTTTTCATGTCATTTAAAAAACAGTTTTTTAAATTATTATATTATTAGATTAATAACATGAAAAACGATAGTGAAATATGTGGTTTTATTGGATGAGACCATGATTGATCTGGTAAGTCAGGCTTATAATATAATTTCTCCTACATTATAGTGTTGAGAAGGTCCACCAAGAGAAACTAAATTGTTCGTCGTCGATGGAATTTTGACCCATGTCCTAAAATATATGACATTTTATAGGTAATATGGTACCAAATGGGCTACAAACATGTACTCCTTCGGGAGAAGTCATTAAAATACCGTCTATTAGATATTCGATGGACCTCTCAACAAGTTCATTATTATGTTTCTAAGACATTTATGTTGGATTTTAACCTCGAAATTTTATCTCTATACTTCTCGTACTACAATAAAAAGAAGTTAAATGTTGGCTATTGATGGGATTCGAACCATCTAAAGTCTTTTTTACAGGTAGTATTTTTTTGTTTTGAAATTTCTGATTCTTTAACGATATTTATAGCCTAATTTTTATGAGTTCCCTTGCAGAAAAGGTAGACCGAAGCTTGCAGCCAGGGTCTTATGCCAGCTTTTCCTGAATGCTCTCATAGGGTTAGTATTAACATCCAAAATAGCTTCGTTCTTTAATGATTATTCTACTGATTTATAGGGTTAAATTGTATTCAAGGTTCTTGTATTATGTATTTTTTTCGGATTTAGTTCTATTATTGTAGTATAATTATTTCTAATCCCTTACATTTTAAAATCTGCATTTTCAATTTAAAGGCCAGTTTTTTTTATTAATTTTTTCAATTAATTTGTCGTGAATTATTTTATAAAAACCTATGATGAAGTCAAGGATGAAACTACGATAAAATATTAGGGTTTAAACTGTCTAACTTCAAAATTAGTAAGGACCTAATAAGTATTTCAACTTAAAAAATGGGGGCTACGGATAATTAAGATGTCAAGGATGAAACTAGGATATAACATTAGGGGTTCAAATTGCCTAACTTCAAAATGGATGGGAACCTAATAAGTATTTTAACTAAAAAAATATGGGGCTACGGTTAATTTGATTAATTTTAAAACTGATAGGGACATGAAAAGTAACTAAATCAAAAAAAATTAGGGGGCAATATTTAATTTGACTAACTTTAAAACATATAGAAACCTAAAACTAATTAAAGGAGGGGGGACTTAATTTGACTAACTTAAAATTGTAGGGACTTAGAATCTAATGAAACAAAAAAGGGGTTGGGCAGGCCCCTCCAACATCCTACATAGTTCTTCCCTAGATAACGCGACATACACTTTAGTATTTTTTGTATAGTTAGTTAGACCAATTATATTATAGGGTGATTATTTGATGTACCGTCAGTGTAATTTTTCTTTTCCACAAATAGACTTCTAGAGCAGTCACATATCTCTTTTAGGGATTATAAATCTTAACCTATAGATTCTAAACCCTAAACTCTAAAACATAAAATATATTCTCAGTTAAACAACAAAGCCCTAACCTTAAACCCTTAAAACTAGACACTTGTGAAAAACATATTTTCTACTATAAGTGCATATGATATTTTCCCTTATATTACTTGTCAGTTAAATTATTTAACAGATCAACGAAAAAATGTTAGTCAAAGATTGAATATACATATTTTATATTTCAAACGTAAAGGGATTAGAAATGATGAAATTAAAGTGACTACATTTACTACAAATGTATAGCACAGGGACCTTGTATGAAATTTAACCGTCTTATACTTATTCTAAGAACCTATAAACGAAACAAACCCTGCAGGACAACATTGGCACAGTATTTTTTCCTTCTTGGGCTCAAATATACTTCAGCTACGTTCTCGTGTGCATTCTTAAACACAGTTCCTGCAATCACATTGGTTCTGGCTCTATCATTTGGGTAAGAACTTTAAACACAAAGCTCATCATCTAACTCGGCCGAGTCATATCTCAAACTGAATCATACATTTTCAGGCTCGAGAAAGTGAGAATCAGAAGCAAGGCCGGGAAAGCAAAGGTCATTGGCACTTTGGTTTGCATCAGTGGAGCAATGGTATTGACACTTTACAAAGGGAAGCCACTGTTGGGATCGGATTCAAGGGACGGAAATGATCTTATCGTAAACTATGGCAGGAAAGAGAGATGGGCTATCGGTTCGATGTTTCCGGCTGCATGTGCCGTCTGCTGGTCGTTGTGGTTCCTTCTGCAAGCCAGGATTGGAAAGGGGTATCCCTGCAAATATTCAAGCACTGCATTTTTGTCTCTCTTCAGTGCCATTCAGTCGGCCATTTTAGGATTGATAACAGAGAGGGACTTTCACAAATGGATTTTGAAGGGAAAACTTGAACTAATAACAGTCGCATTTGCTGTAAGTACACGCTTTGTTCAAAAAAAATAATGGTCAAATTATGGTTTTGGCCAACATTCTTAAATTTGGAATCTAATCTCTATTAGGGAATAGTGGCATCGGGCTTGTGCTATGTGGGAATGTCTTGGTGTGTTGAACATAGGGGTCCGGTCTTCACATCAGCCTTTACTCCACTGGTGCAAATATTCGTAGCCATGTTCGATTTCTCCTTTCTACATGGAAAACTATACCTTGGAAGGTTATATATTTTAACACTCATTTTCTACTATTAACTGTTGCTAATTGCCTACCATTCATAAGAGTTCTAACAATAGTTTGCTGCCATGATGAACAGCATCATCGGATCAATCTTAATCATTATCGGATTATATATTCTACTATGGGGAAGAAACTCAGAGGCACAAGAAATGAAGCAGCCCCAAGTAAAAGAAGAAGAAGGTGACTGTAATGCAAGGTCACAAGTGTAACAACACCTTATCATACTAAGAACAATGAAAAACGAACGATTGTCGAAACATAGTCAGCATTTTACCAGAGGATGTACGTATTATCACAATCACGTGTATGAAAAGTTTGATCCTCAAGATAAAAGGGCATACCGGTGTCAGAGACAGACGTATAATCAATATTCACAGCTACAGATCAAAACAACAAACTAAGCACCAAATCATGCATTCAACACTCGTGACAAAATGGTAAAAAACGTCTTACACTTGTACATATTAAAAAGAGATTCAAACATACAAATCTTAAAGGAAGATTTACTCAAAACAGACAAATACTAACACAGATAAAATTCAAAACAGCGACTGCTTTCAAAACTTAATGCAATAAACCAGTAATGTGCCCAAAACAGGAACTGAAACGATCTTTCTAATCAAACAAACCGAATCCCATATCGTCATCGCTCTCCTCCTCTGGCTCATCCTGCAAAATTACCAACGAAATACGCATGTCAGAATAAATAGTGACGACAAATAAAATGCATCTGCTTATTCATTTGTAATTTATAGTCCAACCTTCTTCTTTTCCTCAGCAGCAGCTGGAGCAGCAGCACCACCTCCACCAGCAGCAGCAACAGGTGCAGCAGCGGCAACCGGAGCACCGCCACCACCAGCACCAACATTGGTTATAAGATTCTCAATGTCGCACTTCTCGAAAAGCTTGGCGAACAAACTCGGCCAATAAGATTCAACCGAAACATTTGCAGCTTTAACTAAAGTTGCAATCTTCTCAGCCTATTAGCGAATGTCAAAGAAAACAAGCAAACCCCAAATTCCCAAAGCTACGAGAAAACAAATCTTTCAAAAACAATAATCAAAATCCGATTACAAATAAAAATAAATTTCGAGTCATGAAGCCTAGAATTATAAAACAAAAATCGAATAGAGGATACGGTAATGGTAATTCCATCGTCATGGAGAATCAAAGAAGCGTAAGAGCAAGCAGCTTCACTAACCGAAGACATCGTTTCAACTGTTATTAAAAAGCCAGTCCTTATAACGATTTAAATTGACATCGACAGAACTATAAACGAAAATAAAACTATGGGGAATCCGGGAATGTGTATAGTTTACCTGAGAGAAAGGAATCTGGGAATGGGCAGATCTGAGCAGCCGCAGTTCAATGTTCAAAGCAAAGTGCTGCTAGGGTTTCTCTTCCGCTCTGAAAAAGGGGTTTTTAATTGGAGATACATCAGTGTAAATTGGGCCTTTTCATCCCGCCTCAAAAGGTTTCTTTGCCATTTTATATTTGGGCCTAAAATATTTGTTTTTTAAAATAATTTCCTATAAAATTTAAAAATATAAATTAGGCTTAAGGGTATAAAATGCCCTTGAACTTTTGAGAAAAAACAATTAAGCCTCTGAATATTTTTCACCCATTTATGCTCTTAAACCAAAAAATTTAATCAATTAGGCCCTTTGACCAATTTTAACCATTAAATCTTGATAGTTTTTGATTTGTTGGTGCAGTGCGTCGTGTCAAAGTGATTTCACTTAATATTTTCAAAAAAAATTATTTTATTGAAAGAATTCTTTAAAAGTTTTACAAATTTTAAAATACTTATAAAATTCATACAAAATATTTTTTTAGAAAAAAAAACTCTAAATGTAACATGATAGAACTGTAGTGTATAATGTGTCAGTAATATCTAAAGAAAAAATTTGTCAAGATTTAATGGCCAACATTAGTCAAAGGGCTTAATTAATTAAAATTTTTAGTTCAAGAACTTAATTGAGTGCAAAAAATTTCAAAAGTTTAATTATTTTTTTCCAAAAGTTCAGGGGCTTATTACACCCTTAAGCCTATAAATTATTTACCAATTATTTGTTTGTATGCTGTGAGATGAGACGTTAGATTACTCACATAAAGCAAAGAGTTTGAATTATGGTGTTGTGAATGGAGTAAGTTGTTTTGATAGGATTGTCCATATAGTAGAATTTGTAGTATTTGTTTCAGTTTAATCAATCAATAGATTTGATACTGATTATTATAAAAAAATATAAATTGTTTAGTATAAATTTTAAATATTTTTTAAAATAAATAAATATTATTATAAGGCTTAAATGAAGAATATGTGCCTAAAATATACCACTTTTGAACTTCAATTATAATTTTAGGTGCCTGGCCGTTAAGGGGTGTTAAAAATTGTCAACCAATCAATGCTTGACACGTGGCACTAATATTAATTTTAAAATTTTTAAGGAAAAAAACCCAGAATTTTAATTTTTTGGTAAAATCCTTAAATTTTGCAATTTTTACAAAACAGACCCCAAATTCTTAAAATTTCTCAAACCCAAACCCCAAATCACTACTACTTCTGCTGCCGATCCCCGCACCGAAGCATACCCATATGTTCGTCGAACCTAGGTGGTCATTTTCTCCAACATAGCGTCGCTGAAAATGCCGAACATAATGCTAGCCGAATGTCAAATGCGAAATCGACGTTCGGCTGGCACGTCGTTTAGCGTTTTCGGCAATGCCGTGTTGAAAAAAATGACCGCCTAGGTCCGACGACCACATGAGTGTGCTCAAACGCGGCGATCAACGGCGGAAGTGGCGGTAGTTTGGGTTTGAGAAGTTTTAGGGATTTGGGGACTGTTTTGTAAAAATTGCAAAATTTTAGGATTTATGAAAAATTGAAAAAATAATAAAAAATTGTTTTAAGTTTTTAATTTTGAAATAAAATAAAATAAACATGCCACATGTCAAGCATTGATTGATTAATAATTTTTAACACTTTTTAACAGTTAGGCACCTAAAATTGTAACATTGTAAACTTTAGGCACCTAAAATTATAACGGTTGAGACTTTAAGCAACTGTTTTTATAAAATAATACTTTAAACACCTAAAATTCAAAAAAGGTATACTTTATGAACCTATTTTTTATTTAAACCTTATTATAATTGAGATTGTGACATGAATATGGATTTATTTGCGGCAATCTAACACTGTGTTTGATTCAACATTAGTAAAGGAAGCAAAAGTGGAGTAAATAGAGGAAGGCTAAAGAAGGGAAATGATTATATGTTATCTTGCATGGATAGTAAATATAATGAAATATTGTTATTCAATATATATATATAATGAAATATTGTTCAAGAAATAAATAAAAGCGAAGTAATTTTAGCATTGGTTAACTATAAAAATTGATTGGCATAATTCTAAAAAATACCCCTAACGTTTGACTGAATTGTCACTTTGGCTCTCTATTCTTTTTTAAAGCAATTTAGCCCTCAATATTTCATTTTGGGTCAAAATGGCCCATCTGCTGATGAAAACTTTTAGTCAACTGACGATAAACAACTTGAAATGTTTTGGCAGATTGACACGTTAAAAGAAAAAAATATTTTATACTTTATACAATTTTATAAAATTATTTTTTAATTGATGTGTCATTTTGTAAAGGCAGTATATTTGCCTATATGACATTGCTATTGCGACGAGCACTGTCATGTAAGCCTTTCATATCATTTCAAGCCATTTTATGTTGGTTGACTAACAATTTTCATCCGCAGAGGATAATTTTGACCAAAAAATGAAAAGTTGAGGGCTAAATTACTTCAAAAAAGAATAGGGGTATATTTTGGTATTATGCCAAATTGATTAATTATGTTTTACTTTTGCTGTTATAGTATTTCATAAAATATCATTAAATCGATTGATTTGTTAGACTATTTTATTAACTTTAAGTGATCATTTTGTACCGATCCAATAAATCTAATGGTTATTTTATAATTTTTAAAAAGCTAATGACTAGAACGATCATTTCATCATAATTTAGTGACGTTTTCAAACAAATCAAAAATATATATCGATACACATACATCGTTAGTGAATCCAATAATGACATACTATCACTATTACATATGATTTTATTTTTTTATAATGACGTGTCATTGTATGTCTATTATGGATACGTACAACATATATTATATATCGTCGATATAGTCTTATATCAAGACTCATAGTAAAATAGGCTACATATGTTAGTATGCGAGAGGTCTGTTGCATTTGCGGTATTTTTTAATACACTGATGTGATTATATATAATATATGTTTATAGTTTTTTAATTATTTAACAATGTACACGTATCTTGTACATATATATTTCTGAACTCAGATTTTTTAAGATAAGAATTATCAGTTTTTTTTTCTTGAAATCACTCGTTGGGTTCTACAGTTGCGATATTTAATAAGAAAGAACTCAATAGTCGGACATGAATTTGTCTTTTTATGGGTTAAATGTTATTTTGATTAAATATTATTTTGACCCAAAATCAATGTCTAGTTTGCATCAAACAATTTTCGTAAAATTATAATTTAATAAGTCGAAATGAATTAGTTGTTTATTTTCAAATGTAATACGAGTTTGTAAATATCATTTGGTTTTGTATTTTGTATTATTGATTTGGATTGAATTATGATAAATTGATGTTATTTTTTGGAAATTTGTGAATTTATAAAAATTGTATGATATTATTTTTTACAATATAATTTATTTAAAAATATTCTTATTTTTTCAAAATATAATTTTTTATGTATATAAAAGTTTTTAATAATTTTATTTTTTGAAATTATTATTTAAAATATTTAAAAGTATTAAAGTGAAATATTTAATTACAACTGTGGGGTTAAATTTAATAACCATTGAGTTAACGGGTCAGATCATTCATAAAACGATATATTACGGTTGAGTGACTAAAAAGTAACTTTTTACAATTTTAATGATTATTTTATAAATTTCAAAGATTTAACGACTAATTAAAAACATTGAATATAGTTCCGTGACTAAATTTATAGTTTTATCTAATTTTCAATGTTTATCTAAGTTAATATCTATATTGATAGAATTTCATTTAAAAATTCCAGATCTACTCTCAAAACTTTCTTCATACATCACCGCCGCCAAACAAGCCCCGTCTTTCTCATTAAGGTAATTTCTGAAACCCTAAATCTAATTTGAAGATTGATTTCTACTCGACTCATGATGTTTCGAGTTGTAATCTCTCTGCATCACTCTGCAACATATGGTTTTCTGTTTTGGACCATAATTCTTCTTGCTCTCTCTCTCTCAGATTACTTTGTTGTGGAGATCTATTTTCTTTTATGAAAACTATCGTGTTTGGCAGAAATGGCTGACTGATATCGCCGCCATTTTCCGTTACACTGCTATTTGCGGCCTCGATCCGCTGCTATTTTGAGGTGAAATTTATTCGCACCGCTATTGAGGTCTTTAGCTATGGTGGATGGTGTCGTTACCGGGAAATAGCGGCCCCGACACCACTTTTTGAAACCCTAATGATTATAGAAGATTTCGCCCTAATTTTAGGGTTTTAATACTTTTATGTTTTTCCTTTTCTCGATTAGGTTTCTGCTGAGTGTAAGGTGCCGACATTTTGTTTTTGGTGGAAATGAGACCAGTTTTTGTGGGGAATTTCGAGTTCGAGACTCGACAGTCAGAGCTGGAGCGTTTGTTTTCAAAGTATGGGAGGATCGAGCGGGTTGACATGAAATCTGGTAAAATTATTATTAAAACCATGAATGTGAGCCTTTCTGAATTTCAAATGCATCTTTTATACTGTTCAGTGCATCTTCACATTTACATTTCGTTGATAGTTTGCTTGTTGTAGTACATTTTCTTGAATTTAATCGATTGATAATGAGAACTTACCAGTTAATATCATAGTTTTTCTTATTGTTCTGAAATCTGGATCACTTGCAAATGGTGGCGTCTCCTCAAATTTGTTTCCCATTTAACACCAAGAGAATTTTTCTGATAACAAATATGCCCGTGGAGTTACTATTTTTGCTTCTTTTCCCTTCACATGTCTAACTTTCATGATATCATTTTTATTCATGGTTAATGAACAACTCATGTGCTAGTTTTGTTCTTCGAATCTGTGACCTTGTTTTGTGCCCATTCTTTAATAATGCCTTACCTGAAGCTATTGTAATGTGGGGAATATTAGGGGTGATTTCTTGAGCTATACTCTTCCTTATATCCTGGCTTGAGGATGCACGTGACATTGATTTTTTAATGAACGGAATTGTAAATCAGTCATTTACTTTGTTTTGGAATTGGATGTCAGATGTACATACACAGGGGTCTGAATATCTGATCACACTAACCAGGAGAAATTAAATGACACCTGAAGGGTTCCAGTTTACTGGAGAAAACCATTGTATATTAAGTGTTTGTTTTGGCGCAGGAACTTATTCTGAAGGAAATGAGCTTCTATATGGGCTCGCCAACTTTCTCCAAAAAATTCATGCCTGCCTGTCTACTCTCCTGCCACTCACAGATGGCATCATCCTGCATTTTCTTCACTAAATTATGTTACTCACCAACCTCACTGGCTGGTGTTGACCTATCAAAACTATCATGTCATGCCTTGTACCACTGACTATAGAGGATCAATGAAATCTGTCATGCCATGCGTTCAATTTCTGAACTCCTGCTGTCTGAATGGCGAAACATGCTTTGCAATAATGTCTCAGACCCTGAAAACTAGGATTTTAACTTTTAACATGCCACCATCCTGATTTAGTGCATCATGCAACGCTTCTACATCCTTATGTGCATCAGCCCTTCCTTCACATACATGCAGGTGCTGTATATTTTCTTATTTCTTGCAGGGAAAAGAAATCATGTTATTTCGCTGATGTACCTGTAGCTGTGTGGGTATAGCACCAATTGTATAAACTGTCATTTCTGTTTCTGATTTTGCTTTATTTTTTAGGGTTTGCTTTTGTTTATTTTGAGGATGAACGTGATGCCGAAGATGCTATTCGTGGACTTGACAATATACCCTTTGGATACGATCACCGGCGACTGTCTGTGGAGTGGGCTAAGGTGCGTTATAGCTGTCTTTAGTTACTCCTTTCAACAGCTGCTGGTTTTGATTTTAATGGCTATGAATGCAAAAAATATTGATTTTAAGGATAATTTTATTGTAAGGGTGAACGCGGTCGGCATCCCAATGGTTCTAGGTCAACCACAAATCAAAGGCCCACCAAAACCTTGTTTGTTATCAACTTTGATCCGGTTCGCACAAGGGAGCGAGATATAACAAAGCACTTTGAGCCATATGGGAAGGTTCTTAATGTTCGCATTAGGCGGAACTTTGCATTTGTGCAATTTGCCACGCAAGAGGATGCTAGCAAAGCCCTTGAGGCTACACAGAGAAGGTAGGAATATACTTTTTTTTGTTAATAATTTCATTTGAGATGATATTGCTCCTTATTTACTAATGTTTTTGCAATTTACAGCAAGTTACTGGACAGAGTTGTGTCTGTTGAATATGCTTTAAGGGATGATGATGAGAGGGATGGCAGAAATGATAGTCCTAGAAGAGGTGGTAATGGTAGACATGGGGATAGTCCATATCGGAGGTCTCCAAGTCCTTACCGCAGGCGACCGAGTCCTGATTATGGGAGGGCTCGGAGTCCTGTTTATGATCGCTATAATGGTCCTGCTTATGACAGGGACAAGAGTCCCGAGTATGGGAGGTACCGCAGGTAATGTGATTAAAGCTAATTATTGTTTTTTGTTGTGCGTATCAATTATAACATGCTTAAAAATATTTCCATAGTTAATTCCATCCTTAATGTTCATTGAATTAGCAGCCGATCGCCTGCTCGAAGATCCCGGACATGAATGACTCTCAGATTGATGGAGAAACACTTGTTGCTCTCTTTGCCTACCGTACTTTTGTGCTTCATCGGAAGAATGAGTAGCTTTTTTCTAGTCTTTCCCGTTGGAACTCTTTTAAGTAGGTGTATTCTCAGGTAAAAGGACAATTGATATACTGGTAATTTTCAGTCTGCATTGGGATTCATGGGCTGATTATTTTGGTATGCACTCTAGAACCTTTTATTCCTGTTAAATATATAGATTGTTGCATGGTAAAAAAGGATGTTTGCCGGTTTCTTCCTACATTCCTACATGCACCCATGCGCTCACACTTATATTGAAATCCCGAGTGTGTGAAATTGCGAATGGCAAAAGCTGTGGTCTAGTCTACATTGTGACAATGGATGGTAAGCTAAAAAGACTTCATGTCTGAAATTGTTGTGCCTTCAAAGCAGTTCAATGATATTAACTATTGGGATATATATATATATGGAAAAAGTAGCTTATTTGTTGAACAAACCACATATAATGCAAACACTGTCAGCTTCAATTCTCATTTGTAACAGTTTGTCTCCAACCAAACAATAATAGCATGCATGAGCAGGTGAGGGGGAAACCAAATCAATTTATACCAGGAAACTTCGACTATTTTAATATGAATCTAAGATCAAATCACTATTGTGCTGATTGTGTTCAGATCAACAATAGAAACAAACAAACAAAAAAGGAAAATCTCATTTCTCAACATGAACAATTTTCTTAAACTCCAACTCATAATTTACTTGCTATCAATGTGGCTGAAGCCAGCATAATAGCCAATTTTTATCTAAAATACCCCTTGCGTTTAGGCATATTCTTTGGTTAGATGTAAAGAAATACGACTATAATAATTTGGTAACTAGAATAAGCATAATCTTATCTTACAATATGTTTTTGGAAATCATGACCGAAAGGGTAAATGCTGGAGCAAAAAGTTTCCTTTCTAAAGTAATATATATTATTATTATTTCTGAATATAAATCAACATGGTGTCGTGGTGTAGTTGGTTATCACGTCAGTCTAACACACTGAAGGTCTCCGGTTCGAGTCCGGGCGACGCCAATTGGGTGGGTGGTTATTGTTTTGATATTTTCTTCATTTCTACACCGCCTTTACTTTTGTGCGAAAACAGAGGAATAAGAACAAGTGCACCAAAACTATGGACGAGTTTACAGTTAGAGAACTTACTTCTATCAATCCCATTGATGCCAATCATCCTTACCCTTAGATTACATTCCCTTCTCGGAAACCGATGATCCCCCATCGACGGCGACCTTCCGGATCAAACCGATAATGAGATAAAGAACTATGGGAACAGTACACCCATCTCCGTAAACAAGTAATTAGAAGTTCAAGGAAGAGATGAATGAGAGAAACCCAAAATTCATCTCCCAAACCCATTAGGGACGTTGCCTTACCAGTACAACTTCATTGTGTTTACCCAGAAACGATACGATCAGTCTTGCTCAGATTTTATTAGTTGGGTCAACGATGGTGAAAAGGTGGCCAGCTTTCTTGTTGAATGGTTAAGTACAGTAGTGGAACTCAACAAGGGACTTTCAAAATGTTTAAATTTACGGTGCAACAATATAAATTTTATGTTTTTAAGAGACTAAAATATAATTTTACCATTACCTCAACTTAATTTTTTTCAACCTTTTAATACTTAGTTTCTATTCAATTTAAATATATATATATATATTTAAATCTCTAAATTTAATATCATTTCATACTTTTTCTTTAACCTTTGACAATACACCTTAAAAAATAAACATTATCATCTTTCTACTAAAACTACTCGTTCAGGTTGAAGTTTTTAAACTCAAATGCGTTATTATAAATATGCTACATCGTATTTTAAATTAATGTCATGCCATTTAATTAAGTCATTCTCGCAAATTTACGATTCCCTTTCCAATTGTTACAAAAATAATAATTTTACTTGTTTTTCTAACGTATATAGTAGAATTGTGAGAAAGAAATCTGATAAACTGAAACTGGGTTCGGAATTCGAAAAATCGATATGAAAATCGGTTAAATGAACGGAAAAATTTAATTTAAATTCGATTATAATTCACAGTTTAAGGCAAATTCGAGTAACCGATCCAACCAATTATCTACAAAATTTTTAAATATTACGCATTAAAATATCCTATAGCTTAGTTATTTTGATGCCCTCTAATTCTCTAGAGACCTTTTGGTCTTGAGTTCAATTACTAGGAAGTGCAAACTCTCAAATTTTGATTTTTTAGTTGTTTTTGTACTTTTACTGTGACTGAACCATTATTGAATTTACTAGATTATTAAATTTTAATA
Organism: Hibiscus mutabilis; assembly: GCA_019671005.1. Lineage (NCBI taxonomy): Eukaryota > Viridiplantae > Streptophyta > Magnoliopsida > Malvales > Malvaceae > Hibiscus > Hibiscus mutabilis. Next base: position 71,234,568 of record CM033713.1, read on the forward strand.
TAAGTCGATACAATTTAAGGTCGAGAATTAAGCAACCTGAATTTATTAATTAACCGAAATAATTTTCTAATAGTTAACCGAATGGCGAATATAATTTTGCTTTTTTACTCGTTTAAAAAGTATAGTGACCAAAATGCACTATACTCTATAAAATATGGACTTTTAAGGTACTTTGCTTTAAAAATGGCCGAATAGGAAGATCCATTAATTTAAGCCCAAACCACTATTCAAATTTCAGATCCGTTCCGTTTTTTTTCTTCCTTATTGGAATTACTTTTGAATATGATGATTTGGCGCGTCGCTTCCTATATATACCAAGAGCTTGCAAATGTGTTGCTTTCAAAATCAATTGAAAGAATGAGGAAGCGGTTGAAGAGAACGAAGGGAATTTGCAGTTGCTCCTCTCCTCGTTGCACCAATCACTCTACCTTCAATTGGTAGTAACTCTCTCTCTCTCTCTTTGATTTGAAGCTTCGTCAATTTGATTTCTCAATCTTTTCTTTCTTCCTTTTGAGATTTGAGCTGGTTTAGTTAATTTCGATCTAATATCAGTTCGAAATTTAAGTTTAATGATGTCATATAAGTGACTGTGAAATAGGAATGTTGAATCTTAGGAAATGAAATGATGAATCAAAAAGAATTTGAGCTGATTCAGTGAATTCTGATCTATTATCAGTTCGAATTTGAGTTTACTAAGGTCATGTAAGTAATTATGAAATATGAATGTTAAATCTGAAGAAACGAATGAGGAATCGAAAGGAATTTGAGCTGATTCAGGTAATTTTGATCTAACATCAGTTCGAATTTAAGGTTAATAATGTCTTGTAAATGACTGTGGATGTGGAATCTGAATAAACGAATGATGAATCAAAAGGAATTTGAGCTGATTACTTGATTTTTAGCTGATTTAAATAAAACAATTCATCGTGGATCTCTTTTTTGTTTATGATACTAGTTCTGTTTTTTCTAAGCTTCGCGCTTCTTCCTGCATCGATCAGTGGTTTTAAAGAAGAAAATCATTTCTCTTGTTTCCCCCCTACAAATGCTCTCTATGAACCATCGATCTGGAAATTTAAACGAGTCTCTGTTATTCAGACATGGTTCAGTTACAGATTCTGTTATTTCTACAAGTTTCAGCATTGAAATGTATGTTTTCCAACGATGGAATCTGTCTCGATTTGAATTGTTCGAATAGTTTTCATAATGGTCAATCGAGCTTCTTTAGTTTAAGGATTGCATGGTAGCTTAGAACTGGCGGGATCTAAACGTTCTCAGACTTTTGAAAAATCTTCGTCGTAATTTGAAAATCATTTTCGAAAATTTCAAATTTCTTAATGCTTTTCGTATTCCTTTTTTCCCGGAATGTATACGGTTCGGTTTCTATTATTCCACTAAATTTTCTTAGTTGCCAAACTCATCTTCACATTAATCTCCTTTCAGTTAATTTTGTTACTCATTTGGTAAACCGGTAGTTAAATATTGCATCATTTGCAATTTTTTACCTGAGTTTTGCTCAAATAAGCATTCACAGACTTTTGAAAATCTTCTTCGTAATCTTCAAATTTCAAAAATGTTATTCATATTCCTTTTTTTTTCCCGAAAGTAGAAGGTTCGATTTCTGTTATTCCGCTAAATTTTCTTAGTTACCAAACAGGTGCTTAACACTAATCTCCCTTCAGTTAATTTTGTTACTCATTCATTATACTGGAGTCTGGAAGTTAACTACTGTAACATTTCTAGTTTGTACTGAAAGATTTTTTTTCTCAAAACAGAAAACATCTCTATTAAATTTTCAATTCTCACATTAATTTTGTTCAAGTGATTGCTTTTCTCAACTTTATATATCATTGGTTTTGTTTTCTCAGCAACCAAACAATTATTATTTGTTAAATTCATAGCACAAGGAGCTGGTTAAAGTAATAATCTCTTGTTCATATATTCTCAAAAAGGTATGAGCAGGATCTGTGGACATACATAGCCAGGTTTTTGGATGGACGGTCGTTGGTGATGCTGGCAGCTACGAATAAATGGTTCAACAATGTTATCATGCAAGAATGCATATGGAAGTTCACATGCTTGCGGGACCTTCAGGTTCATGATCCTGGTCACGTAGCATTCAGTTGGTCCAAGCTCTATGGTTCAGTCGTTGGTAAATATCAAATCCCTTTAGATATCTTAACACGTGAGCGCATTAACTGTTTGATATTGAAATTCCAATGGGTTCTGCAGATGGAAGCCACTCCTACATTTTCCGCCAGCAGGAGAAACATATTGGTTAGTCGTCTACGATACTCGTTCTTAGATGATCATATTCCTCTATGCTTTGGAATTGATTATTAAGTGCTGATCTTAATATAATGACGATTTGCTAGTGACTGCATTTTGTTTTTCCTGAGGAATAATCAGATTGGATGCGTATCGGGGCATTTTCGTTCGATTCGGAAGTGGCATTTCTTTGCGAAAGGATGGTGAATCCACCTGTGAAAATCCCAAAACAAGGAAACATAGATGATATGTTGCAGTCTTGCGGCTCATGTTTGCTAAGAAAAATCAAGACCGGAATCTGGATAGCTGGTACAGTTCAAATCCGATAAAATTTTGGCTTGTATTCGATTCAAGTTGTGATCAAAATTCCAACTAAGTTTGAGACTGAACACGGTTGATTTTTTTTTTTTCCAGATTTACAACTTGTTCGATGCCCTGTATGTGACAAAGAAAAATGTGAAGGTGAGCAATGAAAACGACTTACTGCCCATGAAAATGCAGAGTATGAGATTATCTCTGCTGATCTATTGTCTCATTACTTTCTTCTTGGATCATGGTTGCCAATCATGTCATTTGGACTTGTGTGTAAGTGTTAGATATCGGTCTGTCTCTTCAATTTTCTTGAAATTCTTCTTGAATTTGGAGGGTTCTTAAAGAGTCACATATGATGTTCTGATATGCATTGAATGAAGAATCCGAGTAACGTAAATCGCCAAACTAAACAAGGCCAGGAGTAAGAACATTTGATTATTTATGCAGGAACAATGCAGATGTTAGATGCAAGGCATATTGAACTGTTCCTCAGCCAGGGGTACCGGGATGGGAATTGGGAGTATGAACTCGTTGGATCTCATGAAATAAAAAAGACAGTCCGAGGAGCTTATGGAGCCATTTTCGACTTCAAATACCTCACAAGCAAGTCGACAGCCGGTAAAACACGATTCTCCATTAATCAGCCTTTCTATCATACCTGAACTTGCGTGTGTGTCAAGTAGGCGTATGTCCGATATGGATATCTTCGATTTTTTAAAAGTTCTTTCATTTATTTAGAAGATTTCTGAAACTAAAATATCATATCGAAATTCGGAGCCTATACTTCAGGATCTGATTTAGCTATGCCAATGAACTGAACAGGGATCTTCGATTACAAGTCATGGACAGGACAACCAAATGACTTTCAACCCAAAGCAATAATTGCTCTTCATGCAGTTGCACTCAACACCAATTTACAAGAAAATCAAGGTAACAAGTCCACACAATCTGCAATTCTTGTAATATATATATATGATGATTCATGTATAATTTATATACTCTAAGAAGCAGGGGTTCTGATAAAGTACCATGCCATGAGAGCCAGAGCCGACGGGGAAGTTGTTTCGATCCGAATCTCACAACAGCTCCTTTGACACTGCCTGAACCTGAACCGTCATGCGTCGCATTGTCATCGCACATGCTTTGTTTCTCGTCTCATCGTTCGGAATCGGTTTGTTTCTTACTTCTAACCCTATCCCTTTCCCTATTAATAGTTAAAAAGAGGCTCTCAAGCCATAGGATTTGCTTTGATATAGGTTTTGGACTTCCACCACGTATAGCTAAATGGTACATTGCTCATCGAGTTTAAAGAATATTTTGATATTTTTTAAAAAGAAAACATCAACAAGTTATTTTATAATTAAATTCAAAGAATACATATATTTTAATAACCATACGTGTAACACCCCAAGCCCGGATGCTACATTTGGGTCATCAGCCCAAACCATTCCCATAAAAATTTTCATTTAAAAGTTAATAAAATCTCATATCATAAATCCAAGCATGTCATTACCAAAGTATTTAAATCCAACAGTACTTAAAACATTCAAAATAGTTAATGGAGCTCCAAATACAGTAATAAAACATTTGACCAATACAAGTTAAATCAAATAGAGTTACAAATACATAGGGTCCTATGAATACATAGCCCACTACATCAAAGTACTTGTACTCTACCAAAAGGCCAATGTTGAATCCTTGCTTCGATGGTACTCCGCTACACTCGTACGATCTACAAACCAGGGAACGAAAACAACGATTCCGAACGCTGAGCTAATAGAGCTCAATGGATACACAACCACTCGACCATGCTTCAGGTGAATCATAAATAAGAGTATGCTTGATGATAAGATATTAAGGTAAAATAAAGCATGACGCTACCATGTTCGCCTAAACACATGCATGCACAGATCCAAAGTACTTAATAATAGAACAAGAAACAACCCAAGAGTGGGACCCAATGTCACCCGACACTAGGGGAGCCACTCATGCTCGGAATCTCACATTGAGCTGCTCGAAATCTCACATCGAGCTGATATACTTGGAATCTCGCATTGAGTCTCTGCTCGGAATCTCGCATCGAGCAAAACATTCGAAATCTCACATCGGATGGCCTTCAATTCATCACTCGGAATCTCACATCGAGTGGTCTTCTTGTGTTGCAACACTCACTCACTGGGTATCCAGATCCCATCAAATAAAGACTCATAACCAAATAAGTGCCCTTACCTGGCACAACTACAACGATCCACCATGGATCCCTAGAACTTGCTAACTCAAGCAACTCACTTCCGTTTAGACCCTTATTTAGCCATTTAATCGACATTAAAGATTAGGAGCACACTTTTTCGGTTTTACCAATCACTTTACGTCATAAGAGACCCATTAAGACCTTAGTCACAAATTATAGAACTCTCGAACCCAAACTCAATTTCTTGGGCAGATTGCCCAGTGAGTACCGATACTCCTATGTGGATATTGGTACTCTCTTCCCTGTACTGGTACTCCTATACGAGTACCGATACTCGCATTAGGTTCGAAAGAATTTAACCTTCAAGTCGTACCGATACGTCCCACGCCGTATCGATACCCATTATTGATACTCGGATCGCCCTGTACCGATCCTCACCCGTACTGATACGCCAACCTTGCATACCGATACTCAAAAGCCTTCCCAAGCAATGTAACAGTGAATACCGATACGCATCGCGTGTATTGGTATGCTAATTCGCCATTGGAATTCTCACTATGCTTGGAGTACCGGTACGCGGTAAGCCGTACCGGTATTCTCCTCACGACTCACCTTCCTTAGCACAAAGGCGTACCGATACGCACTCACCCCATACCGGTACACGAACCCAAATTTTGAAACTTGGAGTTCGGGATTTCATCCTCCCAACCCTTAACCTATAGGGTTAAGCCCCAAATTCAACCTACAAGTTATGTAGGGTTATTAAGTGAGTTTCTAACTATTTTTACACTTGAACATAGGGTCTGTTTGCTTTACTAAAAATTGCTTCCGAAAAATGAATTCTGGAAAATGAATTACATTTTCTGGAAAACATACTACGGAAAGCATTTTCTTGTGTTTGGATGATGCTGTGTAATTCATTTTTCGTTGTTTGGTAAATTTTTCTGGAAATATTTTTTGAAATCTATTTTAATAAAACAAACGCATTACAAATTTTCTTGATTTTTTATCTTTCATTTTTTGAAAAATAAATAAATTATACTATAATATTTTATTTTTTTAAGTACATCAAAAACCTCACCAATGTAATCGCACACAAACGTGCCACTCAAAATTGGTTCACTAGCCCGGACTCCCCAACCCTTAAGATCAACATGAAGAAATATCAATAAACAAAGCTTTAGAATACAACCAAAATTTAAAATTGTTACCTTATTCTCTGTTTTGAAGACTTCCAATTTCACTCGTACTCCATTTTGCAAAACCCTATTTGGACACTCTCTATTGCAACTACACATGTTATCGAATTCATAAATAAGGTAGCTCTCTTGCATATGGTTTAGGGTTTATGTCTAGGGTTTAGGCTTTATAGTTTAGGGTTCATGGTTTAGGGTTTATAGTTTAGGGTTTAAGGTTTAGAGTCTAGGGTCTATAGACTATGGTTTATGGTTTAGGGTTTATAGTTTAGGGTTCATGGTTTAGGGTTTAGGGTTTATGGTTCATGGTTTAAGGTTCAAGTTTTAAGGTTTAGGGTTTAGGACTCAAGGGTTTAGGGTTTAGGGTTTAAGGTTCATGGTTTATAGTTTATAGTTTAAGATTTAGGGTTTAGATTTCAAGGTTTAGGGTTTAATGTTTATAGTTTAATGTTTATGGTTTATAGTTTAGGGTTTAGGGTTTAAGGTTTGAGTTTATGGTTCAGAGTTCAAGGTTCATGCCTTAAAGTGAAAAGTTGGGAATTTATTTTACGAAAAATCAAACCGTAAAACAATTTACATGAAATGCAAAGGAAAATATGTTGACCAGGAAAATGAATTACATTGACCAACCTATTTTACGTTAACCAAACACAGGAAAATGAGGAAAACGTTTTCCATAAAATGAATTATATGAAACAAACAGACCCATAATCTCATATTGGATTTACCATTAATGACCAACCAAGCTCTAAACTACCAAAACATCACATATCAAACAATACATACCAAAATGATGATGCACATGAACACACATAAATTAGAAGTGTACTAACATCGGATCACAACCTGAAATGAAGTCCCAAGCCCCCACCTCAAGCTTTTTTCTTCTTTTGGGCCCTTGAATGCTCTCCAACCTCTTCACTACAAAAAGAATGTTGAAAACGAGTTACAACATGGTTGAGAGATTAAAAGGAGTTTAGAAGACGATTTAACAACAAGAAATGGGATTGAAATCTCCATTCTCGTTCTCATCCTTGAACCCCGCCATTTAAAATCATTCTTACCTTATTTTATAGATCCTTGATTGTTGGTAAAATTTCCCTCTATAAGCCAAACGAGATTCAAGAGGTTAAACTCTAAAATCTTACCTTTGATGATGGTGTCTAAAAGGGGAGAAAGAGGTTTAAGGAAGAAAAAGAAGACATGGGGATGGTGATATCACCTTGTTCTGCAAAAATGCAGAAAATTAAACCCTCATCCCTCTTTTTCATCCCATTTGGTACTTACCAATGTAAGCAAATATGTGTAAGTTTAATAGGCAACTAATAATATATATAAAAAAAAGAAGATTGTGGACTTCTTACTCTTTCCCAGAATTCATACGCATAGGTTGAAAATTGCTGGGTGCAGGGACTCCATTGACCAGATGACAGCTTGATATGCCCATAGAGTCAATATGAGGTTGCCCTGCAGCCGGAATTGGAGGTTGCATCACAGGGTATCCCATTGGTAAGTTATTAACTGCACTGCATAGAAGTGGTGTTAAATAACCACAATAAATTCTCAGACTCAAAAGTATATATCTCAAGTGTTTGAAAAACAAGTATCTTTTTCCTCATGTGAATTTGAAAAGAGGAATTTGATAATCTAACTTTGAAATATTATATCAAGTGACAATCGTAAATATTTATCATGTTCAAAAAACAAATGGTCATTAGCAACAATGGTACTAATAAAATTCATTAAAACTTGTGGCTATTCCATTCCAAATAATGATCACTTTATAAGTTAACTAAAATAATACAAGATTGTGTCTATTATTTATTTAGTCAGAACATACCGGGCATGGGATGAATCCCATTTTGCATTGGGGCCAGAGGAACTTTTCGGCCATTGTTGCTTGATGAAGATAAAGAGCCAGTGTCTGCTACGGGGGCATCTGCTGTTTCATTGTTTGGTTCATGTGAATGTTGAGTAGAAGGTTTCGTATCTTGTGTGCTCTGTTATTTGAACAAAATTTAAGTTAGTGTCAAGGAAGAACTAATAAGTAGATTAATGCACCAATAAGAAAATCTGTAAACAGTTCTTTCCACATCTCTTTTGGAGCAATGACCATCTACAAACTACCAGCAATTACTACTTAGCTAACACAAAGGCAAGGAATCATTTATATGTACAATTACTTATTAAAAGAGAAAAACCTACATCTCTTTGCTCAGCTCAGAAACTTCCTATCAAAGAATGTTTGCAGCCGAGTAACCATATACAACCTATAAAGAAATTTACAAAAGTTAACAGTTTAATAGCTTATTGGTACACATTTTTTAGAAACTTGAGAGATGGTCCCTCAATTAAATTAATATAAAAAAGTTAACAGTTTAGTCGCTTATTGGTACACATTCTTGGAATACAAATATCATACACTGTCTTTTCCCTGTACTTGTTGATATTGTCACTGAAGGCATGGACTTTAAAGTTAAGGTAATTTAGAAACGATTTATTGAGTTATTCGTTTATAATTTTTTCAAGAAATACTAATCGTCTGTAAGTAGATGTGTTATGAATGGCGACTTTGCATCATAAACGTAAGAGAAGTTAGTCAAGTCTGGCATTCGCGCCGCCGCCAGCACTGAGCGGCTAGAACTTCTCGACGATGAAGACCACATTCTTCAAATCAAAATCGACGACGGTGGTCGACGTCCCAAAAAGGGAACACCAACGATGAAACTCGCTACTTTGTGGAGGCTTTATTATGATGTAATATCAAGTCGTTAGCCAATGTTTCCGAGATAAAGGCTATGATAGATCAAATTGAGTCTATCGATCGATATTTATTGAGAAGAAAGACTTATTTCTTCATAATCATTAGTATTCGATTTATTAGTCGATTATTACAGATATGGTATTGTAGAGGTTTATTGTAAGACGACTTTCTCAACTCAATTTGCTCCTTTCACAATACTAGGATTTGAATATATGATAGGAAGAAAAACGAATTTTGATGAATGATTTGAAATTTTGGATGTTGAGTCTATCAAGCTTGTAACTTTATGGTAAATTTTAATATAAATCATCAAATACTACTGTTTAATAATAACTATTCTCATTATTTTTTATGCAAAATTACAATGCTTAAACTACATATAATCCACCTAACCCATAAAATAAAAGTAATTTAGCTAAACACATTCAAACCCACAACTTTTTTAATATTGTCACTACAAAGATGTCGATTGAACTGATACTCAATCGCATTTCATTATTATTTTTATCATATCTATATAATGTAAAATAAAAATGAAGTCAAGAAGGTGAAAGGAGAATAAGGATATTTGAAAAGTGAGGATTTCTAGTTCCTAGATGGCTGCATTGCTTGATTGATGAACTTATCAGCCACCTCAGAGAGTGCCCTAGTAGAAGACCCATTCTCACTAAGTACCTTAGCAGATGCTTCTTGAAGTTCCTTCATTCTTGTTCTAATACACTTCCCTTCTTCACCTTCCATTAAACCCTTAACGACCTTTGCAATCTCGTCCCCGCAAATCAAGCCGTTTTTGTTAGGTTTTGGACTCAATGCGACTTTGATATCCTCGGTTAACATCAAAGCGTTCATCTTTTGTTCGGCGTAGAGCAGCCATGCGATTAGAGGCACACCGTTAACGACACTCTCCAGAGTCGAATTCCACCCACAATGGGTCAAGAACCCACCGGTCGAGGCATGGCTCAACACTTGAGCCTGTGGTGCCCATGATAGCACTACTAGACCCTTGTGTTTGGTCCTCTCAATGAACCCTTTTGGCAAGAACTCAAAAGGGTCATTTTGTGAGTCAATGTTGAAATATGTGGCGTTGGCAACACTATCATTTGGGATCCGAATGACCCATAAGAAACGTTGCCCACTCATTTCCAATCCCACAGCCAACTCATTTAATTGGTTCATGGAAAGGGTCCCCCACTACCAAATGACACGTATAGAACTGAACCAACCTTTTGAACATCAAGCCACTTCATGCAATCGGAGCCATCATTTCACGGCTCGAACCGACGTTGACGAGCGGACCGACAGGGTAAACCGGTGGTTTACTCTCTTGCAAGGCCTTTGTCGGTCCTCCTTCCAAGCCCATGAAGCTGTTCACCATGATCCCTTGAGCTAACATATGCCGTTTTGCATGATGAAGAAGCCACTTGTACGCGCCGTTTTGCCGGTCTTTCGTCGGGTCGAGCAAATCCTTCCCGTGAACCGGTATGCAACCCGGTATCCTCACCGGTTCAGGCATGTCCCTGTACTCGCACGAAACCATTTTGTCCAGCTCCGACAAATAAAGAAACAAAGACAACGTCATCGCCGTCGACGGAAAAAACACGTAGGAAGGAACACCGAATTCATCGGCGACATCGAATGCGTCGGTCGCGAACAGATCAACGACCAAACCGACGAGCTTCGTCTTCGCCGCCAACGAGTTGAAAGCTTCACGGAGGTCGGGAAGTGAACGTGCCACCGTCAAAGAAATCACCGGGGGAGATCGGCCAAGTTAACGGGAGGGAGAAAAACGGAATCAATGGAGCTTGGAAGGGAACCGATAGTTGATTTCTGAGCTTTAGAAGGGAAACCATCGGCGGGGATGAAGAATGTGACTTTGAAGCTGTGTTGGTGAACGAGTCGCTTGGCGAACTCAACGAGTGGAATGAGGTGACCCATCCCTGGACTCGGTAGAATCGCGATATGGGGCGTTTGTGCTTTCTCCATTGTTTTCTCCTTCGTTTTTCTGGTTGAGTTTTAGGTATGGAAGACAAAGGAAGAAGAAAGATGATATTAATACAAGTTATTGTCTGGGACGCGAATCTCATAATTTATTTTAGAACATTACGTAAAAAATTTACAGTTTCTGTTATATTACCTTTTAAAAGGGTGGCATTTGTGATATAATATGGTAACATATCATAGTACAATACCATATATAGTTTAAGATATTATATTACCTTTTAAATGGGTTGCGTTGCTACGTGATGGGATGTGTTGGTTTTCACTAATTCGATTGGACTCGAAATAAATAAAATAAATATATTTTTATTATTTATTAAAAATAGTGGGAATAATAAAAAAAATATATCAAGATGACTGTTTATAATAGTTACCCCTATTTTTTTAACTTTTTTATTCAATAAAATTAAGGATATAATTTAAAAATATAAAAAAAGAGACGCTATAATAATTACTCTTAAAATATATGATAAATTATATAAATATCTCGGGTTGGATTTAATATTTTTCATACTAAATCAAATCTAACCAGACTCGACATTTAATATTTTTCACTCGACTTAACGTAAATCATTTTATAAAAAAAATTGACCCAACCGGGCTGGGTCGGATCCAGATCAAATAGCCTTCCCTAATTCAGAATATCAGTCTAAGGAATAGAATGTGTTTTTTAGAGAATAATTTATAATTGTTACATTTTTTAAGTTTTATTATATAAATTAAATAAAATTTTATTTTTAGTGGGGTTGGAGCCATAGACCCTTCGACCTCGTGAATACATCTGTCATTGGGCGTTGTTGTTATTGCAAATATAGCAGGATGTGGATTTATCATAGATTTAGAAAACACTATTTTTTTTTATTTATGAGTGAGATACTAGGAATAATATAGACCTTAAATATAAATAATAAAAGGATTATGAAATATATATAATAAATTATATATAATTTTGACAAAGTCTAATTTTAATACTAATTCTAACTAGAGTGAAGGAGAAATGAGAGATTTTAAGGGGAAAAAACGATCCTAGTGAGTCTAGAATATATGACCTAAGAAAAATGAGGAACAAAATTATAAAAATGAGCAGATTTATTAACCGGCTAAATATATATATTTTTATAAAGGATAAATGAGAGAGCCCATGAACTAAGCGGGTGCTCTATTTTATAAAGAATAAATATATATTTTGGTATTTGAATTTATTATTAAAGCTTTTAGTTTGATATATGAATTTAGTTTCAGGATCCAATTTGGTACCTAAATGCTCCTTAGTTCAAATTGGGATCTAAACTTAGTTTATTGGTTCAAACTGGTACCTAAACTTGACATTTTTATTTGTTTTGGTTGTTGTTTTTTCTTTTTTAGTATAAGTAGGTACTCAAACTTAATTTCTTAATTTAAATTGGTATATAAACATGACTTTTATGTACAAATTGGTATTTATGATTTTTAACTGGTTTAAACCAAAAATTTAAAATTAGGTACAAAATAAAAAAATTAAATTCAAATATCTAATTCAACATAAAAAATATAGGTATCTTTGTTAAAAAAATATAGGTATGACATTAAATCTTGAAGTCAAATTTGGGTAGCAAGATGTATATGGCGTTTTATAAATCTTGGGCATTATGATGTTTACGTAAGACTTATCTTACAATTTATGGTTCGGATTTTAGCGGATTTTTCCCCATTTTATTCCAAAGAGGAGCTGATGTTATTTAGTAAAATACTAATTAATTAGAAAGTTTTGATTTATTTATAGATATAACACAAATTCGAGACTTTAGTTAAGGAAATATCGATTTTTCCCCCAATCAATGTAGCCTTTGTCAAAAAAAGACATTGGTTGTAACCTAAGGGGTAACCTTAGCATAGTTAAACCCTTGGTTATCATCCTATAACCAGAAATCTTCACCAAACCCACGCGCCATCGAAAGCAACTGGCAATACACGCGTTCAAATTGTTCATAGCTCAAGCTCTCGAATCAGCCGCCACCACCAGTCCACAACACCTCTCTCCCCCTCGAAAGACCAACACACAAAACAACTGGGAAAACAAGAAAAAGGGAAGGAGAGAAATGCGGAACCTCTTTTTACTATAAATCGTTTCGGAGATCCGATCGTATCGAATGCCGGATTATCCTCCTCGATAGTCCCGTGAAAACTACTTGTTAGGGTTAATTCGAAGATTTTTTTAGTGTTTTTTTGTGATTTTTGTTTTGGTTTTCAATGGCTTCGGAGGATGTGAAGCCTAGCGAATCGGCGGTTTCGACGATCGTTAATCTAGCCGAGGAAGCGAAGCTAGCGAGAGAGGGCGTCAAGGCACCTAGCTATGCTATTCTTAGCATCTGCAAGTCTCTCGTTGCCGGCGGCGTTGCCGGTGGACTGTGAGTCCTCTCTTTCTCGTTACGGATTTGTTTTGTTTGTGCTGACGCAGAAGACATTTGAATATCACGAGTTTTATGATTAATGTTTTGTTTAATCTAAATCGTTTTTTATATGCAGGTCACGAACTGCCGTTGCTCCTTTGGAACGTTTAAAGATATTGCTTCAGGTTTATTTTGTTTAATTTTTTTTTAGTTTTATTGTATTGAGAAAGATGAATGTTTTGATTTCTGAAATGATTGACTTCTCTTGGGGGAAATTAATGCAGGTTCAGAATCCACATAGTATAAAATACAATGGAACGGTTCAAGGCTTGAAGTACATTTGGAGAACAGAAGGTTTTCGTGGATTATTCAAAGGAAACGGTACTAATTGTGCACGGATTGTTCCGAACTCTGCAGTCAAATTCTTCAGTTACGAGCAAGCTTCAAAGTAGGGTTTCTGAACTCTGTTCAATTCAGCTTGATATTGATTGCTCTGTTGGTTGATTGATTTTATTTTCTAGTCGATCATATCTGTATTGCTAAGTTTTAACGACTGTCATACTGAAATTAGTCAAGTTTTTTAGGCTAATGTTTACTTGGTCCCTAAAATTTGGTCATCAGTTTATCATTGTTCATTCCTTGTGTGACTGAACGAAGAAAACTTCAAACCAGAGTTGTCAAGGATGGAAAGGCAAACCCTAGAGTACTTATCCACAAAACTTGTAATATGCATATGTATGTGTGTGTATGCATGTAAAATAAGCTTTATGGCATCTATCATAATAAACTCTAAATAATGGTCCAACTTATCCGCAAAACTTGCTCAATTTCTATTTCTTTTGTTTGCCAATATTCATGATTTTCTTTTGGTTCTAAGCTTTTTGTCGAGTACTCAAATATTGAGAAGTAGAAAATTTTAAATTATCCCCTATTTTGCACGTGAGGTACAACTAATGAAAAAAGTTTAAAATAAATATGAAATTAAAGAGAATTTTACTTAAGAGCCTTTTTTTGTGTGCATTATCACCTTACAAAAAGTATGCCTAAGCATATATTTTTTGTGCCTAATCAAATATGCCTTGCCAGCAAGGGTTTGAGGCATTTTTTTGTCTGACACTGAGGATAACACCTAGGTGACTTTATGGTTATGCTAGTGCAACCTATCAGCCTTGAGTTTCCTTGGGGCTGAAAAATTATTTCCTTTTTACTGCTCCTACAGCCATGTTAAAGTTTTGAACTGAAATAAATGTGATTTTCTCTAGGCTGATTGTTCATTGTTGTTTTTGTGACAGGGGAATCCTGTATTTGTATCAACAGCAAACAGGCAATGGTATTGTTGCTAATTTAATCAACTTCTTTCTGAGCAACGAACAATAATCACATGCTTGCATTATATGATCACATACAAAATTAAGTTATAATTTCTGTTTTAATTAAGACACTATGAATTTTGTCCCTTACATGCTCTAGGGTCAATGTTTGCCTTATATGAAACTTATATACAGATTTCCTTGAAATCATGAATGTTCATATATGGGTTCTCCTTGTTAATTCTGCAGAAGATGCTCAACTCACTCCTCTTTTACGCCTTGGAGCTGGAGCATGTGCCGGAATAATTGCCATGTCTGCAACTTACCCAATGGACATGGTGCGAGGCAGGCTTACTGTACAGGTATTATCTCTTAAATATTGTTTCAGTTTGGAATATGTTTGGTGTTTCACTTATTGGCTTAATCTATCTTGATGTTATCAAGATGAAAGAGACTGCTTTGTGGTAAACGGTAAATTTGTTATTTCCTTGAATTATTTGCGGTAGACGGAAATTTGATAATTGTTTCAATTCTTAATTCAATATCAGGGGTTTTCCTTGCAGTTTGGCTATCTGAGCAATTAATATTTTAATTGTTTATATTGCAGACGGAAAACTCTCCTTATCAGTACAGAGGAATGTTCCATGCTCTGTCAACTGTGTTGAGGCAAGAAGGCCCACGGGCATTGTACAAGGGTTGGCTTCCTTCTGTCATTGGAGTTGTGAGTTGTTCATTTTCTTCTATTTGGAGTTTCATAGTTCGATGGTTTTTAATGTCATGCTGTGATGTGGTCATCCTTTGGCAGATTATGTGAGCTTATGAGAGAAAGAATTGGGGAGGGGTGAAGCATCCTTTTTTCTTAGGGTCACATAATAATGAAACCTACTCTCTTAGTAAAATCAGCTTCTGGGAAATTTTATCATGTAGCATTCTGTAGTTTTTTCCCCACCTTTTTTATTTTATTTTTCTTGGTCTTTAGTCCTTACTCGGTGTCATCACATTCATGTGATTTATGCTTAATGCTTGTTTCCCAATTTTGGGTTGTTTAAAGTGATCACTGGGTTTACTGTTGCTGAATTACCGTATTACCTGACAAAGCAAATGCTTTACTTTATTAATAGCATTGTTGATTTCGAACTCATTTTATGTTTGCAGGTACCGTATGTGGGTTTGAACTTTGCTGTCTATGAGTCTCTAAAAGATTGGTTAACCAAAAATCCGCAATTTGGATTTGTCGAGGACTCTGAGTTGAGTGTGGCAACTAGGCTTGCTTGTGGGGCTGCTGCTGGAACTGTTGGACAAACTGTTGCTTACCCTCTTGATGTCATTCGTAGAAGAATGCAAATGGTAGGATGGAAAGATGCTGCGTCAGTTGTCACAGGTGATGGGAGGAATAAGACTCCTCTTGAATATACTGGCATGGTTGATGCGTTCAGAAAAACTGTTAGGCATGAGGGCTTTGGAGCATTGTACAAGGGTCTGGTCCCTAATTCTGTGAAGGTCAGTGTCTTTTGATTCACTTATTTATTTTCACTTTTGATGAGAGCCTACTTGATAACTTGCAATTACTTTTTCATGGTTTTCTAATATAATCAATGTTTTATTTTTACAATTGAATATGAAAATACATCTTTCAATTGTCGATAATTAATATTGTTTGTTCCCTTCATTTTTTTCAGGTTGTCCCATCAATAGCTATTGCATTTGTGACATACGAAGTGGTGAAGGACATTTTAGGAGTTGAGATCAGAATATCAGACTAAATCGGTACCAATTCAGCTTAATGTTCAAGGGATGTGTGCTGCTTTTGTAGGTAAGGGGATATAGAGCAAGATAAACTAGGGGAATGTCTTTTTAACCTTTTTTGGTCAATCACACGCACAAAAAATGATTTTAGAAACTTATATGAGGCTGCCCATAACTTATACCCATGGTTTCCTATGTTTCCTTGTGAACGCTGTAGCTTTTGGCTCCCCATTCATGTTCTGTGTCAATAAAAACTGTACTAGTATCAGTTTGAGTCTCGCAGTTGTCTGCCCCTCTAGAAAATAGTTGAGAAAGCAATTTCTAAGCCTTCTCTGAAAGATAAATTGTGTTATTTATGTGACGTGGTTAACATTTTATCTCAATAAGGAGACTGATTAGGCCTTTAATATGAAGTGAAATTCAACTTTACGAGTTGATTGCTGCCGGTTAAGATCAAGGCATGTTATAATGGATCTGATCATGGATTCCACACTATTTTAAGTACAACAACTCGGAATGCATTTGGTTTTTCTCCGTCATCTTTGGGATGATGACATCACATTGCTCTATATTACTGGTCTCTCTATATAATGTTCGGATGCCTGCTATGGTGTTTTCTTTAGGTTCTTTTTGGCAGACTTTATAAATCTGTGAACGATGGTTGTGTTCGATATGGTATGTCCGATATATTCTTTTCTTTCTTTTTTATTGAATCCCTGGAGGGTTATGTCATGTTACGAGCGTTTCATGAAGAGTGGAAATAACGTACGTTAGATATTTGAGAATGCTTTGGCGTGAATTTCTCCCAATCACTTGAATGCCGTATTCTTTGTCATGGGATTCTTTATGTTGTCTTCCCCATTCTTTTGAATGTTCGGCATGTCGGTTAGGTAAAGGTTGGGTAGGCAGGCACGCTTTTAATACCGAGGACAAACTTATTGCAGGTTTTAACAGTCATATTTATGAAGAAACTGTATCCACTGAAAAATTGCCATGGGAACTTACCAAGCTCCGACCTAGTATATAGCACAAGGGAAAGCAACAATGGCGTACTAACAGAGAGTGACAGAGGACATAAACATAGAATTCTGCTTCAAATAACTTATGACATGGGCCTATTCTATGTTTTCAAACTTATCAATTTTATCCTATTTCTAAGCCTTGCAATCAACATGTTATATTAGGTAATATTTTCCCACAATATAAATAGTTAAATTTCTCTAAATTTTAAGTGTAAGTTTTTAACACATGCTGTATAAAAAAATTATGCAAATTTGTATATATATTTTTTTAAAATGTAATCTAAACCCTTATCTTAAAATACCAAACTATGAACTAATAATTCTAAACCCTACAAATTAGACTCTAGGCTGGTTGGACTTGTGTATTTGAATATTTTTTAAAATTTAAATGTGTATGATAGATAATTAATGATATTATGCAGTTTGGCTTAAATTAATTTTAAACATTTAATTATTAATAATTTGATTCTCATATTTAAACGTTTAATTATTTTTAAACATTCCTCGCTACATTTCCCATCAACCCTTCAAATACTTCCTTTTTCGGTTCAAAAGAGTTCAAATTACACAAAATCTTGGCTTTAATTGTCAATTTCATCCTATACTTTTTAAAAATTAAAAAGATAATCCTTTTTTAATAATTTCAAGCCTTCTCGTTAAGTCTTTAGCTTCAACAATTACATGCATAAAATTAGAAGAAGAAAAAAATCAGCAGTTCAATTTATATGTAACAAATTAATTAGTAAAAAACAATTTTTAAATTCATGTATTTACCAACAACCGGATTAACTTTTCAAATTTTTTGTAAAGTACGAGGATCAAACTCCCACAAATAAAAATAGAGGAACTAATTTCTCAAGTTTCATAAATAGAAGAATGAAATTCATAATTAAACCCCAAAACTTGTAAAACATTCACTCATATGAATAAATTTGATCAAGAAATCAATGAAAACCAACAATCCTCAGAGATATATTGAAAAAGTCCCTGGCCTATATTAATTGTTTTTGTTATTGGCTTGAACCGACAGCAATGGGACAAACCAAACCACCATAAGTGGTTGATATTTTTTGTGGTTTACAGACTTTTGTTTCTAACCATTTGTTTTAGCTTTGCAGCACTGTTAATTTTTGTGTTGAAAGATTTGCAGCACTGTTAACACTGCCCACAATGGGGTCGTTTCTAGCTGGTTGGTGTATTAATTGATTGAAGGGCTGTTCCCTTGGTGGGGCAATTGCCTCTGATTACTTAGAATCAAATTTGTGGTCTAGAAGAATTGGACTCTTCAAGGTTGCTTTGAGGTAGTCAAGGAGGATCAACGTTGTCGGAACAGATCGGATCGGTCAGTTGAATCGAGAATTAATGATTTGATCGATAAAATTAATTTGGGTATATAATGAAATGGCCAAAAAAATAGGGACGAGAATATAAAAATTAGTTGAACTAGTTGAATCATATGAAAAAAATTAGGTGTTTTAGTTTATTTTTATTTTTTTAATTATTATTGAACTAATGGTTTGGTCGTTTCAAATATCGGAATGACTTTTACAACATTATAGAAGGACGAGGGGATTAACTTATGAGAAAATATTTCATGCACTGACGGTGAAAAACTTGTTTTTTACAAACGGGTCTAATTTAAGGTTTAAATTTTTAGTTTATGATTTAGGAGTTTAGGTGCAACACCCGCGGCCCGGATGCTACATGGGGCCACAAGCCCAAAACCACACCCATAAAATTTTTCAGTTTTAAAAGCCAATAAAGATCAATCTCTCAAATCTAAACATGTCATAACCAATGCATTAAAATCCACGCTTACTTAAACATTCAAAATAGTTAAAGGAGCTCCAAATACAGTAATAAAACATTTGACAAATACAAGTTAAATCAAATAGAGTTACGAATACTCTGGGTCATACGAATACGTAGCCCACTACATCTAAGTACTTGTACTCTACCCTAAAGGCCAACGCTGGATCCTTGCTTCGATGGTGCTCCGCTACGCTCGAACTACCTATTAACCTGCGAACGAAAACAACGATTCTGAACGCTGAGCTAACAAAGCTCAGTGGATACACAACAACTCGACCATGCTTCAGGTGAATCATAATTAAGAACATGCTATGAAATATGATGCCAAGATAGGATAAAGCAATGACGCTACCATAATCGCCTAAACACATACTATAGAGCAACCAACACCTCAACAACATCAACAAATAGATAAACAAACCAGGAGTGAGGCCCAATGTCACCCAACATTGGGAAACCCACCCATGCTCGGAATCTCACATCGAGCTGCTCAGAATCTCACATCGAGCGGTAACTCGATGCCTTTCATTCATCACCCGAAATTTCACATCGGATGCCTTTCATTCATCACCCGGAATCTCACATCGGATGGCCTTCATGTGTTGCAACACTCACTCTCTGGGTATCCGGATCCCATCAAACAAGGACTCATAACCAAACAAGTGCCTTTACCTGGCACAACTACAACTGATCCACCAAGGATCCATAAAGACTCGCTTACCAAGCAATTTACTTTCATTTCAATCTCAATTAGCCATTTAATCCAAATAAGCAATAAGAAACACTTATTCTCGATTTTACTAGTCATTTTATATCACAGGAGACCCATTAAGACCTTAACCACAAATTATAGAACCTTCGAACTCAAAACGTAAAAATTTGGGCAAATTGCCCAGCGAGTATCGATACTCCTAAGTGAGTATCGGTACACCCCTCTAAGCATCAATACTTCTCAATGAGTACCGATACTCTAATTGGATTTGAAAGAATTGGGCCTTGCCCCGTACCAATATGCTCTGTGCGTACCGGTACTCTATATCGGTACTAGGATCGCCTCATATCGATCCTTACCCATACCGATACACCTACCATAGCGTACCCATACACAGAACCTTTTCAGGTAATGTAACAGAGGGTACAGATACGCCCCTAGTGTACCGGTACTCTAAAGCGTTACTGGAATTCTGATCTAATGAGGGGTACCGATACACAGAGATACGTACTGGTATGCCTCTTAAAGTTTATCCCTTAAGGTACATAGGAGTACCGATACGCAACCACCCCGTACCGGTACTCAAGCCCTAATTTCGAAACTTAGAGCTTGAGGTTACACCAATCCCACCATTTACCTTCCTGGTTAAGACCCAAAACGTTCCTACCAATTATGAGGAGTCAATAGGTGAGTTTCTAGCCATTTTTACCCTTAAACATCAACAATTATAGGATTTGCCATTGATAACCAACCAAGCTCTAAACTATCAAAACATCATATATCAAGTAATGCATGCCAAAATGATGATGCACATGAACACATAGAAGTTAGAAGTGTACTAACCTCGAATTACAAGCTAAAAGGAACCCCAACCTCCACATCAAGCTTTATTCTTCCCTTGGGCCTTTGAATGTTCTCCAACCTCTTTAACTATAAGGGGATGTTGTAAACGAGTTACAACATTGTTGAGAGATTAGAAAAAGCTCAAAGGACGATTTAACAACAAGAAATAGAATTAAAAACACCATTCCCGTTCTCACTCTAAAACCCCCCACTAAAACCCTTTCTTCTACTATTGCAAGCAAAACTTACCTTGGATTATAGATCCTTGGATGCCTAACAACTTTTCCTTTTACACCAATATGAGATTTCAACAC
This sequence comes from Hibiscus mutabilis, assembly GCA_019671005.1. Lineage (NCBI taxonomy): Eukaryota > Viridiplantae > Streptophyta > Magnoliopsida > Malvales > Malvaceae > Hibiscus > Hibiscus mutabilis. The sequence goes on from CM033713.1 coordinate 71,255,422, forward strand.
AAAACTAACAAAATGTGGAGTTTTTTTTTTCAAACTCATAGAGAAGATGAAGATGATGAGTAGAGCTTTTGGGGGACAAAATGACTTCATCATCTTACCAAATCTGTAGCTCATAAATCCCCAACTTTCATCCCCTTTTTCAAATATGAATTTCCCATAAAGCTTCTCTCTATAACCCCATAACCCAAGCTCAAAACCAAAGCCAAACCCACCAAGGTTTTATGCCCAACAACATTACCCAAACGCGAGGCCCATGCCTCGGTTTAGCCTAACGCTCGGGTTTCAAAACCTGCGTCGTTACAACTCTCCCCTCCTTAAAGAAAATTTTATCCTCAAAATTTACCTTGTGGAAATAGATGTAGGTAAAGCTCTCTCATCTCAGCATCGACCTCCCATGTTGCCTCTTCAATTCCATAGTTCCTCCACAACATTTTCACGAGGGGTATACACTTGTTACAAAGCTTTTTGACTCCCTTATCAAGCACTCTCACTTGCTCTTCTTCATATATCAAATCTGAGTCGACCTCTACCTCTTCAAGCAATAAAACGTGCGAAGAATCAGAACGATAACGCCTCAGCATGGATACATAAAAAACGGCGTGGATACGTGCTAACTCTAGAGGTAAGGCTAGCCGATATGCCACGGGCCTGACCCTCTCTATCACCTCGTATGGTCCAATGTACCTTGGGCTCAACTTCCCCTTTCGCCCAAAATGGATTATCCCTTTCTATGGTGATACATTTAAGAACACTTTTCACCAACTTCATACTCGATATGCTTGCGCTTTCTATCCGCGTAGGCATTTTGTTGATCAAAGGCCACTTGTAATCTTTCCTTGATGATGCGAACCTTCTCTTCGATTTGTCTAACCAAATCAGATCCCACGATCCTCCTCTCATTAAGTTCGGTCTAACACACGGGTGTTCTACGCCTACGCCCGTACAAGACTTTAAAAGAGGACATCTTGATGCTTGATTGATAACTGTTGTTGTATGCGAACTCTACCAGCTGCAGTTGTTCCTCCCAACTTCCTTCAAAATCTACGACACGACACCGAAGCATATCCTCAAGGATCTGAATAACCCGCTTAGACTGGTCATCGGTCTGAGGATGAAAAGTTGTACTAAAATGTAGCTTGGTGTCTAAAGCACTATGAATCTTCTTCCACAACCTTACTGTGAACCGTGGATCCCTATCCGATATGATCGAAAATGGCACTCCATGCAACCTCACTATCTCCTTGATGTATAACTGAGCCAACCACTCTAGGGTGAAATCCATGCGCACCGGCAGAAAATGGGCAGACTTGGTCAGACGATCCACTATTACCTATATCGCATCGTACTTTCTTTGAGTCATCGCCAAACCCGTAACAAAATCTATGGTGACTCGATCCCACTTCCACTATAGAATCTGAATCGACTGAAGCAACCATGATTGAACTTGATGTTCTGCCTTCACTTGTTGGCAAGCTAAGCATTTTGTCACGAACTCGGAGACATCCCTCTTCATACATGGCCACCAATAATAAGGTCGAAAATCTTGGTACATCTTGTTGCTTTCTGGATGTACGTGAAGGGACTACGGTGTGCATCCCGTAAGATGCAATCCATCAAATCTTCTAAAGTCGAAACACATAACCTACCCTTGAAGTACAAGTACATACCGTCTTATACTTCAAAATCCGAGGCCTTGCCTCTCTGAACCGCTTCAATTTGAGCCACTAAATCTTTATCTAGAACCCGAGTCCTCCTTATTTCTTGCACTAACGTGGGCTCAACCCGGAGCTCTGCTAAAAGCCCACCATCCTCGGTCATTCTCAAGCGGACAAACATGGATCTCAAATCAGACATCGACTTACGACTCAAGGCATTCGCTACTACGTTTGCTTTGCCCGGATGATACTCAATAACGCAGTCGTAATCCTTTAGCAGCTTAATCCAATGATGTTGCCTCAAATTCGACTCTTTCTGAGTGAGAAGATACTTTAAACTCTTATGATCCGTATAGATGTAACATTTCTCTCCATGGAGATAGTGTCTTCAAATCTTCAACGCAAAAAATTACCGTAGCCACCTTCCCTCTTGCATAAGAATGCAGCCAAGTCCATTCAAGGACGCATCACTAAACACAACATAATCTTTCCCAGCTCGGGCTACGTCAACACTGGAGCCTCGGTAAGGTAGGCCTTCAACTGCTCAAAACACTGTTATCTCTTTTCATTCCATACAAATGGCACTCCCTTTTGAAGCAACTTGGTCAACGGGCAGCTAAGATTGAAAAACCCTTGACAAATCGTCGATAATACCCTATCAGTCCAAGAAAGCTACAGACTTTCGAGACATTTCTAGGTGGTTTCCACTCTACTATGGCTTGAATCTTCTAAGGGTCAACGCAGATCCCGTCCGCTGCCACGATGTGGCCCAAAAATGCCACTTTAGACAGCTAAAACTCACATTTATTGAACTTTGCATAGAGACGTCTGTCTCTCAAAGTCTGAAGAACTACTCGCAGGTGGTAGTCATGCTCTTCAACCGAACGTGAATAAACCATAATATCATCGATGAACACCACCATAAACTGATCCAAATAAGGCTGGAAAATTTTGTTCATCAAATCCATAAATGTTGTTAGAGCATTAGTGAGCCCAAAAGGCATCACCAAGAACTCATAGTTTTCGTACCGCATCCTAAAAGTGGTCTTCTGGACATCTTATTCTACCACTTTCAACTAATAGTACCCCGATCTTAAATCTATCTTCGAGAAAAATCAGGCACCCCATAACTGGTCAAACAAATCATTAATTTTGGGAATAGGATAGTGATTCTTCACCGTTACCTTATTTAACTGATGGTAGTTAATGCACATTCTCATTGACCCATCATTCTTCTTAACGAACAAAACTGGAGCACCCTAGGGAGAGACGCTCGGTCGGATAAAACCTCTCTCTAGCAATTCTTGAATTTGCTTCTTCAATTCCCTTATCCCTGTTAGTGCCATCCGATAAGGTGGAATGGACATTGGTGTCATGTCGAGCATTACCTCAATTCAAAACTCAAGCTCACGATCTGGTGGTAATTCAGGTAGCTCATCCGGGAAGACATCCATGAACTCACAAACTATCTTGAGGCTCTCGATGGATGGACTCTCGACCTCAGTATCCACTATGTGAGCCAAAAATGCCTCACAGCCTTGCTGTATTAACTTATGTGTTGCTAAAGTTGAGACTATATTAGAGTTGCAAGGTGTCCCTCCCTTCTAACCGTTAACTTAGATCCATCGGCCACATGGAGCTTTAAACTCTTGGTCCTACATCCTGAACTAGCGTCGTGCGCAATAAGCCAATCCTACCTAAGATTGCGTCAAACTCTTAGAACGTCAAAACCATAAGATCTGCAGGGAAGATTGAGCCTTGAACTTCAATAGGACACCTCCAGTACACCTTGTCTACTAACACATCTAACCGTAACAGACTAGACACACGAACTCATTTCTCTAGGTCCTAAGTCGGTATGCTTCAACGCTGTGATATCCCACTACGGATGTAGGAGTGGGTAGACCCTGAATCCACTAATGCAACAATAGAAACAGAAAACAAAGAGAATGTACCTACAATCACATCTGTGGGCTCACAATCTTCCTGAGCTCTAACAGCATACTGCCTCGCCGGTGCCCTTATCGTGGACTGAAAAGTGCCCATGCTCTAGTGTTCGGTCGTCTGACTTACCCCTCCCCTAAAGAACCGTCGGACCCTCTGAGCCGGATAAGAGACCATCGGTGCCTGAACTGAAAAAACTGTGGTAACTGCAGGGTAATCCTTCACAAGTTGATCCTGAGACCCACACTCAAAACAAGCTCAGTTTGTACCCCAACACTCTTCTCAGTACCTACGCCCATATTGATTACAAAGCGGTGTGCCCGTACTCTACTGAGAACTATCTAGGCTCATTATAGACGAAGATGATGTAGGCCTCCTACGGCTGGCAGACTCTGACCTACAGTCCAACCTCTCACCCTGGCTCGAAGCTCCTATTTCTTGACTCTATCGGTTCATATCCCTTCTCGAGTGAAACTGTGAGCTGTTAGAGAAATTCTGAGTCCTCGTACTAGGACCTTCATGTCCACTAGCAGAACCATAGGTCAAACCTTGCACTTGCTCAAGAGACTTTGCACTAGCAGTTAACTCAGAAAACACTTTGGGTAGGGCAGCTGTCAAATAGGTTTGTATCTACTTTCTTAACCCTTTTGTGAACCTCTTGCACCTCATTTTCTCAATGGCTACAAGCTCCGGTGCATACCTGCTCAGCTGTAGAAATTTTTGTTCATACTCAAAAACTGTGTAATTTTCTTGCACAAAGTGAGTAAATTGATCTCTCAACCTGTCAACGTGAGCCTCACCCATATACTTTTTCTCGAACTCATCAAGAAAGTTGTCCCAAGAAAGTTGGCTAGGGTGTCATTCTAGCTCTGCAGTTTCCTACCATTCTCTTGTGTTTCCCTTTAGCAAAGATAGCACACAGGATAATTTATCTTCAAACCCCAACCTCATCTGCCTCATAATCCAACGGGTATCTCGAAGCTATTGACCCGCCTTCAACAGGTTGTCTTGTCCTGACCCAAGAAAATCTATGGCACCCTGCCTATGCACCCTCTCAACTGGTACCTCTTAAGGGGTAGATGAATGCCTCGAAATCGCCCTCACAATCCTGTCTAGGGCTCGATGCAAGTGAGAGAAATAGTTGGCTTCATGCCTAGCTCCACAATCGGACTCCTTCACATCCGACACTAGTCTTCATCGGAACTCCAACCCCAAGAACCCAAGCTTTCTTTCACGTTCCTAGCTCTCCTTGGAATGGTTTAACTGTACACAATTAAACAACATGAATACACTATCAAATTTTCAGCTTAATTCAAGTACGACTTTAACTTATGGACATGTATTCGTTAGACACCTATTTACCACACTAGACTTCCCTAGGGACTGCTTAGAATGACTAAACCTAGGCTCTGATACCACTAAATGTAATACTTGCGGCCCGGATGCTATATTTGGGCCACAAGCCCAAAACTACAGCCCTAAAATTTTTTAGTTTTAAAAGTCAATAAAGATCAATCTCTCAAATCCAAACATGTCGTAACCAAGGCACTAAAATCCACGCTTACTTAAACATTTAAAATTATTAAAGGAGCTCCAAATACAGTAATAAAACATTTGACCAATACAAGTTAAATCAAATAGAGTTACGAATACTCAGGGTCATACAAATACATAGCCCACTACATCTAAGTACTTGTACTCTACCCAAATGGCCAATGCTGGATCCTTGATTCGATGGTGCTCCGCTATGCTTGAACTACCTATTAACCTACGAACGGAAACAACGATTCTGAACCCTGATCTAACAAAGCTCAGTGGATACACAACCACTCGACCATGCTTCAGGTGAATCATAATTAAGAGCATGCTATGAAATATGATGCCAATATAGGATAAAGCAATGGCGCTACCATAACCACCTAAACACATACTATAGAACAACCAACACCTCAACAACATCAACAAATAGATAAACAAACCATGAGTGAGGCCCAATGTCACCCGACACTGGGAAACCCACCCATGCTCGAAATCTCACATTGAGCTACTCGAAATCTCACATCGAGCGGTATACCCAGAACCTTGCATTGAATTTTTGCTCGAAATCTCACATTGAGTGGGGCTCAGAATCTTGCATCGAGCAAATATTATCACTAGAATATCACATCGAATGGCCTTCATTTATCACTTGTAATCTCACATTGGATGGCCTTCATGTGTTGCAACACTCACTCACTGGGTATCCGGATCCCATCAAACAAGGACTCATAACCAAACAAGTGCCCTTACCTGGCACAACCACAACTGATCCACCAAGGATCCCTAAAGATTCACTTACCAAGCAATTTACTTTTATTTCAATAATTAATTAGCCATTTAATCTAAATAAGCAATAAGAAACACTCATTCTTGATTTTACTAGTCATTTTATATCACAAGAGACTCATTAAGACCTTAACCATAAATTATAGAACCTCCGAACTCAAAACGTAAAAATTTAGGCAAATTGCCCAGCGAGTATCGATACTTCTAAGTGAGTATCGGTACTCCCCTCTAACCATTGATGCTTCCCAATGAGTACTGATACTCTAATTGGATTCGAAAGAATTGGCCCCTGCCCCGTATCGATACGCTCCGTGTCGTACCGATACTCCATATCGGTACCGGGATCACCTCGTATCGATACACCTACCCTAGCATACTGGTACGTAAAGCCTTTCGAGGTAATGCAACAGTGGGTACCGATACGCCCCTATCATACCAGCACTTCAAAGTGTTATTGGAATTTTGATCTAATGAGGGGTACCGATACACGGAGAGGCGTACCGGTACGCCTCTCATAGTTCATCCCCTAAGGTACGTAGGAGTACCGATACGTAACCACCATATACCGGTACTCGAGCCCCAATTTTGAAACCTGGAGCTTGAGATTACACCAATCTTACCATTTACCTCACTAGTTAAGACCCAAAACGTTCATACCAATTATGAGGAGTCAATACGTGAGTTTCTAGCCATTTTTACCCTTAAACATCAACAATTATAGGATTTGCCATTGATGACCAACCAAGCTCTAAACTATCAAAATATCATATATCAAGCAATGCATGCCAAAATGATGATGCACATGAACACACAAAAGTTAGAAGTGTACTAACCTCGAGTTACAAGCTAAAAGGAACCCCAACCTCCACCTCAAGATTTCTTCTTCCCTTGGGCCTTTGAATGTTCTCCAACCTCTTTAAGTACAAGGAGATGTTGTAAACAAGTTACAACATTGTTGAGAGATTAGAAGAAGCTCAAAGGTTGATTTAACAATAAGAAATAGAATTAAAAACACCATTCATGTTCTCACTCTAAAACCCATTCTTCCACTATTACAAGCAAAACTTACCTTGGATTGTAGATCCTTGGATGCCTAACAACTTTCCCTTCTACACAAATCCAAGATTTCAACATAAAACTAATAAATATGGATTTTTTCTTTCAAACTCATAGAGAATAGAAGATGAAGATGGTGGGGAGAGCTTTTGTAATGACTCGAATCTTGAGATCTGAGGGTCGGGTTTGATCGAGGCATGAGCCTCGTATTTGGATTGTGTTTTGGGCTTTTAACAACCTTTTTGGGCTAGCATGTCTTTGTTGGGCCTAGGTGGTTGTTGGGTTATGAGGAAAGAGTGGGGGTATCTTGGTAAATTCATAAATGGAAGAGTTTGGGGGGGGATAAGGCTTATTTTCTGCATTTATGCAGGAGATGAGATCATCTTGCTTTAACACCATCATCTTCCTTTTCTAACTTATTCTCCCCACTCAAAACTCATCCATCAAAGGTAGGATTTTGAGAGTTTGAAGTTAGAATCACGTCTGGCTTGTTGAGGGAAGTTTCACCAGCTTGAAAGGATCTATATTTCAAGGTAAGCTTTGTTTGGGTTGGAGAAAGATGAAGGTTATTGGAGGGTTGAGATGGTTGGTCAGGATTGGAGTTTGGGAGCTATAATCTTTAGTTTAGAACATGTTTTTGGCCCATTTTATCCCCCAAAAACGTGGTAATGTGTTTTGTAATCTCCTCATATAGTGAAAAAGGTTGAGAGCTCATCCAAGGCTCAAAAAGGAGGAAAGCTTGAAGCTTGGAGGGAGACCTTGTGTCATCAGCTAAGCTAAGGTTAGTACACTACTAACTCTCATAGTTTTCTGGAAATCATAAAATTAAGCTTTGAAGCATGATTTGGTGTTTTTGGCTTAAGAGTAGCTTGAGTGGTTGTTAATGGCAAGTCTTAGAATTGTTGTTGTAATGGTTTGAAATTGGTTGTAATCCACCCAAAACTATCACCATAACTTGTGGGAATGATTTGAGGTTTAACCATGGGGGTTAAATAGGGTTTCTAGGTGAAACTCGCACCAAGAGTTTGAAAATTAGGCTCGTGTACCGGTACTAAGCTTAGCGTATCGATACCCTTTAGTAAAACAGGGGAAGGATTGAGAGGGGAGTACCGGTACGCCTCATCGCGTATCGGTACCCCTTGCAAGTCAGAAATTGCAGTAACACTTTTGCGTATCGGTCGGTACGCACTGTTACATTGCTTGGGAAATGCTTAGCATACTTGTACACGTATGGGGAGTACCGGTATAGATGTGGATCGGTACGGGGCGATCTTGGTACCGAAAGTGCGTACCGGTATAGAACAGAGCGTATCGGTACGACCTATGAGTTTAGTTCTTTTGAACCTAAAACGAGTATCGAAACTCATTTGTGAGTATCGGTACCTAGAGTGGAGTACCGATACCTATATAAGAGAATCAATACTCACTGGGCATTCTGCCCAAGAAATTTGGCTTTACGTTCGGGGTGCTATAATTCGAGGCAAAGGGCCCTGAGGGTCCCTTAAGGTGTAAAATGAAAACTAAAACTGAGAAACTGAGACTTTAACCCCGTATGAGAAATAATCGGCTAATGACTTGGTAAGTATTGGGTATACCGTATGAGGTAGAAACCCATAGGAATCCTAGGTGGATTCATCGAAGCTGTGTGTATATTAGGGTCCTTGATGTGTGCTGAGGGACGTCTAGGTAATTGAGTCATCCCTTGTTGTTGGGATTGAATACCCTAAGTGTGTTGCAACACCTTGAATATTACCGAATGTTGGATCCCGATGCTATGTGGACGCATGCCTCATTCGAAGATGCTTGATGAGAGATCCCGGGCATGGATGTGGGATCCCGATGCTATGTGGACGCGGGCCTCATCCCCTTGAGTATAGGATCCCGATGTTATGTGGACGCGAGCCTTACTCGTAGTGTAAGATCTCGATGCTATGTGGACGCGGGCCTCACTCAAGTGTAGGATTTTGATGCTTTGTGGACGCGGACCTCACTTAGTTGTTAATGGTGTTACCTGTGTGATGCTAGGTATGTGTATGAGGTTCTAGTATGAGCTGTGTGCGTGATCATACATCCATCATGCCATGTGTTTAGGCGGTTATAGTAGCACCATTGCTATATTGCCATGATATCATTCTTGTTGCATTGCTTTATTTATGATTTGCATGAAGCATGGTTGAGTGGCGGTGTATCCACTGAGCTTGTTAGGTCAGTGTTCGAAATCGTTGTTTCCGTTCGCAGGTTAGTAGGTTCTCGTAAAGCGTAAAGGAGCACCATCAAGGTTAGATTTTAGCATCGACTCTAGTGGTTGAGTACACATACTAGATGTAATGGGGTATGTATTTCGTATGACCCTATATGTATTTTGTAACTCTTATTTTGTATTATTTGGTCAAAATTTGAATGCTTTAATGTTTGTAAATGGAGCTCCGTCAATACTATTTAAACCATATGGATTTAACTATGTTTTAATATATGGACTTATGTTTTTATTGGACATATATATGATGGACTTGAAAAAAGGAATTTTTTTTATCAATGTGGATTTTGGGCTTAGGGCCCAAATGTGGCATCCGGGCCACGGGTGTTACAGGTTTTGGGGGACAAAATGACTTCATCATCTTACCAAATCTGCAGCTCATAACTCACCAACTTTCATCCCCTTTTTCAAATATGAATTTACCATAAAGCCCCTCTCTATAACCCCATAACCCAATCCCAAAACCAAACGCAAGCCCACCAAGGTTTTAGGCCCAACAACATGACCCAAACACGAGGCCCATGCCTCGGTTTAGCTTGACGCTCGGGTTTCAAAACCCGGGTCGGTACATTAGGTTTCAAGATTTTAAATTTAGAGTTTAAGATCTGAATTTTAGGTATAGAGTTTAAGGTTAGTGTTTAGGGTTTTGAGGTTTAGAGTTTGGGTTTAAATTTTATATTGTGGAGTTTAAATAGACATGCTTGTGTAAAAAAATTATACCGATAATGCATCAAATTTTAACTCTTAAATTAGTGAATCATCCGTAAAACATTTAACTATAAAATATAATTATTTAATAGAAAACTTTAATACACAAATTTATGTAAACTAAATTGATCAAATTTAGGGTTTATGGGCTTAGGTTATAGGATTTAAAGTTAAAAATTTAAAATGTATAGTTAAAATGTGAAAAGTTTTTTGTAAATATTTTTAGGCATTATATATCAAAATATAATACATTATTTAATATATTACTGTGGAGTTTTTTTTAAAGAAATTATTACAGAGATTTTTAATTTCATAATCAAATTAAAAAACTCATCATATCTCTTTTATTGTTATTTAAAAAAATAAGAAAAAATCACATACAATATATCAAATAATATTATATATAGAAACAATAATGCTTCATTGTTCCAATATATCAAACGGGTGGGGTTAGACCGATCAAATTATTATTGCTAGAGGTGTACAAAATCAGGTTCAGTTAATTATTAAAAAATTATTTCGGTTAATTGATAAATCTGTGTCATTCATTTCTCGACCCTAACTGTAACTATTTAACCGGTTAACTGTTTATTTGGTTAATCGAAATATTTGGTTCGATTCGGGTAATTGTTTTTTTTACTTTGTTTATTAAAAATATAAATTTTAATAAAATGTTAGAAAAAAGTATATGTTTTTAAAAACCGATATATGATATTGGTATTTTTTTAATACTACCAAGTTAAACATTTAAGCTTTATAAAATAAAATTAAGGTTTTACTTTTGGAGAATGAGAAGAAGAAAAAAATTATATTTTTTAATATAAAATATTAAAAATACATTTAATATAATAATAATAATATATATTATATAATCAGTCAGTTTGATTACCCGGTTTTTTTCAAAATCGTAAACCGTAATCGAACTATTTTTTAAAAAACAAAAACCAAATTTTCGGTTCGATTAACCAATTTTTCGATTCGATTTTTTCTGGTTTCGAGATGACTTTAATTTTCAGTTTTTTGCACACCCCTAATTATTGCAACTACCATTACATTTGCTATATTCATTCAAATTCTTCCATCTTATAAATTTGTATATAATATTTTTCTTAATAATTTTTAATAAGTCGCGTCGTTTATTTTATTAACAATATATTAATATAAAATCTAAAAGAAAATATTCGATATACTGATGATGAACTTTTTTTCCACAAGCATGTTTATTTTAAGATTTAGGGGTTTAGTTTGAGATTTAAAGTTAAGAAGTTTAGGTATTAGATTTTAAAATTTAAGGTTTATGTAAAAAATGAGAGTTTAGGAGTTAGAATTTTGGGTTTTAAGTTAGTGATTTAGAATTTAGATTTTAAAGTTAAAGTAGACATTTTTGTGTAAAAACAATTCACTGAAATCGCATAAAATAAGTATTGTTGATTAAGTTTAGTTTGACTAAAATTGTCATCGGTACAGTACACATGACTCATGAAGATGTGAAATTGAGTATATTTAAACATTCAGCATCTTCTAATTTATGAATGATAGATCCGGTTATAATCATAGTTAAAATATTTAATATAATTTTTTATATGTATTTAATAACTTGAAATTGTTATTAATCAATATATTTTTTCCATATATTTTCATCATCATATTATTTTTTCCATATTAAATTCGAATCGAATTTACAACTTGAAATTGTTACATATCTATATTAATCAATAACAATGCACATGTTCATGTAACTGACATAACTCAATTCAAAAACAAAAATACCAAAAAAAAAAACATAGCTCATATTAAATCTTCTATAAAAGGTCACCACCTACTTCAAGATTTCTTCATTCACACTCTCCTACATCCCAACCATATACGGCGGACTGAAGGAGTCATACGACGGTCGAGTTGAGGCCTGAATGGGTGCAGAAATGGGTATGGAACCACTCGAACCGGTAGGCAAGCTATCGCCAACTCCGACACTAAGCAACGAGCCGAACGGTGATCAAAAGGCAGCTTCGGCGCCTATTACGACTTGGTGCGGCCATTTCCAGATGCCGTTGCACTACCCGAGGTACACCAAAGCTGATTACGAGGCGATGTCCAAGTGGAAGCTTGATTGTTTGCTCAAAGAGTACGGACTACCGATTTTCGGCAATGTCGAGCACAAGAGAAACTTCGCCATGGGAGCTTTTCTCTGGCATTGCTAGATACAATATTTGAGCTATGTACTTTAATTACTTCTAATATTAGTATGAGTTATATTTTGATACACAAGCTGTGTAAAAAAAATTACACAACCATTCTATAAAATTTAAAACCTAAATCTCAAACCCTAACACCCTAAAATATAAACCTTAAACCTTAAACTTTAAATTCTAACCATAATCCTTAAATTCTATATCCTACACACTAAACCCCTAAACCATAAACACTAAAATTGAAAGACTTATGTTTACACAAGCCTGTGTATCAAAGTATTTTACTATTAGTATCGTTAACTTTGTGTAATAAATCTTAGCTTTTTTTAATGTTTTTGGAGTGATTTTTAAAAGTAAATTTGTTTAATAAATAAGTGTTGTGTGCACAGGTAAATGTGATGTACTTTCGAAAGAATTTGAATTGAGACCTCAAATACAATATTATCAAAAAAGACAATAACAAAATCTAAATATAAACCGTAGAAGAAATACAAATAATATTTAAATTTAATTTGTTTTGTATAAAAGGATTTTTTGGTATAATTTGGCTGATTAATCCGACTGATGGTTGATAAAAGGAATTTTTTTTGCAAAGATTAATCTTTCTGAAACTACTAAAAACAATTATTTCTACAATTACCTAAAGTAATAACAATTTATAATCATAATCTTTCTCAAGCCATTGTATTACGTTGATATCAGTCATAATCTTTGGTTCAATATGAACAGGACAATGACCTTTCGGAGAATCAAAGGGCATAATTGATATCAGTCATAATCTTTGATTCACCGGATTACATAATAATATATGTATGATTTTCTTATCAATAAAATCATACTTTCTGATCAAAAAACTGGAAAATGGAGCAGGTTTAAGCAAAAATTATCCGATTTTAAGCGCAATCTCCTATGTTACTCGAATTCAAGCGCAAATGTAAAACATAATTTAGAGGTTAGGGTTTAGAGTGTAGGTATAAAAGTTAAGGTTTATGGTTAGAATTTAACGTTTAATGCTTAGGTTTAGGGTTTAGTATTTAGGGGCTTAGGGGTAGGGATTTCAATTTTAGATTTTAGCCTTGGATTAGGCATGCTTGTGTAAAAAAACTTTACACTGCCTGTGTATAGAATAACTGTCCTAAAAGGATTATTATCCAATACACCGGCGGTGGAAACTTTAGTTTACACAAGTGGGTTAGTTTAGAGGTTAAGGGTTTAGATTATAGAGTTTAGAATTTAAAATTTATGGTTGAAATTTAGGGTTTAATATGTAGGGACTTAGAGTTAGGGATTTCGATTTTAAATTTTATCCTTGGATTAGACATGCTTGGATAAAAAAACTTTATATCCGTGTATAGAATAATTATCCTATATAAAATAGGTATGGTTAGTTTTTTTCTATATATTTGAAAGATTCTTAGAAGTAATATCTCATATTCAAGTGTTAGATTAGTACATATTCAGCATGCACTAGAGTTTATATCAAATATATGGTTAAGGACCTATTTGAATATAATAAAAATATATTATTTTAATAATATTAATCAATGCATATCGAAATTCTAAAGTGTCATGTTTGGATTATAATTCTATGATCGGTGCAGGAAAAAATTGAGGGGGAAAAGCAGAATATAGAATTTTTTAATTTCACAAGTGCAATTAAAATATTCTCATGTATTCAGTTTCTCATGATAATAATATTAATTACTCTTTAAGATAACGATTTTTAATAACAGTGCAGACAAGTTCAATCACAATTCACAAGGGAAATACTTGAATTTCTTGGCCTGATGAGTCCATGAAAAAGCCAATTTTAGTTTTTCAGAAGTCGGCATCGTTTCAAGTGCAAGGAAGTCCCGATCTTCATCCGCATCAAGAACTCGGCATTCTTCAGAATATATGGAACGAATTCCCAGTTACATTCCAGATCACAGAATCCGGTCAACTCAAGTGTCTTCAAGCTCCCCGACACCCACTTCGGAACGGTCTCTGGAAAATACTTACCATGCTTACGACCCGAGTGGCATAATCGTACCTTAATGTGAAGCGCTAAAGCCTTGAGATTATCTGAGCATTTAAGCAAGGCCAGCAGGTCATCACTCCAATATTCACAGCTGGTTGTGATTTCCAAATAGACCAGGTTACAGAACACAGGAAATTACATCTCCTGACTAATTGACATGAAGGCAAGTTCCGATAAAGACAGAAACTTCACATTAACCATCTCATCGATGGACATGGATACTGAACTGATGTCGATAATTGCTTCTACCACCTTGGATAAATCTTCTACCTTCATATTCCAAATCATTTTATCCGATAATTCTATCCTTTTGAGCATTGGGGCATCAATGAGTAACTCGTAACAACCGGTTCCAGAACTAGCTCTCTTTACATTAATTCTCTTCAATGAAGGGACATTGATATCAAGAACAAAAAAAAATTATCATCCCAAGGCCAAACCACAATCAAATCCTCGAGAATTGGACAACTAGAAAGTAGCCTGGTCAAAGAACCATTATTTGCATAGCGTACTTGCTCCAGTTGAAGAATCCTAAGACTTGGGAAAAACACATTTGCAGGAATATCCACAAAAATCTCATCAAACAACTTTAGACACACGAGTGCTTTGCAAGCAAAAACATGATCAGGCAATCTAACGAGCGGTCCAAGTGAAGAGCAAAAGTTGAGTTTCAACTCTTGAACATTGCGTTTAATTGCAGCACTAATCCATGTATCTAAATGCTCTTCATCAATTGTCAGGATAGGCTTGAAATCTAAGCTGAACTGGTAAATAGTTTGAGCTTGACACATGGTTAACACCTTATCTACAGAATCCACAAACTTGGCCATAAATTCATTGGAGCTGAATGAGAGAATGGAAACGATAGTCCATAAATCCATCCATCTCTTTGACAAAATGCTGGTGGCAACAGATATTTTGGTGGGGAGAAAGGAAAGGATATGACACAGAATCGAATCTGGTAGGTCGCTAATGAGGTCAATGTCATCTTGACACTTTTCTCCTTCGTCATTCAAAAGGCAAACTCGCTTGGAAGGTGTCTGAACTGAATCAGCCATGGACGAAAACTTTGGATGATTCTTTTTTAAGACAAACAACTTCACAGACACTCAGGAGTGAAAACGATTCTACCTGCAGAACACACATTATAGCTCAGTAGGCTAAAACGAGACGAGTTGGTTTCCATACCATAACGGATCATGTAGGAAAGAGATAGTATAGCTACACTATGGACGTCAATATCAACATCCAAGTATATTGTGGGTGTGATTTCATGCTCCTCTTACACGGTCTACTCTTCTTCCTAGGCAACAATTTAGATATATAATTATTCGAATTAAATCCAAGGCATTGTCTCATTAACCTATGAACATTGGAAGAACATAGCAATATTAGATAAACATAAATGGAAATTGCAACCTCATCCAAAATACCCTCAGAATCAGAACCTTTTTTACTTCAAAATTTGAAACATGAAAACAAGCTCTGAACAAGACACAATCGATATGAAACAAACCCTTTCTCAAAAACACAGAATTTGAAGTAAATTATATCCAAGATTTCAGAAATCACAAACAGAAGAGAAAAAAGCTGAAAAAGGAATGAAACCCATCAATTTCATGAGAATAACATAGAAAACCCAAATGTGTTTTACCGTAAAAAAATCCACGAAACGAATAAAACAGATGGGTATTTATACTACAAGAGAGTGAAGAAAATAAGCTCACCCGTTGAGTTTACTTCCTGAGTGAGAAAGCGAAAATGGCGAGAATTGAGAAGACAATGAAGAGAAGATTACAAAGTGGTCCAAGACAAACGGGTTAGGGCATTTAGTAAAATCCGTTTCGGTAAAATGCACATGTAGTCCCTAAACTATCAAACAATGATCATTGTGATAACTTTTTTTTGGCTTAACTACAAAATAAGTGCCTAAACTATGACTCTTTTTTACAATAGGTTCTTAAAGTATTTTTTGATTGAAATAGGTGCCTAAACTTTTATTTTTGGCTGAAATAGGTACCTAAACTTTTATTTTTGGCTAAAATAGGCACCCAAGAAGATGCCAAGATTGACTTTAAAACAAGTCAAAAATGAAAGTTTAGACACCTATTTTAACCAAAAAATAGTTTAGGCATCTATTTCAGCCAAAATAAAAGTTTAGGCACCTATTTTAAACAAAAAACACTTTAAACACTTATTACAAAAAAGAGACATGGTTTGAGCACTTATTTTATAGTTTAGCCTTTTTTTGAGATAATGATCATTGTGATAACTGAACTTTAAAAGTTATAAAATAATAATTAAATTTATTAAATTATTATAAAATGACCATTAAACTATATTTAATTGTTACAAAATAATTATTAAGTTTTTAAATTGTTACACTGTCTTATAATGTCTAATAACCATTTTATAACAACTCAAAAAATTTCATGACCATTTTATAACTTTTGAAAGGTCAACGATCGGAAAAATATTTTTCATAATTCAGTAAATATTGTATTTTTTGCCCAATCGTTCTTTACTCGTTATATCTCCCTCATTTTTATTTTAAAAATAAAAATTAAAAAAATCATAAACAATATACCAGATAGGCATAATGCAAAAAAATGTCTCTAATGTTTGATTGAATAGTCATTTTTGTCTCTATTTTATTTTTTTAAAATAACCCACAACGTTTCATTTTGAGTCAAAACGGTCCCTTTGCGAATGAAAATTGTTAGTCAACTAACGATAAATGACTTGAAATGATTTGACAAACCTACATGACAGTGCATGCTGACATGATAGTGTCATATAGATAAATGCGTTGACTTAAAAGAATATCATATCAGTCAGATTATAAAATTATTTTTCTACTAACGTCTCATTATGTCAAGTCATTTCAAGTTGTTTACCTCGGTTGACTAACAATTTTTATCCGAACTATAACCCCCTAAACCCGGCCCAAAAAAATAAGTTAAACCTAAAAAGTCATGTTTGAAAACTTTTCCTTCATGTAACAAATTTTAGGTTTAGATGTTTATAAAACATAATTATTATTAAATAATCGTAAAATATCACAATTATTTTTGAAACTCAAAACACATTTATCAAAACATCTAGATTAAAATTCGAAAATGATACAGAAACACAATCCCAAAATATAATGTACAAAAGTCTGATTACATAAATATCCCAAAACATAAAATAATAATCTGAAAGTCTAAATAAAATAGTTTATACTGATGATTAGATATCCGAATAAAATGCGAGATGCTCAAAGTATCGAATCGCCTAAAGAGTCTTGGTACCTGAAATGAAAACTAAGGGAGTGTAAGCTAAAGAGCTTAGTGTGTCTCTAAAGTACAATCAAACACAAACAAAACCGTATTTTATTTTTCTGATAAGATTTTTTAAAATCACATTAAATCCGATAAATCCAAATCATAATGTTATGATGTCTGATACATGACTCAATGCCCGACTATCCGATATCATACTGGGTGGAGGTTGTCCTCGCTAGAGTGAAGGTTTCCCTCACTTTTGTTCCGAACACAATTTCGATCTCATGACTCAATGATATGATTTGAATTTTATAAATCCGAACTCTTATGAGTGTCTCATTTTTTAAAATCAGATGTTTGATTTAAAAATACAATATGATATGCCATGCATAATGTTTTCAAACATTCTAAAGTCACAATTCAGATAATAAATCAAGCAAGAATAAAGTATCATTTAACAAATATATAGCACAATAAGAAACACACCTTAAGCTAAGGTAGCTCTAATGCAAAGAAGAACGCGAGTCACGCTCAAGTCTAGCTGAATCAAAACCTATAAGGTATGAATTCTATATTAACTATCACTAAGCCACCAACTAAAAACATAGAACTAATCAGGAGGTATACTCACGTGCAAACATCGAAAAACAAGCACGATCGGTCTAAACAAGATGAGGTAACACGTCAGCCTCGAAGCCGATTCCTAAATACGAGAATAACTCAAATCAATCTGATATCCAATTTAATTGATAAATTCACTAAGTAGTAAGTACAATAAATTTAAATAACAAAACAAGACTTTTGGGTTCGACTTTAACAAAACAAACAGCGAATACAAACTCAAAACGTCGAAAAAGGTCAAGAGGAAGGTTGTCTAAAAAAGTCAACTTAAATCAAAGTCCAAGTCAACGGTCAAAAGTCAACTATAACAGTTAATGGTCAAAGTTAACTGGTCAAACAAATCGGTCAAGGGTCAAACATGGTTCGGGTCAACTATCCAGTGTCAAAACCGGTCAAAGGTCAACACAGTCAAAGGGTCAATGGTCCGGTTCAGTTTACAAAATCTTTTCGGTTTAACAAGGACGGTTCGGTTCAGGATACTGGTCCAGTATCTCATTAGACTCACACTCTTGGGGTTTCACAATCGGGCTGCATTCTCACATGGGCTCATCAAGACCACACCCTCAACTTGGACTTTCCACATCTTGGACCATATGGTTCTGGCTCAACCAAGAGGGTTACGGGTTTGGACCACTACCAGGCCATGGGTTTCAGGCTCACAACAGATTTGGGCCTCACAAAATTGGGTTTAACCCAATTCTACACACATAGCCCAAACAACATATGATGGCTGAAAACAAATCTAGGGTTCATGGAACGCATGACGGCGCGGATGAACCAAGGCAGCCGACGGTGAGGGTAGAGCGGCGGCGATTCGACGAGGCAAGGCAACGGTGGCGGCAATAACGGACCGCAAAGACAACGCAGCTTGCCGACGACTCCAACAATAAACAAAATGGTCATCTCATTCCGGCCAAAACACAAATTCAAAACCATTACACAACCACCATACTGAAGCAAAGGGAAACCGAACCAGAAGTCTTATCCAAAGGCTTACCCAACGATGGTTTCAACAGATGGTAGGCGGAGAGCACAACGGCGGACGGTGGCGCAAGGGAAAACCAAACGGTTTTGGTCTATTTCCGAGCAAACGACGGACAACGCGGGTTTAAGGATGTATGGATTTTGTTAGGGACGAGACGGTAAGCACACTGAAGGCCTCAAAACGACGGTTGTACAACGAGAAAAGCTTGGCCGGAGCTCAAACGGAACAAGGGAAGATGGGGGTTGTTAGAGAGGGAGAGAGAAAAAAGAGTGGCTGCAAAACCCAAAGGCATATCCCGAGCCTCTCTTCTACCGAAAAGGGTGTTTAAATACCCTGAAAAGTGGGAAAATAGCAAGGAGCAACCTTTCGTTTTCTAGAGTTCACGAACCAATCACTGAGTTTTACCATTTATTCAAAATGGTCTGTAAATCCTGGAATACACCCCTTAATTCTTGATTTAGCCAATTTAGCCCACATATTCGATTAGAATTTCCGAATTAAAATTCCCAAAAATTAAGGTTTTTAATTTAGGGATTTTAGAATTGGAGTTTCCGAATTTGAGGGCAATTTTAAGGTGTTATAAGAACTATTTTAACCTAAAATAAAACATTAATAATTAAATTACTTAAAAATAAATACCAAAATAAATATTCAATTAAACGTTAAAGGATTTTTTTGGCTTTATGACTATCATATATTATGGCAACTACCATTACATTTGGTATATTCATCCAAATTATTTCGTCATATTAATTTATATATAATATTTGTCTAATATTATTGATATAAAATTTAAAATTTATTTTGTCGATTGAGTTTAGTTTAATTAGTATTATTGCAGATCCAATATGCATAGAATATATGATAAACATATTTAAATACTTAATATATTTTGCTTTATGGGTGAGGAGATATCAACGATGTTACAATCATATTTAAAATATATAACGTAAATTTTCATATGCACTTAATAACTAGTATGTCATAACTTTTTCGAGACATTCATATATGTTCATCGTCGTATTATTTTTTCGTATTAATATTCAGTGGCAGAATTTGATGAAAAAGTTTTAGGGTAACTTAAAATTTTCAAAACAGTTAGAGGCTTAGAGTAAAATTTTCAAAATTTTTGAAGGTTTAATTCATATTTGTTCAAATAACTTGGGATCCAACTAAAAATTTTATCATTTTAAGAAGTTTAATGAGAATTTTTTAAAATTTTGAGGGATCAAATTAAATTCTTTAAAAATCTTGAGCAACCAAATTATAATTTTTAAAATATTTGTGGGGTCATAACCGTCACTATCTCTATTATCTTCCGCCACGATCATATTCGAACCAAATTTACAACTACAAATAATTACATACCAATATTAATCAAATCAATAACAATACACATGTTCATGTAACTAACATAGCTCGGTTCAAAAACAAAAAAAGCAAAAAAAGCAAACATAGCTCACATTAAATCCTCTATAAAAGGTCACCACCTACACCAAGGTCGCATAACACTCTCCTACATCCCAACCATACAAGGCAGACTGGTCGAGGCCTGATTGGGTGCAGAAATGGATATGGAAACACTCGAACCGGCAGCCGAGGTATCGTCAATTCCGGCCCTAGGCAGCGAGCCGAATGACGATTAGAAGGCGGTGTTGACGCCTATTAGGACTTATTGTATTTAGCTCTTGACCAAGCTTTTCGGTCATCATTCTTCCAAATTGCGAGGCTTTCGAGGAATCTAGGGCGACGAATAGGGTTAGGGAAATTTTTTGCAGTGACGGTGGAAATTTTAGGTAAATGTATGAGAAATGCCATCTAGAAAGTACGATTTCTACATAAAATTTCGGAGCAGGGAAGGTGGATTAAAAGAAAGAAAGGGAATTAAATAACATTTTCTTTGGATAGAATAAAGGGGGAAATTTTCCAGGATAGGTCCTGTTTGAATAGCCAGAAAATCTTAGAGAGAAGAGTGGATGTGGTTTTGGATAAACGAGTTTTATTTTTCTTTTTATTAAGGGTAAAATACACAAATATAATCTCTAAATTATGTTGAAATAATATTTTTGACTATCAAATGTTTTAAAACTACGGAATGGTTATCAGACTTTTGATTTGTTTATAAGATTATCATTATATTTTTTCAAAAGTTATAAAATAATCATTAAAATTTATCGTTATAGAATAGTCATAGACCAATAATTCGAAAATACAATGGTCAAAGAGATTATTTCAACATAATTTAGTGATCATTTATGTATTTTACCCTTTTATTATTTTTCAAAGGTTAAATACACCAAACGTCCTCATACAATCCTTCATATTTTAAT
The DNA here is from genome assembly GCA_019671005.1 of Hibiscus mutabilis. Classification (NCBI taxonomy): domain Eukaryota; kingdom Viridiplantae; phylum Streptophyta; class Magnoliopsida; order Malvales; family Malvaceae; genus Hibiscus; species Hibiscus mutabilis. The sequence continues at coordinate 71,276,781 of CM033713.1, forward strand.
TCGGTCCCTTAGCAAAGCAATAACCACAGCACACAGCTGCCACATGATCCTCCATGGCCTGCTTTCCCACTCTCTGCACCTTCATTTAATGCACCAAATGCGATCAAAAAGTAGAGAGCCTCATCCACCATTATCGCACTGTAGCTTAAGAGATCAGCAATAGCTGGTATTGTCTAAATTTTTTTAAATAATTAATTTATAAAATATAAATTCAAATAATTTAAAATTTTTAGTTGTTAATAATTTAATTTTTAAGTTTAAGTTAAGCCACTTAATTTTGCCTGATATATACACTCATACAAAATAAATAAAAATATATATATATATATATGTGTGCTTTGTATATAGTAATGAAAAAATGTTTGAATTGGAACTACTTATTATCATAATATTATAAATGTTTACAATTAAATTTGAATAGAAATTGAACAACTCGGCCTGATATAATATTAAATAAAATTTGAGTTATAAACAGTTTATGATTTTTTTACTCGACTCGACGCGAACTTGAAAACTAATTATTAAAAATTTTGAGTTATTCGAGTTTCCATTTTATAATTCAAACTTTTTTAAAAAAATTGAGTCGAGTTTATGAAATTACTTGTCGAGTCAAAATGAGTCAGGTTTTTTCGCGACGGGTCGAGTCGAATAATTTAATTTTTTCGAGTTGAGTCTTGCCCACCTCATACACTAGACATTGAACTTGAGATATCCTTAAACAATACTAAACTACTTACTACTTGAACCTACCCAGTTAGTGTATTAATGTTATTGTAAATTGGCTTAACCGTCAAATAAGTGCCCAAACTATATATTTTTCCCAGATAGGTGACTAAATTATTTTTTGGGTCAAATAGGTGTCTAACGTTTCATTCCGTGACCCATTTAAGGTTTGACCGCGACAGGCGTTAATTTTTTTCGTTATCCAATCAAAATTGAACATGTGGCAATATTAAACATTTTCGTTTTTTTAGAAATATATCAGATTTTTCAAAATGTCTTGAAAATTTTAAATAATCTCATAATAGTCCCCAAATCCCTAAATCCGTCCACTCCCACCTGGTTGGTCGCGTTTCTGGCGACGGAATGAAGCGTCCTCTCCTCGTCAAACGATTCATACACCGGTTGTCGCTCGTTATGCTGTCGTTCGTTGTAAATCATTCGAATAAATTATTTGACAATTTCAGTGTTTTATAATGCGTCGGTCGATTTTCGGCGACGAAGTAATGGGGTAAATGGTCATGAGGGTCCAACGACGGATGTGATGGACGACGGCGTGACAATCGGAGGCGAAATCAGATCAAACCGGGTTTTGGGTGTTAGGATTTCAAAATTTGGGGCTATTTTTTGAAGTTTGAGATTATTTTGTTTTATTAAATTTTATTTATTTTTAAATATAATTTTAAAAAATTTAAAAAGATGATACGTGTCAGATAACGATAAAAGGCAGCAACGGCGAGACAGCTATTTGAATAACGTTGAAAACATTAGATACATATTTGATCCAAAATAAAATTTAGACATCTAACTAAAAAATATATTTTAACCACTTATTTAACTATTAAGCTTTTAAATTCATATATATTTTTATATCATTATTCTGTTTTATAGATATTCATTTTTTAATTACTTTCTATTCTATATTTTATGAGTAATCTTATAAGTCTAAGATGGCGGTGCTAAGTTGGTGCAGTGCAGGCGGCGGCGGCTCTATCCGCAGCCTTATTTGCAACGTCACTTTACATTTCCCCAAATTGTTCTCCAACAAATTACCTTAAACAAATCAATAAATGCTAATTCCACCTCCCAAAAAACAAACGCATTGATCACTTGTTTCTTTCTCCTCCTCTGTCAAAATACCTCAACACAAGATGGCGTTTTTACACAAGTTGTACAAGGCTTCTTCAGTCGCCGGAGCCCGCCTGATTCGCCGCCTGAGCAACGTACCTGAAAACACCGTCTACGGCGGCCCAAAACCTCAAACGCCCAACCAGAGAATGACCCTTAACCAGCTGAAGCAAAAATACAAGAAAGGCGAGCCCATCACCGTTGTTACAGCCTATGACTACCCATCGGCGGTCCACCTCGACACCGCCGGGATCGATATCTGCCTGGTCGGAGACTCTGCTTCCATGGTCGTTCACGGCCATGACACCACTCTCCCTATCTCACTCGACGAAATGCTCGTCCATTGCCGGGCCGTCGCTCGCGGCGCCACACAGCCGTTACTCGTCGGCGACTTGCCATTTGGGACCTATGAGACCAGCACCAGTCAGGTAGGTTCCTCCATGAACCAAAAATTCCCCCTGCGCCCCCACTTTATATCACTTGGTACCGGTTAGCTACGGAGGCAAGATTTTATATCAAGAGGTTCGAACTTTTATGTTTAGTAAAATTACACGAGAATTCGAAATTCTAGGGGTGACTAGAACATCATTATAGAATACAAAGAAAGTTTCTAAAATATACGAGAATTTGAAATTTTACGGGAATAGAACATCCTTATAAAATACAAAGAAGATTTTTAAAATATACGAGAATTTGAAATTTTGGGTGTGATTACCCCTAACACCTCTTGGTCCATCCCTGATATTGATGAAGAAGCATTGTTTGAATGAATTCTCTTACATTTTAAGCACAGAATCCGTATAGTATGTTATGGTAATGTGATGGCGGTCGGGAAATGGGTAAGAATAAGATAGATTGTGATGTTTGATGTTATTGCTGTTTGGATTATGAGCAGGCAGTTGATACGGCTGTTAGGGTCTTAAAAGAAGGAGGGATGGATGCTATCAAATTGGAAGGAGGGTCCCCTTCGAGAATCACCGCTGCAAAAGCCATCGTCGAGGCCGGGATTGCGGTTATCGGACACGTCGGACTTACTCCACAGGCAATTAGTGTACTTGGGGGATTCCGGCCGCAAGGCAGAAATGTTGCTAGTGCAGTCAAGGTCTCTTTCATTGCCTTTTTTTTTATTTGGATTACCTTTCGATTACTTGCATATGTTTATTTCGAGTTTGGTTTATGCAGGTTGTAGAGACTGCAATGGCTTTGCAGGAAGCCGGATGTTTTTCGGTTGTTCTGGAATGTGTTCCGGCTCCTGTGGCTGCTGCAACCACATCTGCTCTTCAAATTCCCACAATTGGCATTGGAGCTGGGCCTTTTTGCAGCGGACAGGTTAGTTTTGTACTATCATTAACTATGAGCTGTGGTATAGAATTCTATGCAGTGCATCATACGGAAATCGATTTTTTATGACATTATAACTGTAGTTTTGATGCTAGTCTTTATGACCACGTATCGATGAATCATGATATCGTAGAGATAAGCATAGTTTAGTTTGTTGCTACTGCATAGCAACTCCTAGTAGAATACGGTGGACCTCAAGTTTTCTTTATATATCAATCAATAGCTGAAACTAGACCATGAAAACAGAATCTTACTCGGGGAGTTAGGGTTATGTTGTCTTGCAGAAAAGCTTAGGTTTATGCAATATCAGGTTATTTCTGCAAATACGATATGCTCTCGTAAATTTTCTATGTATTTTCTATTGAGAATCTATTTTCGCCCCCCCCCCTAAAATTTTATAAGTTTACCCCCTAACATAAAGTCATACATCTGTCACTGGCTCCAACTATTCATTTTTCTTATCCGGCACTCATGTCATATACGTATCTAGATATGGGTATGTGGATATAAACCCCCTCTAGAACTGAAAAACTTCGAAGAAGTTGAATATACCTGTGTTAAACACATATTATTTGACACTTGTGCCTGGGTCTAAGTTCGGGTAACATAGTTTACGAGTTTTTGTTGAAATGATTGTACTACTCTTTGGTTGTGAAATATCAGCAATGCTTGTTCATTATATGTTGTGATATTTGTTTTTAAGAGACTAAAAAAGCTTTATTTTCATGTCGTGAAGCTGTGTGATCATGGTCCTTCTCTTTTGATCTTCATTTGTTTGCTTCACAAGAAAGAGAAGGTAGCATTTTCGTTGTGTGTTCGAATAATACTTGCTGTTAATTTTGATCGTACCATTGATACAGGTTCTTGTTTACCATGATCTACTTGGGATGCTGCAACACCCGCATCACGCAAAGGTTAACTGAACTGTTGCCACTTCAGTCTCGCAGATTCTTTCCTTTCATATAAAAAGAAATGTTCTCTAAAGCGGTGGTTCTTCGTCCTGCAGGTCACTCCAAAGTTCTGCAAGCAGTATGCTCGAGTTGGAGATGTCATCAACAAAGCTCTCTTGGAATACAAGGAAGAAGTGACAAACGGTTCATTCCCCGGTCCTTCCCACACCCCATACAAAATGAATCCCAAAGACGAGGATGCATTTACAAAGGAGTTGCAAAAATTGGGTTTGGACCGCGCAGCATCTGCGGCCACCGAAGCAGCCGCTGAGCCTGGGAAAACAAACACGGAGCAATGACAGGCTGCCGACGAGTCCCAAAGCGACTAAAATAAGACCAGGTTTCTTCAGTTTTTACTTAAAGCAATTTCATCGAGGAGCAAATAATGCCATCATTTTTGGCATTGCAAGTTTTGTTTCAGTCTTCATACCACATGTATGTCTTCTCTATATTTAATTTGTGTCTATGGCGTTTGTCCGGAATTTAAGAAAATTTTGATACGCTAATAGTATTATATTATGTACTAGTTTGTAGTATAATATTATTATTATTATTATTTATGTCTATTTTATGATTCATGTTGAGAGTTCAAATACAAAGTTGATTTGTGAAGATTACGAGAAGGGAATATTAATTGAAACCAGGAAAATGTGTAATGAAAATTAGATCAAACTCGATACGAGACCACGGCATAGGTGACGAAATACGATAAAAAAAATAAGCGACGAAAACAGAAATACGAGAAAAAAATAAGTGACGAAATGCGTAGTTCATCCAAAAATTAGACAATAGGCTCCAGTCAGTTGAGGAACTATTTATCGATTTTCAAATGCAAATAAATCGCAAACAAAAATCAGCTGGATAGGCAAAAAAAGAAGAAGCCAGATAACAGTTCATTAAATACATTTCACCAAGTCAAGAGCCATTTCTTCAAAAATCCATGAGAAAAATTCACTTTAAACTGAACATGTTCCTACTTCCTATTTCTATTCAATTCCATGATTTATGTCTCTAGACGAAAATGGGCAAAAAAATGGACATTCCACAAACCTTTGATACCTTAGGTGTCGGTCGGGTGATCTCGTACTGTTACGCAAAAGATATTGCACTCTTCATTTGCGGCATCACTGAGTGGGTGTATCTTGGAATGAGGCACTCCCCAATTTAGCACCATGGTTTCGAATAATCTGGACCGACAGCAGAAGAATATCTTGTTGCGCAGTGTACAATTCATCTTTGCTCTGTAATTGCATGTCAAACATCAATGGGGATATCAGTGATATGAGTAAAAACACAAGTGAGGCATGAAGTGATGAATTTTAGAAAAGAAGCTGCTGCCAAGCACTCAGCATTCCCAACAAATATCGAAGAGGAAAACAAGCCGAGGTACATTTTCACATCTGTTTTGTGTAGTGGGATTAGGGACGGCAAGGGAGAGGGCCAAGGGCAAAGATTAATTTACCCATATCCGCCCCGTTCTTTGCATAAATGTTTAAATCATTTGCCTCCACGGACGCCAATTACAAAGGCGAGCGTGGCAAAACAAATCGGGTTTTTGCCGTCTCCGCTCTCCACTTGGGATTAAGTCTTAATATGAAACTCATAAAAGAATAGGGAAACTGGTAACTTAATGCAAGATCTAGCTCAAAAATATACATCTGAAAAAAGGAACCGAGGTTGAGAGATTACCATATGCCTGAGATTGCATCCAATAGTCAGTTCTGCATAATAACTGTCTACATTAGACAAGAAACAGTAAGGGGCCTCCTTTCCCAAGAAAACTTTAGAGCTTGATCGCAGCATGCTCTTAATGTCATCCGATATCTGGGGAACCTTGTCTAGACTTTCAATTTGCAAGGGAATTTTGGTCACCACTCCACGCCATTGGGCACGAGATTTGTTCACTATAACCTAAAGTGTCAATGCGAAAATAAGCACTCTCATAGTAGTGTGGTAGATGAGTTCCGAAAAGATGATTCTTCTGTTTCTAAAAAATGGAAAACCAACCTGACTGGAAAAGAGTGAGTTCGGAACCAGAACTGGAAATTTTTCAGAGTTGAGTAATGTTGTGTTTGTAAGTCCCATGTCAACCACCTGGCCTTCTATAGATCCTGCCTGCAGCAAGAAAAACTATAATTAATTCACACAGAAAAGGAAGAAATAAAAGAACAAAACCTAACATATCAATATCATAATGATGATCACAAATTATCTGATACCACAAAAATACATGGAAAATAGATTATATGGGAACAGTTCCTAGAAAGATGGAATACAGAACCGGACATCTCCAAAAAGGTTGGGAAATAGGAATTTCAGCAGATAAAACATTTAGAAAGTAAAGAAAACATATCCATCTCTAATCGTGGACAACACTTATAAAAAGCTGATCGGATCCATAAGTAATGGTGAAAACAGGGAAAATCTTTTGCTGCACTAAAAGTAAAATCTCAGCTGATTTGTGTTACCTTTATTGTATCACCCAATGAAAAAGGTTTTGAAAACTGCATCGACAATCCACTGAGCACATTTCCAAGGATGTCCTTGGCAGCAAAAGCAGTAGCCACCCCTATAAGAGGATTGAATCAGTTATATGATTATTTCAAAGTCAATAACAAGTTGAATTTATAGCAAGTAGAAATATGAAGTTTCAAGAAAAGCAACTAGGCATCATCCAATTTTGGCATCAAAACATAAAAAATAGCACTTGTAAACCTTGCATATTCTCCAAAATCATTCTAAGAATAAAGATTGATAATTAAAAACACCACAAGAAAAGTCTTATTTGAGATATAATATATAAGAGCACTTGAGATTTATACCATATATTTTAAAAGAATCAAAAGAAAATCCGTTGCTACATAAACTTAGCATAGTACAAGTATGCACACATTTACAGCAGGATCAGAAATGTTAAAGAACACGTTAGAGAAAGATATTCAAATCTAAATTGTACTTAACAGAATACACATCATTAACAATATACTTAAGTCTAGCCTCTGCTATAAGCTCAGAACAAGGAAAACATTTAAAAGCATGCAGAAAAACACACAGACAAAAATGTAAGAGGGAATACGGTAAGTCAAAACTCAAAAGTGTATGAAAACAGAAATGCTGCTTTAAATTCAAACACAGTAAGCCATGCCAAGAAACCTATTACCATGAAAATAGATTTAAAAATTATATTGACATAGGCAACATTTAATTTTAAGAAATTCTCTGGCACAATTAAATCTAATTATCATAAATGAACTGATGAAGAAGAGAACATCATGCATTTATTAGAAAACACTTACCTCCTATTCCACCAACTGTCAGAATAGATTGCACAGCTACCCCACATGCCTCTGCTAAAGCCATTAATCCAATAACAAATAGGCCAACAGATGAAACTTTGTCCAGAGTTAATAACTTTTCCCGGTCAATCCCTGCTAACCTCTGAGCAGCCAGTGCGTGAGCAAGTACATTTGTTTTCCAACGATGTAAAAACCAGACAAGTGAAAGGATAGCAGCACCCCTCCATGCCTGGACAATGTATTCTGATGCAATAGTACTTGGTGCCACCATCATGCCACTAGTCAAGGTACCATATTTATCACGCATTGACAAAAAATTTGCAGAAACATGAGAATAAAAGGATGAAAAAGAGTACAGTATAAAAATTCAGGGCCACTAACATTTGAGAGAATGCCATGAAGGTAATTAGATATCTGACAGGGTCTTCTAAAGCTCCCCAAAAGCTTTTCTCATATGGAACTTGATCCCCAAGTAAGCTTCCAGATGGCAGGACTGAAGTTTGAATTGCATAATTGTGAAACCTTCTCAAAATCCTGGGCAGGACCACCCAAGCCAATACAGTGCCAGTCAAAGTAAAACCAACCGGAACAACCACATCTTTAAGATACGGATAGGTATCAAGCAACTTTTCAACATGCGGCTTCAGTTCATTAGAGGTTTCTTTAGCCTTTTCCCCACTATAACCTATTACATCCATAGTACTCTGCCAAGCATCTTTGACTTTATCAACCCAATCACTTCCAATAGAACCATTGTTACTTGCATCTACTCCCTCTCCACCAGAAGTTGCTGAAACGGCAGTGTCCATGGAATTATCTGCCTTGCTGCTGAAAGACAGCAAACCCGAATGATGTCTCAACATTGGACTTACTGAAACAAGAGGAAAAATACTCTGGAAACGCAATGTTGATGAGGTCGAGGGTAATGCAGACATGGGTTTGGTTTTTCGGAAACAGGTGCCAGCCAAAGGATAAGAAGCTGCAACTTGGATGTGAGTATTCATAAACCTTGCAGCAGATTGGGTTTCCCTTTTTTCATAATAACTATCCACGTAAGCAGAAGATGATCTGACATAGTTTTGATCAGCAATTCTTGCAAGCGTCATGTACGAATTGTATTGTGGAAAAGACGGCGGTTTTAAAGATGAATATAAGGAATTAGAAAGTGATCTCACTCTTGAAAGCCTAATTCCAGCCATTATAGCAACTAAGCAAATGAGAGGTACTCACACACTCCAAAAAGTGAAAATCTACCAAATCCTGAGTAGCCAACTGAAACCAGAAACAACTTTCAATCATCAAATTGGAAATTTTCAACAAATTATTAACACTTATTAATGCCTCAGTAAAAGCTAAATCTAAACAAGTCAATGACAATCCCATTACAAGATATGAGACAAAAATTAGATCATTGGAATTACATTTAGACACGGTTAAAGCACTGTGAAATATGAACTAGCCCTAAATCTCTGTTTGGATGCTAAGAAAGCGAAAGAAAAATAGAGAAAAAGTAAAATCCAATGGTCTCAGTCGCTAATTTAATTCAAACTCAGATGCATATCAGTCTTGAAGGTCAAACATTCACTCAAAAATTTCCGATCAATTCATTTTCTCGGCAGCCAAACAAAATGTAAAATCGTTTTGAAATTATTATCAGGAATCAAAAACATAAAACAGTAAGAGTAGAGGAACTTGCTAATGAGTAGCTGATAAGTAATTCAAACTCAGATGCATAACAGTCTTGAAGGTCAAACATTCATTCAAAAGTTTCCGATCAATTCTTTTTCTTTTTTTCTTTCATTTTCTCAGCAGCCAAACAAAATGTAAAATCGTTTTGGAATTGTTATCAGGAATCAATAACATACAACAGTAAGAGTAGAGTAATTCGCTAACCTTCAATGATCGATTCTTGAGGCGAATCGAGCTCTGAGACAGGAAATCTGAATTCTTCGTTTTGCTTGGGAAAGAGAAAGAATGGAGACTTGCCCGAGGTACTGTACTGAAGAGCTATATCATAAGGAAATGTGTAGACTGTAGAGCTTCACAATAGTATATGTATATGTCAAAATAAATACTGAAAAGTATTCAAACAAACCCCTAAGGTTTGATAGAAAAAAATATGGCTTATATGATAATTAAGTACTTCAAATATATTAACCTTTTTATTCAGGTATTTAAATTATTATTTTTTGTCAAAATAAATACTTAAAATATTTTTTTTGTAAAAATAAGTATTTAATATATTTTTAAGCAATCTCACATCTCAACTTTTAAGAACATATTATTTTTTTGACCAAAAAATATTTAAGTGCATATTTTGACTTAAATGATAAAGTTAATATACTTTAAGTACTTATTTATTATATAAGGCAAAAAATATATATGTATCCCTAATTGTTTAAAATATACATTAACTTACCCATATATATTCGACAAAATAATGGTTAAACTACACTTCAAATCACTTAATTATAAGATTTAATTAAATCATTTTTTCAGAAATTATAAACATGTTCAACTAAAACATGTAGTTAAATATTAGATATGTGAATAGTGACATGAGTAATATTATAATAATTTTAGTCCTCAAAATTTATATAGTCTATTAATTTGGTCTCAAATCAAAACAATCAAATAAATTTGACCATCCAAATAAAATTTTCATCATTTAGTTATATTTTAAGACATTGTTTAATAACATAATTTCCTATAATCAATTTGGTTGGTTTTAAATTAGGAGATACAAGATAATAATGTGTAGCTACTTTTTTTATTATAAATTTTTGTAAATATTTCTGTAGGTCTGGTAAAATATTGTGTGCGTACTCTATTTATTATAACTTTTGTAACATATAGAGTTATCCTTTAAGACTCTGTGTAATAATACAATTTCTTACTATAAGTTTGGTTAGTTTTAGATTAAAAAATATGAGATAATAATTTATTTAGTTACTTTTTATCTTAATTTCATAAACTTTTCTATAGATCCTGTACAACATTATATATGTACCTTATTTGTTATGTGTTTATGTAAGAATTAATATTATCGGTAACCGTCTAGGTTATCACACAATTTTTTACTATGATAAGCATATGTATATCTATCATTTTTTTTACAATTACTATAATAAGTTATGTAACCGCATCATAAAATTTTATGTTAAAATCGAATACTGGTGTAACCTGTCTGGCTCTTTTTAGTTTTTTTAGACTGCCTTACAGCATAATCGTCCGAATCGCAGCCTTCTAGATGTCCCCAACTTCCATCATCCGCAGCCATCCCCTTGCCTAACCCACCAATCAAAAATTCAAAACCATGCTTAAATATTACAGTCCCTCACTAAATCACTCGCATCTTCTACTCACCGTTTTCATACCCAACCAACCGACGCCATAGCTAAAACCTTTCTCTTTATTCAAAATTTTCCCTCTACGTTTTCTTCATGGGGTTTCCAATTATTTGCTCGGAATTCACCTTACCAGAACCCATCCTCCGCGTGATTTCAGTACTCAATTTCATTCTCAGCCGCCTCGGGCTCTCCGATTTCCTCCAACCGGACATTGTTTGGCCGGAGAACCCGCCCCGAACCACAGCCGAATCCGCTCCGCTGATCCGGAGGAAGAGCCTCCCCGTTGTAAAGTTCGAGGAGCTTGTCGTCGGAGGGGAACCACCGGAGAACTGTGCCGTTTGCTTGTACGAGTACGAAGGAGGGGAAGAGATCAGGTGGTTGAAGAATTGTAGACACGTTTTCCATGTGGAGTGCTTGGACCGTTGGATGGATCACGACCAGTACACGTGTCCACTTTGTAGGACACCGATTTTTAACAATAATTTTGATGGAAAGAAATTTTCATAAACAGGTTTACGAATTCCATGGGAATTGTTTCTTAATGGAGTATTGTGAGTGATCCATAACAAATGAGTTTGAATATAATAAATGGAGAAAACTGGTGAAGGGAAAAGGCTATTTGAGCTTCTTACTGAAGTCGGAGAGCTGGAGTAGCTGAATTCTGGGAATATTAACCGCTTCGTCCCTCTCTTTTGGAGTGTTATATCCCCAGTCCCCTGTTCACATCAATCCATTTCTTTATTAGCGATGACCACACACACTATATGTCCAATAATCTATTTTCTATCTGAATTACATAGTAATTCTGAGGTTAAATAGTTAGTAGACCCCTATTTCCTGAAGTTTAACAATTTAGCCCCTCCCGAATGTTTGATCCTAACTCTGTCACAATACATAATTCCGTTAAATATCCCTATTTCTTAATAAAAATAAGTACAAAATTAAATGTGTAAATGGATATCATATTAAATATTCAAATCCGTTATCTATATAAATAAAACGGATTCAGATATTCGACATCATCGGCTCAAAACCAAAAAAGGGTTTGTGTGAGGGGGATAAAACATCTTTCAATTCTTGAATTTGACAACTTTTTCTTAATCTGGTCCCTAATTTTCTTCACACTAAACCTTAAACTTGGATTATGGTATTTTGATGACACGACTCTCTAAAATTGTCCTTGTGTCATAATATCAAAGTGTCACATAATCAAAAAGATTTGAAAAAAGTTGCCAAATCCAAGTGCTCTAAATCTGTTGTGAATAGTAAAATCTAATATCGGACTCTGCAGTATTCAAATTCATAGAAAACAAATCAAATAAAGTTTACCTAAATACAAGTTCCATCCATCTATTTCTGGCTCTTTGATGACATTCTTCAGGGTGGCAAGCCGATCTTCCACAAAGCTAGTCAAATGAATAATTGAATTAGTTTCAGTAAAGTTAGAAACAAAACAGGCTTTATAAAAAAGGGTAAAATATGCCAATGGTAAGCGATGAACATACTGTAATTTCATCCCCTGGTGTTCTGGTCTCAGTTGAAGTTGCTTCAGTACTTTAACCTTGGGCCTGGTAAAATATTAGAATACCCTTAGTATTGTAAGCAAAGCAGGAACAGAATTCCCCAAATACTAATCAGATAAAGACTAACCCGGTTCCCAAGCCATATATCCTTTCAGCTGGGATAGTTACTCCGGCAAGTTCTCGTAACAAAGCATCCGCAAACCGGCTCTGAAGTTAGGCAGAAGGGAAAATAACAGTAAAAGAGGGTGAACAACCAAAGAAATTTATTGACAGCTGCAGGAAGAATTGGCTAGTAGAACAAGGTCAACCATCAAATTTGCATTATCTGTTAGCTGGAGACTGGAACTACGAGATCTGAAAGATTTGTGACTGATCTCAACTTAGATACATTCTTACATTCAACTTTTTTTACCCCTTTGTTCTTTTCTTTTTCCTTGATTTTCATTTTATATTTCCGGAGATTGGATCAAACTACATATATCCACAATGTTTGCCACTTCATACTGAAAGCAAGCTTTCTCTCTTGTTCTCGTGTAGTGGTGGTAGTAGTAGTAGTGGTAGAGAGAGAGAGAAACTCACAGCACCTGTTTTGTGGTGCCTATATATATAGTCGAGCTCGCAAATTTAAGGGCATCAGGGACACCTGGATAAAACCTGCAGCATAAGCATCTTGTATTAACATATGATAATCAACTCAATGCTTGATATAAAAAATGTCACTAAAAGTTTTCACTCTTAAAGCATGTAACATAACGGGTTTACATCTGGTGTTACAAGTTAGGCTCTCTTTTGCTTTACATTTGAGTCATAAATTTATGAATTGGTTTATTAACAAATTCGATAAGCATATTCACAGAAAACAGTTTAGGTTCATTGATATTGCCTATAATAGAAACATTGCTTCTCTGGTCTAACTCTAACTTAACAAGCTCTGATTAAAATACCTATTTGCGCCAATCCATGTAGCCAAGTCGTTATCTATCCATTCATCCCTAACCTTTCCAAAAAGATCAATTAAAGCATCCCTGTTTTCATCCCATTCTTCCATGATTACTGGCTTTATTCTAAAATATCTTCAACAGTTGGTCCCTCTGCAACCTTGCATGTTGAACCAAGGAATTTAGGTTCAGAGTAGTATAATAGAATAATGTAAATGAATGATAGTGAATCTTAGAAACTCCAATATCGAAAAGATAGCTTCAAGGGAGAGTCATGGATATTATGTATACACTCACCAAAGATGTCCAAATAGAAGGTAATCTACTCTCCAGCAACAACCTCACAAGTAGCAAATTCTCATACCCCGTTTCGACCACAGGTCGCACCTGCCACATTATAAACATTAGTTTCAACATAGCAGTCTTTCACAAATTCCAAAATTTAACTGAAACAAAAACTATCACCTCAAAAATGAACAGCAGTTCTTTTTATGTTACAATATTTTGTAGCTTATCTCCTATCAGTTCAGAGGTTCTTCAAAAGTTGATTATTTATGCTTGTGCTTGCTCAATTAGCCTCAATTAAAAGCACATTCACCTAGTACAAAATGGGTTCAATTCTCATGCTTGACTTCAAACTTGATTATTTATGCTCAAGATCAATTTCATATTGAAAATTTTCAGTACTAGTAAAAAATATAAAAAACTTGATTAATCTCACAATCTACTCAAGTCACTTGATAGCTTGAGCTCAACTAGTCAATGACTGAACTGAATTTAATTTTTCTCAAGCTAACTTGAGCAGCTTGCAAGCACACTTATCTCGTTTACACCTCTAGTCATTATCATACCCTTCCCCGAATATGACTAGACACATGGATATTGGCACAAATACTTTAGAGAAAGGAAGAATCCAAGTAACACAGAAAGAAACCATTCAAAGGAAGTGAAGAATTAAGATTGGGTGTAAACAGTAGGCAAAACCCGTAAGTCTTCCAATTTAGAGTTAAAATTCTTTGTTTCCACTCCGCGCAGCCTCAAAAAATGAAACAAAATGGTAGAAACCCTTAAAAATTAGAACTAACAACAAGAGCTAAGTTTCAATCCAGTCTTTAACATTGAAAAGCGTTGCGTTCTGCTTTATTGATATTTCTATGCTAATTTCGAGTTCAAATTCAAAGTCCTTCGAATCAAGAACATCCGAATCACTCAACTAATCAAATGGGGAAAAACAATCAAGAGCTTACAATATGCATCTGATCAACAATCCAATCTTCCAATACCGTATCAACACCTTTAAACAAATCCGGCCATCTCACTTTAGTAGCCTGTAAATATGAATGAAAAAAGGAATTTAGAGGAAAAAAAAGAGAGGAATTGGGTCATAAACGCAATGGCGATGAGAGTGGAAGTGAGCTGACCTTGACCGCAGAGATGGAACTTTCTCCACAGCTATCGCAGAGAACTCCATCAAGGTCCAGAGCGTATAAATCTCCCATTTTTTTCTTTTTTTCTCGCGCTTTCTCGGCTGGGATTCTGGAGATAATCCACCGGCAAATTCGTTTTTCACGCCCGCCACTCATCGGTTCGTATATAACGACACAAATGCTAAATGCGGCGTTGCTTTGCATCCAATTGTAATACGCCATGTGTCCATGTATTGTTCCCATTTTATTTTAGCACACCCATTATTTTTTTGATTAAATAGATTTACTTTTATACCGATATTTAAACTCATATAAAATAAGATAATATAAGTATTTTTAACCACTAGATAAATCAGTGAATCCTAATTTTTTTTATTGAAAATAAATTTTATTTGATTATAGGTAAATTACTTTTTCCCAACCAAATGTGCATATAATTTTGTTTTGGTAACTTAGCTTTAAAATTTTACAAATTTATTATTAAATTATGTTTATTTTTGTCACTCAATTATTAAGTGTCTAACACCAACATCAAAATGTTATGTTTTTACTTTTTTATGTTTAGTTTTTACCAATAATTTCAACCTTCTTCTTTCCATACGAATGGAATTTTTTTCATCATTTTTTTAATCATCGTCAACTATCATTTGCGATATAACTGGCACTAAAATATCCTAATTTCTCTCACCTTTCTTATTTTTTCACATCAATTTTCTCGAAATCAACAAAACACAAATTAAACCTTTGACTTTATCTTAGTATAATATGCAATAACTACCATCTTATCAATGTAAAATGGAGATATATTCCTTTTCATCATTCTCAACTCAACCTTCCACCGTTCGAATTTAGAAGAAAATACTTTGACGCATGTGAATTAAAGAGAGTGAAAATATGGGTTTGAGAGAAAAGTTGGGGGGGGGGGGAGGCTTTGCATAAATTTACCCCCCAAAATTTAAATGAAATGAAAGATTTAACGATCGAGTAATTAAAACAAGATAAATTCAAAAGTTTAGTGACAAGATTGAAAATTTTTATAGTTGAATGACCAAAATAAAAACATATGAAAAGTTGAGTGACAAAAAAGTAATTTTACCATTTATTCCAACTCAACCCTTTGTTTTATAAATTAGCACTTAAATTTGACCATTGTCTCAAATTGGTATTGAGGGTTCGCATTTCAACAACAAATTATGTTGTTAACTTGACATTGATCTATTAAAATATTAACGTCATCACATGTCAGAACTTAATTGATTGTTAAAATATCATGTCAGCATCATTAACTATTTTTTTTTCAAATTTAAATTTTTAAATACCAATTTGATACAAAAAAATTATTAATATCAATTTAAGAAAAAATGTCGACTTTAATTTTCACCTTATTTACATATAAAAAACCATGTTAACACTTTTGAATGCTCGAGCCGTTGTGGTGGAATCCGATGTCTTGATGTTGTTCGTGCTTTGCAGAATCATGAGGGGGTATCTTCATGCCTCACTGCTTGTTCCTATTAGAATTTTGTTGCAACACCATTGGCAATTTAAAATCCGGCATATCTTCAGGAAAGGAAAGCGTATAGCGGATGCACTGGTTAAATTATATTCAAGGAATAGCCTTATGCTACGTTCTTTTTTGTATCCTCCTAATGAGGTTTTAAATTTATTGCATGATGATTATCGTTATTAATTTTAGTTTTGTCTTGATGTTGTCGAGGTTATTTCGGGTGTTATATTTATAATACTATCACATGTACTTTTTTCATTTAAATTTAAAAAAAAATTAACGAGGCCTTATTTATATAAAAAACCACGTTAACGCTTAATGGGGGTTTTAACCCTTTTCTTTACTTGTTTTTAGTAAAGGGACCAAAATAAAAATTAGATTATAGTATAAGAACTTGTTTACTAATTTTAGCTACTCACAAGCTTAACCTAAGCTCACACAAAAAGAGCCCAACCCATTCAATCATACCAGAGATTTCAGAAACCCGTTGCACAGAAACCTCAACGTGGAATAACCCATGTCACCTGGCTCATAAGGACCGACTGTCTCTGGTAAGCTCTTCGATTTCCCTCTCACAGTTCGTCTTCTTCGTTAGATTAGGGTTCCATACACATTTCCTCACCCTTTCTCGCACTTAGAATCGGTTTTAATTTATGGGTTTAGTTAATTTTATATGGACGGGGTTCTCTCTAATTTCTCCGTTGTTACATGGTTTCGATTACTTGTTCAAAGTTTTTGGTGGCTGCTAATGTTTTTTATATTTGTGTTTGGATTGGTTTCATTGCTGTTATATTCTGCTTAGCTCGAGTAGAAATCCAACAATGTAATGTATGTTTAACCAATTCAAAAACTCTAATGAATTATGCTCTCTGAAGATTTTATATAAATATTTGATAGCTACTCACTTGCTTATGGTGGTATGCTTTTTGGGAGTCCCTTGAGAGAGTAGTTGCAGAATAATCCAACAATTTTAGCCCTTAACCTTTGTTTGGTTGAGTGGAAAAGTGGAAGGATGGATGGAGAGAACGGAATAGTTATGGAATAAACCCTAATTTTCCACTCCACCGAAGACTTGACGATTATATATTCTAGCAATTTGATCTTGATTCTAATAAATTCGGAACTATCATATTAATCTATTCTTCTCGTGATTGCAGAATAAGCCCTAATTTTCATCCGATTTTCTTTGAGATCATAGGACCGGAAAGAGAAGGAAATATTCCGAATGGCTGGCAAAGCAGCGCAATCAGTGGTGAAGGCAGTGGGGGAATACCAGTACCCATGGCGTGAAAAGTTGGCCAAGTACAAAGTAGAGTTGTCGAAGGGGGTGTGGGGGTACTGGGAACTCGGAGCGTGGAAGCCTCTGGGGATCAGTGCGAGACGTCGAGCCAAGCTCCGAAAGGAAATGCTGTTGGCGGGGCAAGATTGGCCGTACGACCCGGAGAGGAAAGAGATGAGAACCAAGATGAAAGGTCATAAATGTGACAGGATAGCAGCCGAGAAAAGGGAGAATACTGCTAATTTGATGCTGAAAATGCCTGATATGTTGCTTGCTTATAAGAAACGCAGGTGGGAGAAGAAAATGAAGGAAGAAGAGAAATCCAAAGATAAATAAATCTGCATTTTCTTTTTTATGGGTGAAAAATAAGAACAAGAAAGAAGCTAAACCTTGTACTGTTGGATTCAATGTTGTTGTTTTGATCCTTTTTTTAATGCCAGTAGGAGGATTTGAAATGTTGATTTTGCATTTCTTTGTGTTGGATGTTTTTTTTAGGAAAAAACTTTGATACACATAGTTGTTATATTTAGGGTTTATAGTGTTAGTTTAGGATTTATAGTTTATTGTTAATATTTAGAGTTTAGGATTTTAAATTTAAAATTTTAGATTTTAGATTATGATAGACTGCGTAATGTTTTTTTTACACAATTTGCGTATCAAAATATAACTCTCTTTGATGCCAATAGGATGGTTTCAAATGTTAGGTTTTGCTTGTGTTAGATTTAGGGATGGTCAAATTGTCTGAATCCACGTTTAGTGTGAAATCTGATATGGGGTAATAGTACAATTTTATGGTGTAGAGATTTAGTTTAAAGCGTAGAGTTTAGGTTTAGCAGGTTAGAATTTAGTGTTTGTGAATAGAATTTAAGGTTTAGGGTTAGAATTTATGATTTATGGGTGGAAACTTAAATCCTAAACCTTAGTTTCTAAACTCTAAATCTTAACCTTAACCAATAAATTTTAACAATTACCCCTAAATTTTAAACCTCTGCACCTAAACCCCAAACTCTATACCTTACACCGAGTCTCTAAACCCTAAAACTAAGACGCTTGTGAAAACTAGAAGTTTACACCGCCAATGTATTGAATATAAATCCATATCCTTAAATATAATTAATATAAGGGAACACATTTTCATGTACTGGTAGTGAAAATGAAACAAACACTTTAATTTTAAAGTGTAGAAACTCAATTTAGGGTTTAAGAATTTAAATGTATATGTTTAGAATTTAAGGTTTATGGTCAGAATTTAAGGTTTAGTGTTAGGATTTAGGGTTTAGATGTTAGGATTTAGGTTTATGGTAATATAGTTAAGGATTTAGGTTTAAACCTATAACCCTAAATTTTAACTCTAAAATTTAAATTCTAACCACACCCTTAAATTCAAAAATAGTACACTTAAACCCTAATATAACGGTCTATTTATATTTTTTCAATTATCTTCTTATTATGTTGAATAAAAATACTCCCCCGTCCCACAAATCTTGTCTGTAATTTTAGAAAAAATATGTATAAAAAATATGTTGTAAAATGTAACCCCTAAACCCGCCTATGCGATACTCCCAGTCTAGTTCGGCTCACCGGAGCAACCCACAAGCAACACTCTCCCATTTTTTTGCCTTATTAAATTAGGGGTGTTACAAAAATAATTAAAATGACTATTTCATTATTAAAGTTTATTTTGTTGAAAAATTAAAAAAGAGAGAAGAAAAAAATATGTCAAATAAAAGTGATTGAGTATTTAATGAAAATTTAAGTAGAACAATTTTAAAATACAAAAGGACAAATTTTATAGGACAGAGGACGTAATATTTATATTGCTTTGTGGTCTAGGAAAGCTTGGATGACAATCTCATCCGCCATTTCTATGATAGGAAGAAGGCCTAAAACCTAAACCTTGGATGTCAAGCTAGTGTATGATAGAGGGATGGGAATGAATACTCATTAATTGTTAAACATACACCAATTCCTTAAAGGAAACACAAACAAAATCAGATTATGTGACAATGTTGAAGTTGTTATTTTGAATGTGATGATGAGGCTGAAAACGCATCTGTTGTAGAATATATACATATTCAAACTGTCTTTTGCTGAGTATATCGACATCCATGGCATCCGGTTCTGACCGGCAAAAGCAATTGTGATTGCATGGATGTTTTTACTGCTCCGATGATGATCACGACGACTAGTTTTTTCTAACAAGTGCACAATCCATTATACATTATGCATATTGTACAAAATTGTATGAATGTTTGTGCTACGTCTAGGAGTCCCGGGTGAATGTCGAATCCGTGTGCTTGAAATGAATATGCTCAATAATATTGTATTTGCAACTTATAATTTCACCAGCAAGAAGAAATTAAGTAGCCTTCTTGCAAACCTAAAAATATTTATGACCACAAACTTGGATTGCAATCAATCAGAGTACAAAATTCGTCGATTTCATTTTAAAAAGTCGGATGCTTTTATTTATAGAATGATAAAGATGAGATCAAATGCAACAACAGTGAAACTATAAGCATAAACAGTTATATGCATAAAATTAAAAGGGCTGCATGCATAAACGGCACCAACTGGAAGTCTTGAACTACTCCTGAGTTTTAGAATGCATGCCCATGCATAAGGACTGAGACCTTGAAAGACCAGCTTCATTAACCCTAAAAAACATCCAAATAACAAAATCAACAATCTCGGCATATTAGCAAGAGATGAAATGATAACTGTTGCTCACCATTGTTAAAACTGTAGGCCAAGGAAACATCATGTGGAGGAATTTACTTAATTTCTGTCCCAAGTTCTTGTTCAATCCTATACCTGTTAGAAAAAAAAAACATATAACCAATGAATCATTTCAATTTCAATGTATATTGTACTAAAAATTTTAACCCTACTGGCCATATGATAACATACAAGTTAAAGCGGTCCTCGTAAGTGATCAAATTCACCGCTAATCCAAGATGACCAAACCTTCCTGATCGACCAACCTGCTCATTCAGTGGATGTCCGCAAGGATTATCAAAAATAAAGATAAATACTGCAACTTAAAAATAGAGAAAATATTTTAGCAAACATACTCTACGAAGGTAGGCTTCTGAGTTCTTGGGGAAATCAAAGTTAATAACAACATTCACCGCTTGAATATCTATACCCCTTTTGAAAAGATCTGCAGAGAGGTACATACATCATTACAAAATCATTCTTCATATAACAAGTACTACAGAATGCTTATTAAGAGCAAAACCATTTTCTGCACTAAGGAATTAATACCAGTGAAACTAAAATTAGAAGAATGCTAGATGAAACAACAAAAAATCAAAACCAAAACCTCTATATTGCTTAACATGTACCACCATATGCTGGCAATCATTCAAGTTTTAGGATTTCGGGAAAGAGAAACATCTAAGCTCAAAGTGTGGAGTAGCACTGAGAAAGATAAGCAGTAGAGGGTTCGGGTAGTGGGTTATACATTTCAGCATCTGAAAATGAAAGACGATGAGAAGAAAACAAATGCCTGCAAGAATCTATCCAAAGGGGGAAAAAGCCTACACAAAATACAGCAAAAGGAAGTCCAACCAACCGTATCAGCTGTACAACACGTATTTTCCTAGTTAAATAATCAAATTATCCAGGAAGATTGGCTCATATGATAAACCCACAGCATAACATACCAGTACAGACAAGGTTCATGCATGCTCCATTACGGAAATCATGAAATACCCTGCTACGATGGTCCTGAAGCATCTTTGCATAGATATAAAAGCAAGACTAGCCAAGTTCTGTAATTTTCTTGGCCAACAACTCCACTCGATTTACCGAGTTGCAAAAAATGATTGATTGGTTTATTTGCAGCTGCAGATAAATAAATTCACATATCATGAAAACAAAAGGAAAAGAGAGAAGATTAGATAAGTTTATATGAGAGCATACCTTAGAGAAAAGAATATTTAAGCAGTGGACTTTCTGCCTTTCTTCCACAAAAGCATAATATTGCGTGACACCCTTTAGGGTAAGTTCATCCATTAGATTAATAATATAAGGTTTTTGTAGATATCTGTCCTTAAAGTCCTTAACAGTAACTGGAAATGTGGCTGAAAGCATCAAAATTTGGCGATTTGCTGATAGAAAACGAATCAGCTGCTCTATAGAAGGTTGAAACTCAGGAGACAAAAGTTTATCTGCCTGAAAGAAACCAGAACACATAGCATCAAACCGTACAGATGATAAATTTAAATCAAGTACACTACAAGACAGAAAAAAAATCAAATAGCTTCCTTTTTTACAGAAACCTCTAAGAATTATTATGCTAATTACTCAACTTCTTAATTCTAGTTGAAGACTAAAATTATATAAAAGAAAAAGAAAATAAATCAAAAAAGTATTATGAGAAGATATAATATGAACATAAAAAAGAACAAAAAATTCAGTGTAGTAATATGAGAACTAGAGATAGAAGTTCTCAATCTTTACAGAAAAATAGACATGGAGACTCAGGGATCTAATGAAATTAATAAGGACAAAAATAAATAAAGACAGCCACAACTAGCTTCAGTAACTTCATCTATTATATCAGTTAAATTTTCTAAAGAAAGAATAATGGGTTCAGTAAAGATTGAACACTTATATCTTTAGTTTCTCATATTACTACATTGAATAAGTATTGCGAATTACATTTAAATTCCTTAAGCTAAAAATTCAAAAAATAATGCAGCCAAAACTAATGCAAGAACTTGGATCTTTGGATAGAAAACAGTGAACCGTTGTCAAGAGAACAAGGTGCACACTAAGCACTAGAACTATTCTATTGCAGTAAAGACACAGTACATATACATGTGTTTTGCATGTGTGCCTTGTACGTATAGAATAAGATCATGACATATGATTCTAATGAAAAAATTAAATCGTGGTCGTGTATCCAACAAACCATGCAAAAACTTCCTTTTTCCTTTGCTGGCCAATTTCCTTCGCATGTTCATTGCTCAAATTATTGAGAATAGAGAGTGTGATATTGTACCCAATTTTTACTATTAAAGGTAAAGTTAATTGTTCTTTAAAAAAAAGGCACAGTTAATTAAAAAAAGTAGAAGGTAAAGAAATTAAGAACTTCAAATAGGTGGAGTTTTTTTACACCTATAATGGCAAACACTTCTAGCCTCCCACCCAACCAAAAAGACAAGCCATAAAAACCATTTGTCAAGATAAATCAAAAAATAATTTTATTTCCTAGTGCATCCAAAATGCTTCTAACTTCGTCCACTTCTCTCATGTTAAAGTTGAAAGAAAAAAAAATAAGCTGAGAGAAAAGTACAGAGAGAAACAACCAAATAATTACCTTGTCCATGATAAGCATTGAACAATCTTTCAAAACACAAACACCCTTTTTAGCAAGGTCTAGTATTCTGCCAGGGGTTCCAACCGGTAAATGGACTGGTTGATACAATCGCATGATATCATGTACCTCCTATTGTGACCATGACCTGAATTTGTAAATGCTTTCCAAGTTCCTTGCACACTTGTGATGTCTGAAGAGCCGGTTCTCATGTCGGAATAAGTATAACAGATGTGCAAAAACACAAACATTGAGTAGAAACAATAAACTAAACAGATAATTGATTTTAAAAAATCCAAGAGAGGCGTTGGCAACTTCTTTCTGCCAAAAGTAACATAATGAAATAGATAAGGGAGGTATGAAAGAAATTAACTTGTTACTCAAATTAAGACAAACTGGGTTCAAATGTAGAACTTATTTGGGTAGGCTTCAAAAAGATAATGTTAATGCCTGGACTGATGCAAAAATGTTGAACCTATTAGCAAGAAGGAAGACTCAATGCACTTGCTTCAGGAACTGGTACAGAATGTTGTCCCTCATCTTGTTTCTACTATTTGATCGACAAGCAGATCAAGTAACTAGAAGAACAAACAATTGAAACGCCAAAGCTACCTACTTCCAGTATGAAGAATTGCAGAACTTGAATGTTCTGTAATCTTTTTTATTTTCTGAGTTAATACACTCGTACATCTATAATACATTCTTTACAAACTTTATAGGATAGGACTTTTAGTTCCTTTAGGAGTCCTACTCCATTTAGAATTCTAACTCTAACCTTTAGATACAAGATAAAATACAACTCTTATTAAAAGAGTTTAACTTCTAAACTAACTCTATAACGTGTAATCTCACACAGTACCCATTACCATTTATCTGGGCATATAATTCATCAGATAATTAACAATATTGTGAGAAAGGTGCCATGGTGGCCGGAGAAGATGAACGCCGGTGAACAATGAACAATAAAATATGAAAAGCTACAGTTTAACTATAGAACAAAAATAATATTTTCAACAAAGAACAATGTGTTTCTCTGTACTTTCTCTTATTCTTCTTAATCAAATGTGTATAAGGTGAGCTTTTAAATAGGCAATTACAGAGTTTTAATATAACTAAAATTATACTTTTATCTATAATTTAAATAATATTTATCCATAATTTAAATAAGACTTCTAATAAATCTAAACTACTGACTTAGAAATAAACTCTAATTACACATTAAATTAAACTCTAACACTTCTCGTCAACTTACATTCCCCCTCAAGCTCTAACACTTCTTGGATAACTTACAAATATATATATATATATATATATATATTAAAAACAGTGGATGGAGATTTAACCTTGAATAACATTCTTATCTTGGTCAATTTTTTCCAAGGCAGGAATGCAAAATGCTGCTGTCTTTCCAGTTCCTTTTTTGGCTCTGGCAAGAATATCACTCCCAGTTAAAGCAATGGGAATACTCTCTTCCTGAATAGGCGAAGGTCTTTCAAAACCCTTCTCATATATTCCCATAAGAAGTTCGTGTTTCAAAAAGAGTCCTCAAACTCGTTTCCCTTTGTAGCAGTCACATCCTGGAAGCAATTTAATAGGCAGAGCAGTACATTAGACATCATTAAAAAAATCATTCCAAATACTAATGGTACTACTCTCACCCCTGGTCATTAGATACGTGCCAGAAAAATAATACAATAGAAATGCTACCAAAGATTAACTAAACCAGATGAACTCAACATCAGTGAACTAGGTATCACTGTCCACAAGTTAGATATATCATAAGATAATAGGAATTAAAAAATAGTACACCTGCATTACTAGAATAATATAAGAGAACCATTTTTCCTTTGCACAATTCTAAAGAGCTTAGAAGAATTTTATAGTTTCTTGAAGATACAGTGATCTAGGAGAAATATATGCCGCAATTGCCTTCTAAACATACCAATATAAACAGAGCTTTCAATGAATTGTTAAATGCAGTTCAGCTATAACAATGTTATTAACAAGGAACTAGTAAGTTCTATACATACATGACTAAAATATCACTTACTAACACACCTCTGTTTTGTAGCGAGTATCTGGAGGTGGCATCTTTAGCCTTGCCTTCCAATCTTGTAAACTGAAAGTAGAGGGGGGAAAGGGTAAATAATTGTAAAACCATGCACAATAAACATATCAAGGAAAAGGCAGGACAAGAAATTCAATTTGCGAAAGAAAAAAATCCCATAAAAATGAACTTTCAGTCTATAGAATATAAATTGTCTACCAATGGGAACATACAAAGTTAATTTTTTTATATATCAACCAAGTAAATAGCAAACACAGGAGCAATTCACAAATTTGCTGAGTACTCCTTCCTAGCATATTGAAAGTTCAAGGTTAAATCAAACCAAAAGTTATAGCTATACCTGGCAATGCAGGACACAACACGAAATAACTAAAATATGATACGAAAATGAACATAAATTCGACGAGTAAGTCTACCTATTGCCTAAGGTGATATAGGATACTCAAAAAGCGTAAAATAGAGTAATATTCCAGAAGAGATAATGCCAGAAATACAAATAAGCGAACAACAAAACAAGAAGAAATAAAAAATGGACCTTGAGTCAATGGCTTCAGATTGTATGGTCTTCTCGACCTCGCCGACGACATTGGAGTCATTGCCGCCGGGCAACTGGTTTCGCCTGAGCCACTGCTGATGCTGCTGATTCTGTTGTTGAAAGTGGTGGTGATTCTGCACAAAATTCCTCTGCATGTACTGCTGTTGCGACGGCCTCGAATGAAAGTTAGGGTTCGCGTTCAGTCCGCCGCCCCGGCCAACGCCGATCCCCGGTGGATACCTTCCTCTACTATTCATATCATAGCCCTAAACTCCAAGAAAAAACAAAATTCGAAATCCTAGAAAACCCGAAATCTGTACACAAACTACAAAATCAAATGGAAAGAATCAAAGAAGCGGGGCTTCTTGCAAAGGTGTAACGCCGTAAATAGTGGCAAAAGCGAGGGTCCAAATTCAAAACAAAAGAAGCTAGGGTTTGCTAAAGTTGGGTTAAATGGAGGGACGAAAGAATTTTCTGGTTTACAAAGATGGTTTTCATTTTGTTAGTTTTACAAACTTGAGACACAAGTGCACATTAAATTTGTATTTTTAGACTTAAATATTTGGTTGGTACATAAAATATACTTGACTTTTTGATATAATATATGATTTTTTTTCAGATTTATGAATCATAATGCGGTTTTATTTCGTCAACCACTTTATTTACCGGTAATAAAATCAAACGTGACACTAATAAATTATTAAAAAATAACACGTGGTAGTTTTATGAGTTTTACTTAAAATAAAATCAATAATATAAATTACTATAAAATAACTTTTAAAAATTAAATAATAAAAAATAAAAGATCTTTGTATAATTTACTCAATATAAGAACTCTAAAAAATAATGTAATAACATCTCTTTCTCTCTAACAAAAAAAAAAGAAACAACACATTTTTTAATTTTTTTTAGGGTTACAAGTAAAACACAGTTGTTTCGTATTACAACAAATAAATCCAAATGGTTAAAAAATAGAAATAACTATAGTACACATATGAATTGGTCCGGATTAGTTAGGACAAAGCCCTGAAATCGGAGGGCAAACAAAAAAATTAAGGAAAAAACTTTGATATACATGCCTTTTAGACTTAAGGGTTAATGTTTTAGTTTAGGGGTTTAGGTTGTAGGGTTTAGAATTTAAGGTTAGTGTTTATAATTTATGGTATAGAGTTTAAGGTTTAGGGCTTAGTTTTTTAGGGTTTGAGTTGAAAATTTAGGATTTGGATTTTATAGTATAAACATGCAGATTTGTATAAAATTTTACACAGCCTGTATATTAAAATTTTACTCTTAAATTAATAATAAAAATTTTCGGGATTTCGACCTTACTACAAATTCGAATATGTTGAATTGTTTTTCTTAAAAAACATGTATGGCCCTCATATTGTTTTATTTGTGAGCATGTAGGGGTGAACATTCGAATGAGTCGAGTCGAATTAAGTAGAGTAAAAAAAATTGAGTTGACGAGTGTTATTTTATAACTCAAACTTTATTTAAAAATTTTCAAGTCGAATTATTCAAATTTTTGTTTAAATTTTATTGTAAATATTATAATATATAGTTTTGATAAATTTTAATTTAAACGACTTTTTATAACTATATACAATACACAAATAGAATAGAACACAATAGTTTTTTTTATCACAAAGAGTGGAAGGGTGCTAAGTTTTATAAGTTGCAGGCTTTTGGAGCATCTTGTTGGGGAGTGTTTGGTTCTGATTAAAGAATTAGTAGTAATGTTTATTATATATTCATCAAAAAGAATTATTACTGTTTGGGATAATTTTAATATTTTATTATCCCAAACTTTTTTTTCGTATATAAATAGAATTATGTATTTGACTTCAGATAGACCTGACAAATTTGACTTGAGACTCGAACTAAGATCAGAAATCGACTGGAACATGATGACTCAAAATTTGATCCAAAACCGAAATAGACCGAACCGAACCAAAATCGATTAGAATTTTAGTTGAACCGAAATGAACTCGAACCGATTTTCAACCAAACCGAATAGACCCGAACCAAAGACAACCCGAAATATAGAAAAAATATTAATATAAATAAATAAAGATATGATATGAACAACCGCACAATTCACCAAAAAGTTAAATATATTGACTTATAAATCTATATATAGGGTGTAAAAAACTGACCGGCCTAAAAACTCGATAAAAACCGACCGATCTCTCATTGACCCGAACCGAAATCAACCGAACCAAAAATAATCAAACCGAAAATCAACCTACGCGAAATGACCCGAATCACAATAGACCCAAATTAAAACCGAACAGAAACCGAATAATATCTGACCCAAAATGACCCAAACCAAAATTGAACCGAATAATCTGTTTGCCACCTCTAGGTTCTGATCATCATCGTCCCAATTCTTTGCAAAAAAAAAAAAACTTATTTTGTTGAAGCGAGATTTAAAGAAAGAGGAACTTTGGTAAATCCAAATTTCTCAGAGAAAAAGAAATTTTGTAACAAGGGGTAAGCCCTTTTAATTCTATTCTCTAGTATTTTTTTGGAGACTCTGGGTTGTCTTTGTTTTGTTTTATTTTTTGACATTGAAAATTTCCAAACTTTTTAGAGCATTTTCCTTGATTTTCTAGCTATCTTGTTTCTGATTGGCTGCTCCTTATAGTTAGACTTGGCAAACTTGATCTGAGACCCAAAAATTGAACTGATTTATTCGAATCGAGACTCGAAATTGACCCGAACATGATGACCCAAAATTTGATCCGAAACGAACCGAAACCGATCTAAATTTTAGTTGAACCAAAATGGACCCGAACCGATTTTTAACCGAACCGAATGGACCCGAACCGAGTAGACTTGAACCAAAGACAATCCGAAATATAGAAAAGATATTAATAGAAATAAATAAAGATATGATATGAACAACCGCAACTCACCAAAAAGTTAAATATATTGACTTATAAATCTATATATAGGGTGTAAAAAACTGACCGACCTAAAAACTCGATTAAAACCGACCTATCTCTTATTGACCCGAACTGAAAATCAACCGACCCGAAATGACCCGAATCACAATAGACCCAAACTAAAACCGAACCGAATAATATCAGACTTGAAATAAACCGAACCGAAATGACCAGAACCGAAACCGAACCGTATGACCTGTTTGGCACCTCTACTCATGGTTTCCCTCATTGGCTGATTAAAAGTATTTTTTTTCTTCTCTTTTTTTTGTAGAGATGAACACGAGCTTTTCACATGACATTGAAGATGAATATGAGAAATTCATGAGAAGAATGAATCCACCCTGGTTTTATTCTACTTTCCATTAGAGTTGTTTGAAACCTGAAGGAAATATCTCAAAATTTACATACCCTTCTTATCAGGGTGGTGATTGATAATGAAACCTGCAAGAATGCAACTGTGATACGGGTATATCTATAACCTTTTTGCTTTGTTTGACCATTTTGGAGGAGCTTTTGGTAATTATTCCATTTTTTGTAACCGCAGGTTGATAGAGTAAGCAAACATGGAATCCTTCTTGAAGTTGTACAGATCCTAACCTTATCATTACTAGAGCTTACATATCCTCTGATGGCAATTGGTTCATGGATGGTAAGATACCTTTGTTTTTTCCTTGTGTTCTTTCATTTTCCTGCTTGCTTTTATATGCATGCCTATCTGATTAGTTTTTTTTTTTTTGTCTTGTGTACAGTCTCTGGGGCCTGAATATTGTTTCCCATCATCAATGAGATCTATTGGGGTGAAGCAATCGATGGACCACACTGCGATCGAGTTAACGGGAATGACAGACCCAGATTGCTATCTGAAGTGAGTGCTGTCCTTAGGCATCTTAAATGCAATGTAGTGAGTGCCGAAGTTTGGACGCATAACACCCGCACTGCAGCTGTAATGCAAGTGACTGACGAAGAAATGGGAACCGCAATCACCGACACGGAAAGGCTGTCTAGGATAAAGTCGTTTCTTGCAATTTACTTGAGGAAGCAACAAATCCAGCTTTGCTAATACTGCTGTCTCTAACTCAGCTACACATACCGAGAGAAGGCTTCATCAGATGATGTTTGCCGATAGGGATTATGTACGAACAAGCGATGGTGTCTTGGATGATAGGCAAAGGCCTAATGTGGATGTGGTTAATTGATATGATAAGGACTATTCAGTGGTTACCATTAGGTGTAAAGATAGACCAAAACTCCTCTTTGATACGGTTTGCACCTTGACAGATATGTACTAGGTAGTGTTTCATGCAAATATTGGTACTGAGGGTCCAACTTCTTATCAGGTAACGACTGGCTACGTCTCATGACTTCGTGTTGAAGGTTGGTTATGTTCACATTGTGTTCTAATTAATAATTTGCTTATTACGTCTCGTGCTCTTTTAGGAATATTACATTCGGCATGTGGACCGATATCCTGTGACATCAAAAGCAGAGAGACAAAGAGCAACT
This sequence comes from Hibiscus mutabilis, assembly GCA_019671005.1. NCBI lineage: Eukaryota > Viridiplantae > Streptophyta > Magnoliopsida > Malvales > Malvaceae > Hibiscus > Hibiscus mutabilis. Next base: position 71,306,620 of record CM033713.1, read on the forward strand.
CAGCGCCCCGAAGCAGCAATCGAGAGAAGGGTATCTGAGGTGAGTCCACTGTTGTACATATAAAAATTTGGGAGTATGCTCTTGATTTTTATTTCATAAAATCATATTATTTTATTTGAATGATATATTTCATTGCGTCACATTCAAAGATTTCTTAAAATATTTTATTTAGCATTGTTCTGTATAGGATAAAATAAAATTGGATGAAGGAACCATTTTCCATGTGTTTGTACTTTGTATTATCCCTGTAACTTCTGAGTAAACAATTTACCGGGCCCTCTTTCTAGTTAATGCAAACAACATAATGATATGATTATTAAGATTTCATAATCAAAACACTATTGCAGGGTTTGAAGCTCGAGCTTTGCACGACATACAGAGTTGGATTACTATTGGACGTTACACGCATCTTCAGGGAGAATAGCCTCACAGTCACCCGAGCCGAAGTGACAACGAAAGCAGGCAAAGCTGTTAATGCATTCTATGTTCTGCTGCTTCAGGGTATCCGATTGACGCTAAAACAACCGACTCAATCCGCCAAGTGATTGGGCAGACCATACTAAAAGTTAAAGGCTGCCCTGAAGACCTGAAATCAGCTCCTAAGGAATCTCCAACTTGTTTCCTTTTCGGCGGTCTCTTCAAGTCAAAAATCTTTTGTCAATTTCAGCTTGGTTAGGTCCTATTCTTAAGGATACATTCAACTCCCCCCACATGTAAATATTAAAAAAAACAATTGATAGGTGATAGGGCTTAAAGTGAACAAAATTGTGTGGGGATCTGTTTTCAAGCACTAATGCTTTGCTTGCTTCATGGACAGCATGATTGCCTTTTGAATTCTCCTTTTAACTTTGCTCATTTATGGCCTTTTGGTGGTTTCCCACTGTTGTTGGATGCAGAGCACAGAACAAAAAGACTGAATCATGAAACCATATTAACATAACCAGAAAACATGTTCTATGGCATGTGGTTTCTGAATTCTGATGACCTATGTCATTGAAAACTTTGGGGGTTCTTCAAATGTATGTTACCACATTAACATAACCAGAAGGTACATATGCAGAATGCATGACAGGACAGGACAGGAGGAGATGTATGAAAATTTGTCTTCGAACAACTCTGAAGAATAATTTTATTCACAACAAAATTTAAACTTTTGACCATGTCTGTGTACGTAGAACATCCTAATTTGATGCGTATACACATACATAGTTGGTAAAATACAAAACTATGAATTTCCCGCTGATCCGGATGGAGAGTAGAGACCGCTCCATTATCAATGTTCTAACCCCCAACTTATAAAAAGAATGAAATTGCAAATTCTTCATATTTCCACCCGACGTATAACTCGCACCAGCATGTCAAAATGAGCAAGAAATAGGCCCTAGCCGATGACCTAAGCTGGATTTTGATTCACATGCAAAATGTACACTATGAAACAATTATTGACTTCAGATGTTACCACTCATCCAAGTAAGTCGAAGAGTTGAACCAAATGTGTTTAATTTGTAATTATTAATGTTAGACCAGATGCTTGTGCAAGCTGGAAAGGATCATTGTTACACTTTGGGCTAGCAAAAAAATTATTATCAAGTGAAATCCACATAGATAAGAATGTTTAAACCAGGGTGGTCCAGATTCCGAAATAATTCTGTTCAAGAAAACCTCAAAACCCCGATGGAACCCTTCTTAGGTTGATGGAACAGAACTTCGAGTTTTCAAGTGAAACTCTGCAGAAAATCCCCTGAACAACAGCAAGCAAATATATCTTCTCAGCCAATGCCTCTCTTAGCTAAGTGATCTGGATCAATATTGCACCACTCTAGAATGTGTTGAATAGACAGCCACCCCCATAATAGGTTGGAAATATAGCGAATCAGACCTGAAAAGCATGCCGGTGACTCGCTAGGATCATGAATACATTCAACTACCAGTTTACTATCACTTTCCAAAATCAGTTTGGATTTGTTATGCCACTCCAATGCAATAAAGGAACTTAAACCGTACTGTATCGGGAGTAAAGAGAATACTTGTTAAACTACGAATGATGAAAATCTGTTACAGTGCCGAGTTCATTCGGAAGGGAATACAGACTTGGATAGTACCAATGGGACTTTCATAAATTACCAGAGGCTTAGACCGGGAGTTGTTTCCAAGGTGCCATCAGGAAGTTTTCTTATATTCGGTGAATACACCGACCTCAAGTTCAATCGAGACAACAAGATTGGTGCAGGGGATACTCATTTGGCAATGTTGAAAGTACAGAAAGCAAACCAGTTGGAGAGTAACACTGCAACGGACTAAAAATTGCAGGTTTTTGTTGTTGAGGCATATGTAAAGTTTTTTTCTTTATGCTATCCCGACTTTCTTCATTTACATTTACACTACTTCAACAAACATTTAACAAGGAACGAAATATCTGCAAATACTCTTTAAAAACAAAATATTCTGAAGTTGCATCTACCATGTCAATTCTCCAAAAATCTAAAACATGCGTACGAACCAACAATTTTCCCCCATTGTTTCGAACTTGATATATGCTGAATATCACCGTTTATTACTGGAATTTGCACATAGATATAATTGTCAATGGGAGAGAATTTTACACTAGTTTCAAGACAATGCCAACAACGGTTTTCTTCTTGGAGGCAATAGAATATTGATCCGTTTGACCACTTTTATCATTCATCTCAATTTGAAGCCTGCGTCGCCTCATCCTGTTCTCCATACGTATTCCTCGTAGAACACGGGCCTTCTGCTCAATTTCTAGAGCTTTTGAGAAGTTCCAAATTTGGACAACACCTTCTTCACCCCCCACACAATTTGATCTGACCAATACCGACTTAGAACAAATTGCAGCCAAACCCATGGAGCATTCTCTGGGGTGGCTCTACTCGGACAATTTCATTATCCCTTGAAACCCTTGTCCTTGAGGAGCACTTACTGGCCCTTAACAGATTTCGAACATCAATTAGTGCAAGTTTACCATCACCAGAAGCTAAAACAAGCCAGGGAAACTCAAACACAAGGGAATTAACAACTGCTGAGTGATGAATTCATGTCGCAACCTGCACAACACTAGGTTCTTCAGATTCAGACTCAGTTATGATCTCAAACATGTGCATCGCTCCATCTTCTCCACCAGTAAAAAGGAAGTCTCCAAGCCAAGGCATAAGTATAACCGACATGAGAATTGTGAATAACATTTAACAGAGTCCCACTACTCGTCTCCCAAAGAAGCACATCAGAACCCGATGTGCTTGCAATGGTCGTGTCATGAGGAACAAGGCTCCAAACCCAGTCACCATGCCTCAAAACCTGTGTGCACTTGAGCGATGAACGATCCCAAACACGAACTGTCGCATCCCAAGAACCACTATATATTCTAGTAAGGTCCAAAGCAAGAGAAGTTATAGTCCCCCCATGTTCTCAAAGTCAAAGTTCAGTGTTCTGCTCCTCAACACCCTTAAGGTCAAACAAATGCTTCTTCCAACAATGGATAAAGCCATCAGTACCCCCGGCTACCAGTAGTTAAGTATCAGCTGCAAGAGCCCTAATAGTACAACCAAGGGGTTGTGATGATGCAATTGACAGCCCATCCTCCATATCCAGCATTCGTACAACCGAGTCATATTCAGCCGTAAAAATTAGAATGAACATGTAAAACATCAATGCTATACCTTCCTAAAAATGTCTTGCTCCGCAAACAATTTCTTTCATGATTTCTCATCAAATAACACTGGACACAAAAGTCCCAAGGCAACCGGTATGCCCCACCTCTCGCAATAAAACTCGTTCCAAACGCAATGCCCGGATACGATATTATGGAGAGTTTTGGACACACAAGATACTACACCCAGCTCTTTGGGGTGAAGGCAATTCAAAATTTCGGAAACTATGGCTGGTGGGAGATCAGTGATTGACAGCAAGGCATTCGGAAAAACATCATTAGGAAGTAACTGTTTTAAACCATAAAAGCTTGAAATTCCCTTCATAGGATTCAAATTCAATGCCCGTTTAGAAGCCTCCAAGATTTCAGGTACAGAATTGTAACTAAAATGATTTGATTCAGAACAATTTGCTAGCTTCTTACAAACCTCAGTGCTTTATTGGCATTCAAATGCCATAAAATGAAAGAATTTTTCATCTGGAACTATTAATTAAATGGTATAACCTAAATCCCCTAATTCAAAGCCTCAAAAAATGCCGTCAAAAAAATATTTCACTCAATTAAATTTAACCAATAATATTTGTTTTGCAGATATCTTTTGATATTTGCAAAAGCAGAATGAATAGCAAGAAACATAAAATATTATTGGTTTTGATTTGGGGTAGCTTATTTGGGTGTGCCACTTGTTCCAAGAAAGCTTATAGTGAAAGATTGTTCTTTCAAAAAAGAGTTGCCTGGGCTGCAAGAACACTGTCCTATGCTAGGTTCAATTAGTGTAGTCTATTTTGTTTCACGTAAAAAATCATTGGACTCGGCATTTTGTTCCAACGGCATCCGTGTAGCAGGTTGCAGAAATTCCCCTGAACAACAGCAAGCAAATATATCTTCTCAGCCAATGCCTCTCTTAGATAAGTGATCTGCCTCAATATTGCACACTCTAGAAATGTGTTGACTAGACAGCCACCCCCATATTAAGTTGGAAATATAGCGAATCAGACCTGAAAAGCATGCCGGTGACTTGGAAGGATCATGAATACATTCAACTACCAGTTTACTATCACTTTCCAAAATCAGATTGGATTTGTTATGCCACTCCAATGCAATAAAGGAACTTAAACTGTATTGTATCGGGAGTAAATAGAATATTTGTTTAACTACGAATGATGAAAATCTGTTACAGTGCCGAGTTCCTTCGGAAGGAGGGAATACAGACTTGGATGGTACCAATGGGATTTTCATAAATTACCAGAGGCTTAGACCGGGAGTTGTTTCCAAGGTGCCATCAGGAAGTTTTCTTATATTCGGTGAATACACGACCTCAAGTTCAATCGAGACAACAACAAGATTGGTGCAGGTGATACTCATTTGGCAATTTTGAAAGTACAGAAAGCAAACGCCTTGGAGAGTAACACTGCAACAGACTAAAAATTGCAGGTTTTTGTTGTTGAGGCATATGTAAAGTTTTTTTCTTTATGCTATCCCGACTTTCTTCATTTACTTTTACACTACTTCAACAAACATTTAACAAGGAACGAAATACCTGCAACTACTCTTTAAAAACAAAATATTCTGTAGTTGCATCTACCATGTCAATTCTCCTAAAATCTAAAACATGAGTAGGAACCAACAATTTTTCCCCATTGTTTCGAACTTGATATATGCTGAATATCACCGTTTATTACTGGAATTTGCACATAGATATAATTGTCAATGGGAGAGAATTTTACACTAGTTTCAAGACAATGCCAACAACAGTTTTCTTCTTGGAGGCAATAGAATATTGATCCATTTGACCACTCTTATCATTCATCTCAATTTGAGGCCTGCGTCACCTCATCCTGTTCTCCATACGTATTCCTCGTAGAACACGGGGCTTCTGCTCAATTCTAGAGCTTTTGAGAAGTTCCAAATTTGGACAACACCTTCTTCACCCCCACACACAATTTGATCTGATCAATTCCGACTTAGAACAAATTGCAGCCAAACCCATGGAGCATTCTCTGGGGTGGCTCAACGTTACATAGATCAATGTCATTATCCCTTGAAACTCTTGTCCTTGAGGAGCTCTTACTAGCCCCAAAAGATTTCGAACATCAATTAGTACAAGTTTACCATCACTAGAAGCTAAAACAAGCCAGGGAAACTCAAACACAAGGGAATTTACAGCTGCTGAGTGATGAAATCATGTCGCAACCCGCACAACACTAGGTTTTTCAGATTCAGACTCAGTTATGATCTCAAACATGTGCATCGCCCCATCTTCTCCACCAGTAAAAAGGAAGTCTCCTAGCCAAGGCATAAGTATAACCGACATGAGAATTGTGAATAACATTTAACAGAGTCCCACTACTTGTCTCTCAAAGAAACACATCAGAACCCAATGTACTTGCAATGGTCGCGTCATGAGGAACAAGGCTCCAAACCCAGTCACCATGCCTCAAGACCTGCGTGCACTTGAGCGATGAATGATCCCATACACGAACTGTCGCATCCCAAGAACCACTATATATTCTAGTAAGGTCCAAAGCAAGATAAGTTATAGTCCCCCCATGTTCTCAAAGTCAAAGTTCACTGTTCTGTTCCTCAACACCCTTAAGGTCAAACAAATGCTTAGGACTCTCCACTGCCTTCCAACAATGGATAAAGCCATCAGTACCCCCAGCTACCAGTAGTTTAGTATCAGCTGCAACAGCCCTAATAGTACAACCAAGGGTTGTGATGATGCAACTGACAACCCATCCTCCATATCCAACATTCGTACAACCAAGTCATATCCAACCATAAAAATTAGAATGACCGCGTAAAACATCAATGCTATACCTTCCTAAAAATGTCTTGCTCCACAAACAATTTCTTCTATGATTTCTCATCAAAAAACCCTGGACACAAAAGTCCCAAGGCAACCGGCAAGCCCCACCTCTCGCAATAAAACTCCTTCCAAACGCAATGCCCGGATACGATATTATGGAGAGTTTTGGACACACAAGATACTACACCCAGCTCTTTGGGGCGAAGGCAATTCAAAATTTCGGAAACTAAGGCTGGTGGGAGATCAGTGATTGACAGCAGGGCATTCGGAAAAACATCGTTAGGAAGTAACTGTTTTAAACCATAAAAGCTTGAAATTCCATTCTTAGGATTAAAATCCAATGCCCGTTTAGAAGCCTCCAAGATTTCAGGTACAGAATTGTAACTAAAGTGATTTGATTCAGAACAATTTGCTAGCTTCTAACAAACGTCAGTGCTTTCTTGGCATTCAAATACCATAAAATGAATGGATTTTTCATCTGGAACTATTAATTAAATGGTATAACCTAAATCCTCTAATTCAAAGCCTCAAAAAATCCCGACCAAAAAATATTTCACTCAATTAAATTTAACCAATAATATTTGTTTTGCAGATATCTTTTGATATTTGCAAAAGGAGAATGAATTGCAAGAAACATAAAATATTATTGGTTTTGATTTGGGGTAGCATATTTGGGTGTGCCACTTGTTCCAAGAAAGCTTATAGCGAAAGATTGTTCTTTCAAAAAAGTTGCCTGCGCAGCAAGAACACTGTCCTATGCCAGGCTCAATTGGTGTAGTCTATTTTGTTTCATGTAAAAAATCATTGGACTCGGCATTTTGTTCCAGTGGCATCTGTGTAGCAGGTTGCATGAGATCCAATCAAAGAGGTTCGATTATGATTTATGAGAGCAAGGGGATCGCAGCCTGAGATAATGCAGGGCGTAAACCAAACACCGGGGCAAGTATAGCAAGCCGACTCATCAAAGCACAGATCACAAAATTACATATTTCCACACAACATATACCAAGTAGCCGCATGCCAAAATGAGCAAGGAATAGGACCTAGCAATAGCAATAGATTTCCCTAGGAATAAGACCTAGCATAGTTTGTAAGGTACCCCTAACTTGCTTCACATTAATGAAAATCTTCACCAGTTCTTAACCCCCAAAAGTCATTTAACATTCCCTGAGTGACAGTAAAACAGCACAATCGGTTTGACCAAACATATTTGCTAAAATGGAGGGACAACGACATACATCAAACGCACCTCAGGTGCATTGAAAGGCCAAAAATCTTTCATATTTTCACCCGACATATAGCAAGTACCCGCATGCCAAACTGAGCAAGGAATAGGACCTAGCAATAGCGTCTGATTTTCTTTTTCTTTTTCTTTTTTGGTAAATAGCCATACCATTCGATTAAAGGTAACAAAACTGAAAATGAAAATATGGGAGACCCATTGATGGGTGTGGGTCGATGACCTGGTACAAGTTTCACGCTTCACAAAACTTTGGGTATATTCCAAGTTTCATATAGCTAACTGGATTTTGATGGGAGCATTCCGCAGCAAAAACGTATGCTTCATTAGTGAAATATGCAACATTCTCATGAATATAATATTCATTACATAAAGAATTTGAAATAAAAATATTTGTAAAAGTAATATATATTACCTTTAAAACCAAAACTATGTTCTCGGTATCAGTCTGTGTGTATAAAATTTTATATAAAACCTAAAGCCTTCTTATTTACCACCAATTGATGAATCAAAAGTAGGCAATGTTACATAGAATAATGATTCCACAGCTCCAAACGACTAGCTCTAACTAAACCCTCCCACCTATTTCTTCTCTTTTTAGGAATCAAAATTGAAATTAAAATCAGAAGAAACTAACGCTGCCTCTTAGTCTTAATGTATAAAAAAAGTGTAGCGGAAAACTTGGGATGAGGAGCAAACTATGGCCAGCCCAACTGTAGTTGTATTCTCATTTCTTCTCTTGAAAGAATATAGTTTTCCTAATCATTCTCCTCCTTTATCAAGGCAAGCGAGAAAGGTTTGAATCTGTAGCCATACCTGTGCGTAATATGTTTTAGCTGGCTTGACCAAGTAACAATCAAACATAGCAAAAAACAAGAGTGTACTAGTACCTCTCTAAACTAGGAAGTGGACATGAACAAATGGGAAGAAGTTGGAATGTACAAATAGATTACCACGCACCGTCTACAATACCTAAAAGAATAGAAATAGAAAACCTAACCCCCAGGCAAGTAGTAGGACTTTCTCATTGAAAATAGTCGACAATTAAGTGTGCCAAGTAGGTCGAAGAGTTGAACCAAATGTGTTTAATTTGTAATTATCAATGTTAGACCAGATGCTTGAGCAAGCTGGAAAGTATCATTGTTACACTTTGGGATAGCAAAAACATTATTATCAAGTGAAATCCACATAGATAAGAATGTTTAAACCAGGGTGGTCCAGATTCCAAAATAATTCTGTTCAAGAAAACCTTAAAACCCCGATGGAACCCTTCTTAGGTTGATGGAACAGAACTCGAGTTTTCAAGTGAAACTCTGCAGAAATTCCCTGAACAACAGCAAGCAAATATATCTTCTCAGCCAATGCCTCTCTTGGCTAAGTGATCTGGCTCAATATTGCACCACACTAGAAATGTGTTGAATAGACAGCAACCCCATAATAAGTTGGAAATATAGCGAATCAGACCTGAAAAGCATGCCGGTGACTTGGTAGGATCATGAATACATTCAACTACCAGTTTACTATCACTTTCCAAAATCAGTTTGGATTTGTTATGCCACTCCAATGCAATAAAGGAACTTAAACTGTATTGTATCGGGAGTAAATAGAATATTTGTTTAACTACGAATGATGAAAATCTGTTACAGTGCCGAGTTCATTCGGAAGGAGGGAATACAGACTTGGATGGTACCAATGGGACTTTCATAAATTATCAGAGGCTTAGACCGGGAGTTGTTTCTAAGGTGCCATCAGGAAGTTTTCTTATATTCGGTGAATACACGACCTCAAGTTCAATCCAGACAACAAGATTGGTGCAGGGGATACTCATTTGGCAATGTTGAAAGTACAGAAAGCAAAAACAACTTGGAGAGTAACACTGCAAGTAAGGATGCTGCAACAAACTAAAAATTGCAGGTTTTTGTTGTTGAGGCATATGTAAAGTTTTTTTCTTTATGCTATCCCGACTTTCTTCATTTCTTTTCATTTACATTTTGGAACGAAAGACCTGCAAATACTCTTTAAAAACAAAATATTCTGTAGTTGCATCTACCATGTCAATTCTCCAAAAATCTAAAACATGAGTAGGAGCCAAAAAGATTTCCCATTGTTTCAAACTTGATATATGCTGAATATCACCGTTTATTACTGGAATTTGCACATAGATATAATTGTCAATGGGGAGAATTTTACACTAGTTTCAAGACAATGCCAACAACAGTTTTCTTCTTGGAGGCAATAGAATATTGATCCATTTGACCACTCTTATCATTCATCTCAATTTAAAGCCTGCGTCACCTCATCCTGTTCTCCATACGTATTCCTCGTAGAACACGGGCCTTCTGCTCAATTTCTAGAGCTTTTGAGAAGTTTCAAATTTGGACAACACCTTCTTCACCCCCACACACAATTTGATCTGATCAATACAGACTTAGAACAAATTGCAGCCAAACCCATGGAGCATTCTCTGGGGTGGCTCAACGTTACATAGATCAATGTCATTATCCCTTGAAACCCTTGTCCTTGAGGAGCACTTTACTAGCCCCAAAAGATTTGAACATCAATTAGTACAAGTTTATCATCACTAGAAGCTAAAACAAGCCAGGGAAACTCAAACACAAGGGAATTAACAGCTGCTGAGTGATGAATTCATGTCGCAACCTGCACAACACTAGGTTTTTCAGATTCAGACTCAGTTATGATCTCAAACATGTGCATCGCCCCATCTTCTCCACCAGTAAAAAGGAAGTCTCCTAGCCAAGGCATAAGTATAACCGACATGAGAATTGTGAATAACATTTAACAGAGTCCCACTACTTGTCTCTCAAAGAAACACATCAGAACCCAATGTACTTGCAATGGTCGCGTCATGAGGAACAAGGCTCCAAAACCCAGTCACCATGCCTCAAGACCTGTGTGCACTTGAGCGATGAATGATCCCATACAAGAACTGTCGCATCCCAAGAACCACTATATATTCTAGTAAGGTCCAAAGCAAGATAAGTTATAGTCCCCCCATGTTCTCAAAGTCAAAGTTCACTGTTCTGTTCCTCAACACCCTTAAGGTCAAACAAATGCTTAGGACTCTCCACTGCCTTCCAACAATGGATAAAGCCATCAGTACCCCCAGCTACCAGTAGTTTAGTATCAGCTGCAACAGCCCTAATAGTACAACCAAGGGTTGTGATGATGCAACTGACAACCCATCCTCCATATCCAACATTCATACAACCAAGTCAAATCCAACCATAAAAATTAGAATGACCATGTAAAACATCAATGCTATACCTTCCTAAAAATGTCTTGCTCCACAAACAATTTCTTCTATGATTTCTCATCAAAAACCCTGGACACAAAAGTCCCAAGGCAACTGGCAAGCCCCACCTCTCGCAATAAAACTCCTTCCAAACGCAATGCCCGGATACGATATTATGGAGAGTTTTGGACACACAAGATACTACACCCAGCTCTTTGGGGCGAAGGCAATTCAAAAATTTAGGAAACTAAGGCTGGTGGGAGATCAGTGATTGACAGCAGGGCATTCGGAAAAACATCGTTAGGAAGTAACTGTTTTAAACCATAAAAGCTTGAAATCCCCTTCTTACGATTAAAATCCAATGCCGGTTTAGAAGCCAAAAAGTTTTCAGGTACAGAATTGTCACTGAAATGGTTTGATTCAGAACAATTTGCTAGCTTCTAACAAACGTCAGTGCTTTCTTGGCATTCAAATACCATAAAATGAATGGATTTTTCATCTGGAACTATTAATTAAATGGTATAACCTAAATCCTCTAATTCAAAGCCTCAAAAAATCCCGACCAAAAAAAATATTTCACTCAATTAAATTTAACCAATAATATTTGTTTTGCAGATATCTTTTGATATTTGCAAAAGGAGAATAATTCAAGAAACATAAAATATTATTGGTTTTGATTTGGGGTAGCATATTTGGGTGTGCCACTTGTTCCAAGAAAGCTTATAGCGAAAGATTGTTCTTTCAAAAGTTGCCTGGCAGCAAGAACACTGTCCTATGCCAGGCTCAATTGGTGTAGTCTATTTTGTTTCATGTAAAAAATCATTGGACTCGGCATTTTGTTCCAGTGGCATCTGTGTAGCAGGTTGCATGAGATCCAATCAAAGAGGTTCGATTATGATTTATGAGAGCAAAGGGATCGCAGCCTGAGATAATGCAGGGCGTAAACCAAACACCGGGGCAAGTATAGCAAGCCGACTCATCAAAGCACAGATCACAAAATTACATATTTCCACACAACATATACCAAGTAGCCGCATGCCAAAATGAGCAAGGAATAGGACCTAGCAATAGCAATAGATTTCCCTAGGAATAAGACCTAGCATAGTTTGTAAGGTACCCCTAACTTGCTTCACATTAATGAAAATCTTCACCAGTTCTTAACCCCAAAAGTCATTTAACATTCCCTGAGTGACAGTAAAACAGCACAATCGGTTTGACCAAACATATTTGCTAAAATGGAGGGACAACGACATACATCAAACGCACCTCAGGTGCATTGAAAGGCCAAAAATCTTTCATATTTTCACCCGACATATAGCAAGTACCCGCATGCCAAACTGAGCAAGGAATAGGACCTAGCAATAGCGTCTGATTTTCTTTTTCTTTTTCTTTTTTGGTAAATAGCCATACCATTCGATTAAAGGTAACAAAACTGAAAATGAAAATATGGGAGACCCATTGATGGGTGTGGGTCGATGACCTGGTACAAGTTTCACGCTTCACAAAACTTTGGGTATATTCCAAGTTTCATATAGCTAACTGGATTTTGATGGGAGCATTCCGCAGCAAAAACGTATGCTTCATTAGTGAAATATGCAACATTCTCATGAATATAATATTCATTACATAAAGAATTTGAAATAAAAATATTTGTAAAAGTAATATATATTACCTTTAAAACCAAAACTATGTTCTCGGTATCAGTCTGTGTGTATAAAATTTTATATAAAACCTAAAGCCTTCTTATTTACCACCAATTGATGAATCAAAAGTAGGCAATGTTACATAGAATAATGATTCCACAGCTCCAAACGACTAGCTCTAACTAAACCCTCCCACCTATTTCTTCTCTTTTTAGGAATCAAAATTGAAATTAAAATCAGAAGAAACTAACGCTGCCTCTTAGTCTTAATGTATAAAAAAAGTGTAGCGGAAAACTTGGGATGAGGAGCAAACTATGGCCAGCCCAACTGTAGTTGTATTCTCATTTCTTCTCTTGAAAGAATATAGTTTTCCTAATCATTCTCCTCCTTTATCAAGGCAAGCGAGAAAGGTTTGAATCTGTAGCCATACCTGTGCGTAATATGTTTTAGCTGGCTTGACCAAGTAACAATCAAACATAGCAAAAAACAAGAGTGTACTAGTACCTCTCTAAACTAGGAAGTGGACATGAACAAATGGGAAGAAGTTGGAATGTACAAATAGATTACCACGCACCGTCTACAATACCTAAAAGAATAGAAATAGAAAACCTAACCCCCAGGCAAGTAGTAGGACTTTCTCATTGAAAATAGTCGACAATTAAGTGTGCCAAGTAGGTCGAAGAGTTGAACCAAATGTGTTTAATTTGTAATTATCAATGTTAGACCAGATGCTTGAGCAAGCTGGAAAGTATCATTGTTACACTTTGGGATAGCAAAAACATTATTATCAAGTGAAATCCACATAGATAAGAATGTTTAAACCAGGGTGGTCCAGATTCCAAAATAATTCTGTTCAAGAAAACCTTAAAACCCCGATGGAACCCTTCTTAGGTTGATGGAACAGAACTTCGAGTTTTCAAGTGAAACTCTGCAGAAATTCCCCTGAACAACAGCAAGCAAATATATCTTCTCAGCCAATGCCTCTCTTGGCTAAGTGATCTGGCTCAATATTGCACCACACTAGAAATGTGTTGAATAGACAGCAACCCCCATAATAAGTTGGAAATATAGCGAATCAGACCTGAAAAGCATGCCGGTGACTTGGTAGGATCATGAATACATTCAACTACCAGTTTACTATCACTTTCCAAAATCAGTTTGGATTTGTTATGCCACTCCAATGCAATAAAGGAACTTAAACTGTATTGTATCGGGAGTAAAGCGAATATTTGTTTAACTACGAATGATGAAAATCTGTTACAGTGCCGAGTTCATTCGGAAGGAGGGAATACAGACTTGGATGGTACCAATGGGACTTTCATAAATTATCAGAGGCTTAGACCGGGAGTTGTTTCTAAGGTGCCATCAGGAAGTTTTCTTATATTCGGTGAATACACCGACCTCAAGTTCAATCCAGACAACAAGATTGGTGCAGGGGATACTCATTTGGCAATGTTGAAAGTACAGAAAGCAAACAACTTGGAGAGTAACACTGCAACCAAGGATGCTGCAACAAACTAAAAATTGCAGGTTTTTGTTGTTGAGGCATATGTAAAGTTTTTTTCTTTATGCTATCCCGACTTTCTTCATTTACTTTGGAACGAAAGACCTGCAAATACTCTTTAAAAACAAAATATTCTGTAGTTGCATCTACCATGTCAATTCTCCAAAAATCTAAAACATGCGTACGAGCCAAAAAGATTTCCTCATTGTTTCAAACTTGATATATGCTGAATATCACCGTTTATTACTGGAATTTGCACATAGATATAATTGTCAATGGGGGAGAATTTTACACTAGTTTCAAGACAATGCCAACAACAGTTTTCTTCTTGGAGGCAATAGAATATTGATCCATTTGACCACTCTTATCATTCATCTCAATTTAAAGCCTGCGTCACCTCATCCTGTTCTCCATACGTATTCCTCGTAGAACACGGGCCTTCTGCTCAATTTCTAGAGCTTTTGAGAAGTTTCAATTTTGGACAACACCTTCTTCACCCCCACACACAATTTGATCTGACCAATACAGACTTAGAACAAATTGCAGCCAAACCCATGGAGCATTCTCTGGGGTGGCTCTACGTTACATCGGTCTATGTCATTATCCCTTGAAACCCTTGTCCTTGAGGAGCACTTGCTGGCAACAGATTTCGAACATCAATTAGTGCAAGTTTATCATCACTAGAAGCTAAAACAAGCCAGGGAAACTCAAACACAAGGGAATTAACAGCTGCTGAGTGATGAATTCATGTCGCAACCTGCACAACACTAGGTTCTTCAGATTCAGACTCAGTTATGATCTCAAACATGTGCATCGCCCCATCTTCTCCACCAGTAAAAAGGAAGTCTCCGAGCCAAGCCATAAGTATAACCGACAAGAGAATTGTGAATAACATTTAACAGAGTCCCACTACTTGTCTCTCAAAGAAACACATCAGAACCCGATGTACTTGCAATGGTCGTGTCATGAGGAACAAGGCTCCAAAAACCCAGTCACCATGCCTCAAAACCTGTGTGCACTTGAACGATGAACGGTCCCATACAAGAACTGTCGCATCCCAAGAACCACTATATATTCTAGTAAGGTCCAAAGCAAGAGAAGTTATAGTCCCCCCATGTTCTCAAAGTCAAAGTTCAGTGTTCTGCTCCTCAACACCCTTAAGGTCAAACAAATGCTTAGGACTCTCCACTGCATTCCAACAATGGATAAAGCCATCAGTACCCCCGGCTACCAGTAGTTTAGTATCAGCTGCAACAGCCCTAATAGTACAACCAAGGGGTTGTGATGATGCAATTGACAACTCATCCTCCATATCCAACATTCATACAACCAGTCAAATCCAGCAGTAAAAATTAGAATGACCATGTAAAACATCAATGCTATACCTTCCTAAAAATGTCTTGCTCCACAAACGATATCTTCCATGATTTCTCATCAAAAAACCCTGGACACAAAAGTCCCAAGGCAACTGGTAAGCCCCACCTCTCGCAATAAAATTCCTTCCAAACGCAATGCCCGGATACGATATTATGGAGAGTTTTGGACACACAAGATACTACACCCAGCTCTTTGGGGTCGAGGCAATTCAAAATTTAGGAAACTAAGGCTGGTGGGAGATCAGTGATTGACAGCAGGGCATTCGGAAAAACATCATTAGGAAGTAACTGTTTTAAACCATAAAAGCTTGAAATTCCCTTCTTAGGATTCAAATCCAATGCCCATTTAGAAGCCTCCAAGATTTCAGGTACAGAATTGTAACTAAAATGATTTGATTCAGAACAATTTGCTAGCTTCTTACAAACCTCAGTGCTTTCTTGGCATTCAAATACCATAAAATGAATGAATTTTTCATCTGGAACTATTAATTAAATGGTATAACCTAAATCCCCTAATTCAAACACTGTCCTATGCCAGGCTCAATTGGTGTAGTCTATTTTGTTTCATGTAAAAAACCATTGGACTCAGCATTTTGTTCCAATGGCATCTGTGTAGCAGGTTGCATGAGATCCAATCACAGAGGTTCAATTATGATTTATGAGAGCAAAGTGATCGCAGCCTGAGATAGTGCAGGACGTAAACCAAACACCTGGGCAAGTATAGCAAGCCGACTCATCAAAGCACAGATCGCAAAAGTTTCATATTTCCACACGACATATACCATGTAGCCGCATGACAAAATGAGCAAGGAATAGGACCTAGCAATAGAATCGATTTCCCTAGGAATAAGACCTAGCATAGTTTGTAAGGTACCCCTAACTTGCTTCACATTAATGAAAATCTTCACCAGTTCTTAACCCCCAAAAGTCATTTAACATTCCCTGAGTGACAGTAAAACAGCACAATCGGTTTGACCAAACATATTTGCTAAAATGGAGGGACAACGACATACATCAAACAAACCTCAGGTGCATTGAAAGGCCAAAAATCTTTCATATTTTCACCCGACATATAGCAAGTACCCGCATGCCAAACTGAGCAAGGAATAGGACCTAGCAATAGAGTCTGATTTTCTTTTTCTTTTTTGGTAAATAGCCATACCATTCGATTAAAGGTAACAAAACTGAAAATGAAAGTATGGGAGACCCATTGATGGGTGTGGGTCGATGACCTGAGAGAAACAAACATTGTTTCTCTCAAAACTTGTTGTCAAACAGACAAGTTTCACGCTTCACAAAACTTTGGGTATATTCCAAGTTTTATATAGCTAACTGAATTTTGATGGGAGCATTCCGCAGCAAAAACGTATGCTTCATTAGTGAAATATGCAACATTCTCATGAATATAATATTCATTACATAAAGAATTTGAAATAAAAATATCTGTAAAAGTAATATATATTACCTTTAAAACCAAAACTATGTTCTCGGTATCAGTCAGTGTGTATAAACTTTTATATAAAACCTAAACCCTTCTTATTTACAACCAATTGATGAATCAAAAGTAGGCAATGTTACATAAAATAATGATTCCACAGCTCCAAACAACTAGCTCTAACTAAACCCTCCCACCTATTTCTTCTCTTTTTAGGAATCAAAATTGAAATTAAAATCAGAAGAAACTAACGCTGCCTCTTAGTCTTAATGAATAAAAAAGTGTAGCGGAAAACCTGGGATGAGGAGCAAACTATGGCTAGCCCAACTTTAGTTGTATTCTCATTTCTTCTCTTGCAAGAATATAGTTTTCCTAATAATCCTCCTCCTTTATCAAGGTTAACGAGAAAGGTTTGAATCTGTATCCATACCTGTGCGTAATAGTTTTAGCTGGCGGGACCAAGTAACAATCAAACATAGCAAAAAGCAACAAGAGCGTACCAGTTCCTCTCTAAACTTGGAAGTGGACATGATCAGTGTTTGTGTCAGCACCTAAAACAAACTCAATTGGATGTATCATTTGGTGCATAAAGACCTCGCTAAAATAAACTCCACATCAGAATTATGTTCCACATCATGCCATAAGCGTGACCTTGAAATCTCTATAGCATATTGAAGGAAGAAGATGAAATAACTAGCAAGATTTTCATATTCAAAAAGATGAAATAACAACTTCTAAATAAGCTTCTCAAGTAGTTAAATGCTTAGCTCTTCTAAAGAATATGGGTTGATGACTACTATGCTTTCATATTCCTCTTAATAGTGACAAACTCTAGTAGTGCAATAACTAACAGCAAAAAAAATCATGCAAAAATAGTTTACAGCATCACATGCAAAATGGGAATCCAAGAATTCCTCGGTCTCAGATGCCTGTCATTATACCTTGCAATAAAGGATAGACCAGAGAAACTACGTATATAATATAGAATATACACTGTGAAACAATTATTGTGTTCAGATGTTACACACCCAATTTTAAAACAAGGAACCCTGTTAACTGTAACTCCAAATGTGTCACTCATTCAAGTTAGTAGAAGAGTTCAATCAGATGTGTTTAATTTGTAATTATTAATGTTAGACCAGAATCTCGCGCAAGCTGGAAAGGAACTTTGTAATCCAGATACTTGGTACTAAAAATTATGATTTGAGGAGCAGATCCATTACTTGTGTTACATACACTGGATGCAATTTATAGTTTAACTAGAAAAAACATTATTACCAAGTGAAATGGAAATGTTCCGCATAGATAAGAATGTTTAAACATGGGTGGTTTACTATCATGCACGGGCACATAATTCTTCAGACTCATTTACATTAAACAGTTATCTAAGGAGGAGGTTGTTCCTGGAAATAAAAATATTATTTTTAGGAGCAGAAGATAAGTCAATAAGATTCATATGACATATCAACCATTCAGTTGGGCAATAGTAAGCTAATTTTAAAGTTTGCTTTTCTTAATACGGTGAATTCTTTGAAATAAACTGAAATTAAATGTTATGCACAGTAGACAGTATATGTAAATCATGGAAGCAAAAACTTTAACAAAAGAACTTTAAGAAAGCAAGAAGCAAGGAAGGTCAGCAATGTAGGGTAGTACCTCCGAATGAAGCTTCTTCAAAATAAAAGGTTGGGAAATAACATCCATGGAACCACAGCTAATGCCAAAAGTAACAAATGATCTGCACAAGTCGAGCAAAAATAGACCATTCGTGGGAGTTAAAAACATGGCAAAGTAACAGTTTGCAACAGTATCTAGATGGGAGATGAAGAAACCTGAAGTGCCCCAGAACAACTCCTATCACCAAGATCATCTGTGGGACTTAAAAACATATAGATCATCACATGGTAAAGGTCCGCTTGAGAACCATTGCACCACTTAATTATAATGAGAAGTGAAAGACAACCAAAATGGAAGTTAAAAAATCATATATTGCACAAACGGATACCTAATAACAAGATGCAAAGTAGATTTCAGTTTCATCACTTAGAAAAACCAACTGAAAATAAAAGGAAATATGGAAGGAGAGGACGAGAACCCACCTAATATCCAGGGAATTGCAGAAAAAAAGTGCATTGAAATAGCTTAATACGATCCACAGGTTCATCTGGGCCACACCCAGCAACATTGACATCTTCATTTTAAGAGAATTTAGAAAACGCAACTCTGAAAGAGTTTACACTCAAGTAAACAACTCAAAACATATTTAAACTGAAATTCTTAATAAAGTAGAAATAAAATAGTTCATTTTGAAAATAACGAAAACAATACTCATGCAACAATTGAATGTAAACTTAAAATACTTTAAATTCTACCATGCTTACACGGGATAGTTTATAAACCATTAAAAACCATATTTTTATGTTAGAAAACAGTTTGACCCAAAAATGCTTTGATATGCACAATGCAGATGCTTCACCAGTAGAAGAGGAAGTTACCCAGAATTTCCTCAATCATAAGAGTGGATGCACTACCCCGTGAGTGTCATCCGAAAGGGACGCGGATACACTACCCCGTGAGTGTAATCCGATAGGGACGCGGATACACTAATCCGATAGGGTCGCGGATACACAACCCCGTGAGTGTAATCTGATAGGGACATGAATACACAACCCCGTGAGTGTAATCCGATAGGGTCGCGGATACACTACCCCGTGAGTGTAATCTGATAGGGACATGGTTACACTATCCCGTGGGTGAAATCCGATAGGGACGCGGATACACTACCCAGTGAGAGTAATCCGATAGGGACATGAATACACTACCCCGTGAGTGTAATCCGATAGGGTCGCGGATACACTACCCCGTGAGTGTAATCCGATAGGGACATAGTTACACTATCCCGTGAGTGTAATCCGATAGGGACGCGTATACACTACCCCGTGAGTGTAATCCGATAGGGACATGGTTACACTATCCCGTGAGTGTAATCCGATTAGACTATTACAAGAGCAGATCTGAATCAAAGAGCATCATCCGAAGACTGACAAAATCCATAGCACAAACTTAAATTAAGGCTTAAGTAGATACCTAATTAACAAATGATCGTTGGAAAGGACTTTTCTCACCGTTTAGCTGCCACAGTGCAGAAAAAATGTGTAACTATTAGCCTTTTCAATTGATGGTTATAAAAGCAATGTCCTCAATTTATTTAGCAATTAGCATATACCCCACCCTTGATGAATAGAAGCGGAAAAAGGTGTCTTAGCACCGAAAAAATAACCATCAGGCAGAATAAGTATTCTGAAAAGTACATAACCAAAAGCCACTCAAGACTTTAGAGAGATTCAAAATCATTAGAAATTCAAAAAAAATTTCATTCAAAAAGAAATTGAAGGATGTCATATTAACTAGTTTCGCGAGAAACTGTCTATTTCTTTTTAAGACAGGATAGATTACGTAAGATCAAATGTGATACCATACCATTCAAACTCCAGAAAATGCGCTATTTCCAAACTATGGTCTCAGTAGAGCAGAACCTTTTATAGGGCAACCAGTTCCCACCATTTAGCCGTTTTATAGCAAATCTCAACCTCTTATCAGCTATCACATTTAGAATCCCAGAGTTAGCAAGAACTGGAAAAGGTTTAACTGCAACAGAAACTTGCCCTACCATGTTTGAAGCATGTGAGTATGCTCAAATAAGAAGTGTGCTTCGGTTAGCACAAAGGGACCCAAAAAGCATCAAGACATCAATCATACTCATTCATTCTTAAATGAGGGAAACCATAACATATTTCACATCCCATTCCATATTCATATAAATCAACAAAAAAAACTTTTCAAAAAGGCCAAGTATATTTTACGACAAGAAACCATTTTTTCCTTGCATGCATAATGAAATGAAAATGACTTTAATGTTTAAACCCAAATCAAACTTGTACTGTGACAAAAGTTAAATTAGTTTAGTACACCCACTGAAAAGCATCTAATCACAATCCCTCAATTTTTTGGTATGAGATCTGTAAATAATTCAATTGATCCAATAGCAACTGCCAAGTTAAGACTTGTACTATACACTCATCAAAAACAAATATATTCTCTATTTCCAAAAAGAACAAGCTCATTGAAAATATTAAGTGTCACTTTCCTTTAAAGGAAACCTTAAAGCTGGGTCTAAAGTTATCAGAGTATTGTGGACGAAATCAAAAAATAAAACATTGTTTGGTAAGCTGAAAGCCAAACTCAAAATATATACTTCAAAATCTTTTCAACCAAATCAGAAACCACAATTATTACTAGCATAACACCTTTGCCCTTAGTGTCAAGGCCAGGGTCAGGTGTCCTATTTAAATCAAGCAATTCCATCAAATCTCAAATCAAACAGGGGACTGATACACAAAATTAGTTAAGCCAAGATCTTACATCTCCACAGTCCACACAGACAGTCACCAAAACATCACTTAATTAACACGGATATAGTCACCGACTCCAACAAATTTTCCAAATGCAACTAAAAGAAAAAATGAATAACAAGGCTATTTTCCAAGTATGGGAAGACATACAACATGGAACTGGAGGATACCAAGTTCACCAAGATAAGAAATTGCACAGTGAGCGGACTCCAAGGGTCGTTTTCTCATACCACATCAGATCCATCGACGGCCAGTTATCTACAAACTTGTGAATTCTTTCCATTTCCCACTCTTTCTCAAGAATCAAACGGAAAAAAAAGAAATTCGAACCTGAGTATCTAGATCTTGAGACATTGAATTTGGGGTTATCTTATGACAGAAAAATTCCGTTTGATTTCAGTTTCCGCGTCCCAATAAATTTGAAATTCGCGCAGAATTAACATATTCGCATTCTTTTTTACGGGTTCTTTTTTAATTACAAAGAAAGAACCTTTTGTGCCCTTTTCTTTAACAGGATTTGAACCTAAAAAAGGTCAACTTCATTCGATGACAGTGGGGAAAAATCAAAATAGAAAATCTAAAATCCAACAAGTTGGTTTCAAGAAATATTCAAAACAAAAGCAAAGTGAGTTGATCCAATTATAAAAAGACTTACATTACGGAACTAGTAGACATCGAGTTCATCAAGATAAGAAATTGCTCGGTGAGCGGACTCGAAAGGAATAATGAGTTGAACAAGGGTCAGTTTCTCCGATCGCATCAGTTCCATCGACGGCAAGTTGTCTACGAACTTCTGAACTCTTTTAATTTTCCCCTTTCTCTCCCAAGAATGAAGCCTTTTATTTCAGTTTCTGAGTCCTAATTTAATTTGAAATTTGCGCGTAGAATTGAGGGAGTCCCTTTCCTTTTTACGAGTTTTCTTTAATTACCAATAGAAAACTCTTTGTGTGCTTTTCTTTTACGCGGCTTTGAATGTAAAAAGAATGATGGTTTTAAATTATGTTTGAAGGGTGGTCCGTTATGAGTTTTTGTAAAATTCGATGCACATTAATTGCTTAGTCGGTCGAAATATATATTTATTTTTAATATTTGATATTATTATTAAATATGTTTTTAAATAGATTAATTATTTATTTTAGATATTATTTTTAAATAGTAATATATATAGGTGATAGTCCATATATTGAGTTATATATTGATTTAGATCTTTATTTTATCAAATAATTTTTAAAAAATAAATTTATTATTAATTATATCAGAAATTTTGATTTAATTGGAGAATAAAATAGGCTTGAGGGGGTAAGAAGCACTTAAACTTTTAAAAAAGAATTAATTAAGTCTATGAACGTTTTTTGCACCCAATTAAGTCATTGAATCAAGAAATTGAATCAACTAAGCTCTTGAATCAAGAAATTGAATCAATTAAGCCCTTTGACCAGCTTTGACCATTAAATATTGATAGTTTTTAATCTGTTAGTGCGGTGCGTCTTATTATAGTGTTTTTACTTGATATTTTCAGAATTTTTTATTTCATTTAAAAAATTCTTTAAAAGTTCTAAAATTATAAAAAAAAACTTATAAAATTTATAAAAAATATTTTTTGAAAAAATATGCAAATACAACTTGTATTATGTGCTAGTAATATCTAAATAAAAAATTATCAAAATTTAATGGTAAAATGGATTAATTGATTTATTTATTTTAGTTTAAAGGCTTAATAAGTTGCAAAAAAAATCATAGACTTAATTAATCTTTTTAAAAATTCAAACGTTTTTTAGACCCTTAAGCCAAATAAAATACTATCAATTATATTTTATTATTCTTATTTTTATCTGTTACAATTTGCAATATATACATTAAATATATATTTTTAATGCATATGAGTATTATACATTTGTATTACATAAGATATAAGTGGGCTAAAAGATCATACTTCTGAAGCCCAATTTCTAAAGTACTTAGAAAACCACATTCAGCGTAGACTTGAGTTTATTTGACAAGGGCTTAAATGAATTTTAGGTGCCCAAAGTATACTATTTTTAACTTTAGATGTCTAAAGTATTTTTTTGTAAAAATAGGTGCCTAAAGTTTTTAAAGTTATAATTTTAGGTGTCTGGGGTTAATTTGCCGTTAATTTTTTAAAAATATATATATTTTATTTTATTTTTAATACTAAAATTGACAAAATTGCCCCTAAATTCGAAATCTCTAACCCACCCAAATTCAAATCACGATTTGAGTGGATTTCGTCGTCGATAGCGCCGCCGCCGCCGAGCACATCCTTCGCCGGACCACCACGGTCGTTTACCCTATCATCCCATCACCGAAAAATAGACCGGAGTCGTGCAAAATGCCGAAACATTCAAAATTTCATTCGAACGATTTACGACGAGGGGCGGCTGAACGATGGCAATTGGTGCATGGATGTTTGGGAGGGGGAGGACGCTCCATTCCGTCGTCGAAATCGTGGCCAACGGCGGCGGGAGTGGCCGAATTGAGGGATTTAGTTATTTTGGGATTTATGATTTTGGGGCTTTTTTGAAATTTTAGAAAAATGGGGGCTTTTTTAAAAATTTCAATTTTTTATTTTTTAAAAAATAAAAAAAATATATAAAACTTAAAACTTGTCACGTGTCACATTATAATTTGCTACAATTTTTTTAACGGCAGCTAATCCCAGACACCTAAAATTATAACTTTAAAAACTTTAGGCAACTATTTTTATAAAAAAATACTTTAAGTACCTAAAGTTTAAAAATAATATACTTTAAGCACTTAAAGTTCATTTAAGCCTTTGATAAGTCGTCGCTTTATTTTTAAAACCCTAAAACAGATATTCATAATATAAATTAATATAAAATTGATTCAAATCCAACCAAAAAAATATAACTCAATATCCAACCCAATAAAAAAGAAAGATATTGAACGTTCTCCTGCAATGAGAAAACCCAGGCTTCCTTCCTTTCAAGCTCTCGAGTCCCCTCTCTTCTGTTCTAGTTCTCAAATCTCGCTAAAGTCATGTTCGATTGTGGTTTTGGTGGTGTGGAAATACCCTTCCGAGGAACATCGTTGGTTTTATCGAAGGTTTGGTCAAGACGGTTGCGATGGGCGGCGGCGAGAGGCTGCGGGATGGAGCTTGGACTCCTATGATCTATGTTTTGGTTTGGGTCTCGCCGACTTTCTTTCTCCCCACCAGATTTTACTGCGGAAAGCTTTATCTTCCCGATCTTACACTTGGGTTGATCGATGGAAGCCCCTTTCCCTTCAGGCGGAGGAGCTCCGATTGAAGCTCGGCCATGGCGGGGTCGTTTCACTCCATCGCCCCGAAAAATCTGTCCAAATCATAGAAGCAAGCTATACGGACGGGATGAAGCTCTGGACTGGTTGCATGGAGGAGATGGGTATGGTCTCGAGGGCAAAATCGTCTTTGACCCTTGGTTTTGGCATGATTTGCAGACGATACAAGCTATATTATCAGCAGATGCAATTTGGTGGTTTCTTCTTTTGAATCTTTAGCTGGTCTTAGTGCTGCCGCTCTTTACATTTTCTTGGCTCTTAAGACCATTGAAAGGAACTTTCGGTGTCTAAAGAACACAATCTCAGACCGTTTCAAGCACTTGTCTAGAGCCTTAGTGGAGGATTTTTTGTCCCCAACTACCGATGCTAGCAGTAGCAAAGGTTGGAGACCCCAGAGTGACCTATCGGAAAGTGCGGTGGCGATTCTTAGAGCTTGAGTATTTTCTTCATCCGTACCCCACAGACACGGATAAGCACATGTTGACCACTCAAACCGGTTGCATGGAGGTAGGATGTAAAACCATGTAATCGGATGAGTTTTAAGTCGGGTTAAATCGAATACAATCATTTCAGGTCGATTTGATATTTCGACTCGATTCGGGTCAGGTGCGGGTCAGTTTCAGGTCGAGTTTATTTCAGGTCGGGTTCATTTCGGGCCAGGTTCATTTCAGGTTGGGTCAAAACGGTTCGGGTCCGAATCAGTTAATTGACGGGTTAATTCGGGTTCGGATAGACTTCAAGTCTGGTTCATTTCAGGTCGAGTTCATTTTAAGTCGGGTTCATTTTGGGTTGGGTTAATTCGGATTTCGAATTCGTATTAAGTTTGAGTTTGGTACAAATAGTCGATATACTTTGGGTTGGGTTATTTCGAGTGAATTATTTAACGCTTTTTACGAACACGAATCACATTAAAAATAAATATTAGGCACTAGAAAGAACAAAAACATCATCGTTATTTAAAATATTGGAGTAAATTACAAAAATTATAAATAAATAAGGATCAATTTTGGTGAAAATAAAATTTTAAGGATTAACATGAACAAAAATACTATCATATTAAAAATATTAGACTAAATTACAAAAATATAAAATAAATAGGGGTTAATTGTGACTAAATTAAATTAAACTAAAATTAAACTATGACTTAAATGAAAACATTTAAACGGGTAATGCTTAAAGGGCAATTAGTCTATAAAGAAAAAATGAGACAGCAAAAAATAAACTAATTATTTAGAATAAAAAATAAAGTTAAATGGGTAAATTGCAACTTTGGGGTTCAAAATGAATTTAGAATTTGGAGGGAAAAAGCCCGCCTATTGGTTTAGCTTAGGGGAAATTGCAATGTTGGTCCATCTGACATTAAAATGTTTTCATTTAAGTCACAAAATGTTACTTGTAGGTTTTATTTAAATTCAACCGAGTCACAATTTAGGTTATAATTGAAATTATAGCTATAGTTTTAGAATTGTTATATGGACTTATAATTTATATGGTTTGGACTAAATTACAAAAAGTATAAGATTTGGATTAAATTAAAAAAAATAGAAATAAATATGGGTAAATTTTAGTTAAAATATAATTGTAGGTACTAAAATGAACAAAAATATTATTATATTAAAAATATTGGACTAAACTACACAGATTAAAAATAAATAAAGATTATTTTCAGTTAAATAAAGATTTGTAGTAAATTAATTGAACACTAAACTCCTAAACCCTAAGTTTCATCCTTAGATCCTAAACTAGTCATATAAACTTGTAGGGTATATAACCCCTAAAAAATTATCATCAGTCACGTAACATATTACATATATGATGTTATACACTTATACTTGTATTGTATTCACGTATAAGTAATTCAGTATAGACTATAGAGTAGGCAATGCATATAGTATAACATTAACCTATAGACTATAGACTATATTATATACTATAAATTATAGTATAGACCATGGAAATTCATCTCATAAATCAATAACCTTAAACTATATAATACTTGAAATTAATCTTGTACGCTAAGCCTTAAATCGTAAATCATAAACCTTAAGTCATAAAAATCCATGCATGTATGTATGTATGTATACTAATACATGTATGTATACTTGAAATATTATAGACTATAACTATACACTTATACATGTATATATGCTGATATAATGTATTCATGCATGTATGTATGCATGTATACTAATACAAGTATCATGTATGTATGTAACTATAATTAAAGTCCAAGCCTAATCTTATAATCACTGAACTTGAAACATGTATTGTTTATACCCAAAAACCCCAAACATCAATCCCTAAATCTTACATTCACTAATAATTAAAGTCCAAGCCTAATCCCTAAACTAATCTCATATATTTTATTTTTAATTTTAATTAAATATTTTATAATTAAAATTATAGTAATTTGAAAATTAAATTAAATATTAATTTAAAAATACTAAAATTATTATTATTAATTAAATATATGATTAAATAATAATTTAAATATATTAAAATTATTATTTTAATTAAATATTAATTAAAACATTGACTTAAATTATATTTTTAATTAAATATAATTTAAATTATGATTTTTATTTATTTTAATTAAAAATTAATAAATATATCATAAGTATTAATTAAAATTATAACTTAAATATTAATAAATATTAAATATTAATTAATTTAATTTAAAAATTAAACCACAAACCTTAACCCCTAAATAATCTTACAATCGCTAATCCTTAACCCTAAACACTCAACTCAAAACATATATAATATATTAAACCTCTAAACCCCAAACCTTAACCCCTAAATCTTACAATCACTAATAATTAAAGTATAAGTTTAATCCTCAAATCCCTAAACTAATCACATAACCCCAAACATTCAACTTAACACGTTTACCCCATAATCCCTAAACTAATCCCCATAACCCAAACACTCGACTTGACACATTTACCCCTAAACCTCAACCCCAAAACCTTAGAATAACTAATAATTAAAAACCTTAATCCCTAAACTAATCTCATAATCCCATTTCCAAACACTCAACTTGAACACATGTATTGTTTATACCCAAAACCCCAAACATCAACCCCTAAATCTTACAATCACTAATAAATAAAGTGCAAGCCTAATCACCTAATCCCTAAACTAATCCTCAAACACTCAACTTGACACATTTAACCCTAAACCTCAACCCCTAAATCTTACAATGACTAATAATTTAAAACCTTAATCCCATAATACCTTAATCCCTAAACTAATCCCATAGCCATTTCCAAACACTCAACTTGACATGTATTATTTATACCCCAAAACCCCAAGCCTCAACCTCTAAATCTTACAATCACTAATAATTAAAGTGCAAGCCTAATCCCTAATCTCATATATTTAATTTTTTATTTTAATTAAATATATTATAATTAAAATTATAATAATTTGGAAATTTAATTAAATATTAATTTAAAGATACTAAAATTATTATTATTAATTAAATATTAGATTAAATATTAATTTAAATATATTAAAATTATTATTTTAATTAAATATCAATTAAAACATTTATTTAAATTATGAATTTAAATCAAATGAGGACCAAATCGAAAACAAAACAAACTTTTAAGCTTAATTTCAGAGTGACCAAGACCAAATTGAAACAAATGTAGAATAAGCGGTATAACAGAGCAAGATTCCAATTTTTAGGCGCGACCCGTATAACAATGCGCAGATCTTTTTACCCGACCCGATGACCTATATAAACCCCAAAAATTTTGAATCAGGCCACTTTTCTCATTTTCATTTTCTCTCTCCAAGCTCCGCCCAAATTTCATATCTCCTTCTCTATCTAGATTCTCTGTATTCTCTCTAGGATAAACATCTTATTCCCATAAAATCTTTCTATTTTCGATTGAAATTCTTGAATTTGAACCCAGCTCATCCTTGTTCTTCGATAACACCCTTCCAAATCTTATATAAACATCAAAACCCATCCCAAAATTGTTTCTGCTCGATCTAAACCCAAAATTTCTTAATAACAACCTTATGTTCTTCCACTTTTCCCTTTTCAATTATTCCAAACCCTAATCCCCAAATCAATTATGTTTTACCCTAAAAATTTCCAAAAACTCAATTTTCTTAAAATCTTTTTCATCTTCTTTCTCTAATCTCTTCAACTTCTTCTAATCCGTCTATATTCTCCTATAACCTCTTCAGATTCTCTAACCCTTAAATTTCCAGATGCATTAAACTTCTCATCTCTTTTTTCATCTTCGACTTTTCCCTTCTCTACAACTCTACCATCTCTTCTAGAACCCCTTTTTTCAGAAACTAAAATCCCAAAACTAAAGCTATCAGACTCTAAAGCTTCCCCTCAACTTCTTCAAATCCATCCATATTCTCCTCTAACCTCTTCAGATTCTATAACCCTTTAATTTCCAGATACATTAAGTTTCTCATCTCTCCCTTTTCATCTCCGACTTTTCCCTTCTCTGCAACTCCACCATCTCTTCCAAAAACTCCTTTTCCAGAAACTAAAATCCCCAAACTAAAGCTCTCAGACTCTAAAGCTGTCAGCCTCTCAGTTGGTTTGGTTTGTGCTTCGCTTTCATATATATATATATATATGTGTTTATTTGTATATATGTTCTCTGTTGGTATATATGTTTGTGCTTTTGGTTTGATTTTGTTGTGTATATATGTTTGTGCTTTTGTAACACCCTCATCCCGGATGCTGCAATTGGGCCATAAGCCCGAACCACTCCTATAAAATTTTTGCTTTTAAAAACTAGTAAAATCAATCTCATACATCCAAACATGTCATAACCAAAGTATTAAAATCCATGCTTACTTAAAAACCATTCAAAATAGTTAAAGGAGCTCCATATACAGTAATAAAACATTTGACCAATACAAGTTAAGTCAATTAGAGTTACAAATATGTAGGGTCATACAAATACATAGCCCACTACATCAAGTACTTATACTCTACCAAGAGGCCAATGTTGGATCCTTGTTTCGACGGTACTCCGCTACACTCGAACTATATATCAACCTGCGAACGGAAACAACGATTCCGAACACTGAGCTAACAAAGCTCAGTGGATACACAACCACTCGACCAAGCTTCAGGTGAATCATAATTAAGAGCATGCTATGATATGATGTCAAGATAGAATAAGCATTGGCGCTACCATAACCGCCTAAACACATGCTATAAGCAAACAACACCTCAATAGCAACATAAAAGTAAACAAACCAAGAGTGAGGCCCAATGTCACCCGACACTGGGAGACCCACCCATGCTCAGAATCTCGCATCGAACTGCTCGGAATCTCGCATCGAGTGGTATACTCAGAATCTCACATCGAGTCTTTGTTCAGAATCTCACATCGAGCGGGGATCAGAATATCGCATCGAGCAAATATCATCACCCAGAATCTCACATCGGATGACCTTCAATTCATCACCCAGAATCTCACATTGGATGGCCCATTCGTGTGTTGCAACACTCACTCACTTGTATCTGAATCCCATCAAATAAGGACTCATAACCAAACAAGTGCCCTTACCTGGCACGACCACAAATGATCCACCAAGGATCCTTAAAACTCGCTTACCAAGCAATTTACTTTCATTTCAATACTCAATTAACCATTTAATCCATATAAGCAAGGAGAAACATACATTCTCGATTTTATCAGTCATTTTATATCATACGGGACCCATTAGAACCTTTATCACAATTTATAAAACCCCCGAACTCATAACGTAAAAACTTGGGCAGATTGCCCAGCGAGTATCGATACTCTAAGGTGAGTATCGGTACTCCCCTCTAGGTATCGATACTCTTTGCTGAGTACCGATACACCATTTAGGTTCGAAAAAATTTGGTTATTGCCCCGTACCGATACGCTACGTTTCGTACCGATACCCTATATCGATACTAAGATCGCCCCGTACCGATCCTTACTCGTACTGATACGCTACCTTATCGTACCGGTACACAAAGCCTTTCTAGGCAATGCAACAGTGGGTTCCGATACGCCCTGAGCGTACCGGTACACCAAATCCAATCTAGAATTTGCTCTAACAAGGGGTATCAATACACTGAGAGGCGTACCGGTATGACTCTCACAATTCGACCCCCAAAATATGAAGGATTACCGCTACGCAACCACCCCGTACCGGTACTCGAGCCTTAATTTTGAAACCTAGAGCTCGGGATTGTACCAAACCCTCTATCAACCACTATGGTAAAGTCCCAAAATGTTCTTACACGTTATTTGGAGTCATTAGGTGAGTTTCTAGCCATTTTTACCATTAAACATCAACAATTACAAGCTTTACCATTGATGATCACCCAATCTCTAAATTATCAAAACATCATATATCAAGCAACACATACCAAAATGATGATGCACATGAACACCTAGAAGTTAGAAGTGTACTAACCTCGATCTACAAGCTAAAAAGGAACCCCAAACTCCATCTCAAGCATTCTTCTTCCCTTGGGCATTTGAATCCTCCCCAACCTCTTGAACTACAAGGAAATATTGTAAACAAGTTACAACGTTGATGAGAGGTTAAAAGAAGTTCAAAGAACGATTTAACAACTAAAAATGGGATTAAAAACAACATTCCCGTTCTCACCCTAAAACCCCCA
Source organism: Hibiscus mutabilis (assembly GCA_019671005.1). Taxonomy (NCBI): domain Eukaryota; kingdom Viridiplantae; phylum Streptophyta; class Magnoliopsida; order Malvales; family Malvaceae; genus Hibiscus; species Hibiscus mutabilis. Next base: position 71,337,908 of record CM033713.1, read on the forward strand.
CTAAACCTCAACCTCCACCATTTCCCCCATTACTTACCTTGAATGATAGATCTCCCAAAGCTGGAAACAGCTCCCTTTAAGGTGCAAAACGAGATTCCCACAACAAGCTCCAAAGATTTAATCTTTGATGTGGTGATTTTGGGGGAAAAATGAGTTTAGAAGAGAATGAGATGGGACAAGGATGGTGATCTCACCATCTTCTGCATTATGCAGAAAATTAACTATCCCTCCTCTTTTTTACTCACAATGAAATTACCCGCATACCCTCAAGCCATCTTCCTAACTCAAGCCTACAAACTCAAGCCCAAAAAGGGTTTAATAGGCCCAACAACATAGCCCAAACGCGAGGCTTGTACCTCGTGTTAGCCCAACGCTCGGGTTCCCAAAACCTGGGTCGTTACAGCTTTCATATATATATGTTCTCTGTTGGTATATTTGTTCTCTGTTGGTATATATGTTTGTGCTTTCATATATATATATATATATATATATGTTTGGTTTGGTTTGTGCTTCGCTTTCATATATATGCCACGTACAAGGATTAAACTTTGTTCTGTGTTGCTTTGTATATAGGTTGTCTGTTATGTTTTTCTTTGTACATACATGTTTAAATACCTTGTTTATGGTCATATGTTCTCTGTTCTGTTGGTTTAATCCGAGTATATCAGCTGGACATCCCGTTCTGTGAGGCTACTGGTGTCAAAGAAGGTTTCTAAAGGACCTCGTGAACTGGTTTAACAATGTCACGTACAAGGATTAAACTTTGTTATGTGTTGCTTTGTATATAGGTTGTCTGCTCTGTTTTTCTTTGTACACACATGTTTAAATAACTTGTTTATGGTCATATGTTCTCTGTTTTGTTGGTTTAATCCGAGTATATCGGCTGGACATCCCGTTTTGCGAGGCTACTGGTGTCAAAGAAGGTTTCTAAAGGACCTCGTGATTTGGTTTAACAATGCCACGTACAATGATTAAACTTTATTCTGTTTTGCTTTGTATATAGGTTGTCAGTTCTGTTTTTCTTTGTGCATATATGTTCACTGTCTTTTTTAGTATCTAACAACAAAAAACAGTATTTTCTTTTCAGTTTTAGCTGGAAGAATTTTCTTATGAGTTGGACTATCCTGGTGAATGAGGTAATTTTTTACTGATTTACTTGTTTTTTTTGTTTACATTGTTATATAATTTCTAACTAGTCTTGTAACTTATTTTGTCTTGTGTTTTGTAGCAGACCTACTAAGAGGTCAAGCTGACCAACAATCTGAAAGAGGTATATTCATATTTCCTCTCCTTTTTTAATTTCAAAATTTATATTTGTATTATTTTTGTCAATCACTAATACAAGTTTGTTTGTTTGTTTGAAGGGGTTGTAAATGATCAACTGTCTGAAACAGTTTGTAGCTCTAAGAGGAGGGGTACAGTGGCAAATTCAAGAGAATTTGGGAGAAGAACTTATCTTGTTTGGGATCATTATACCTTCATTAAGCTTTCCTGAAGGTGTTTTTACGCAATGTGAGTATTGTAAAACTAAAAGGTATAAAGCAGATTCTTATGTTGGTACATCTAACCCTAAAAGGCATATTGAAAAATGCCAATCTTACAAAGATTTTCTTGCTACTAATCTCAATAGTAGTGTGGAAAGTTCTTTTGATCAGAAAAGATACTGTGAATTATTTGCTGAGGCTATTCTGTGTCATGGTTATGCTTTGCATGTGGTTGAGCATGAAAAACTTAGGGCTTTGCATCAGTATCTAAATCCTAATGTTAAGGATATTTCGAGGTATACTATTACTAAGCATTGCATGTCAAAACATGAGAAGCATAAAAAATTGCTACTTGATTCAATGCATTGTGTTTCAAGTCGTATTTGTTTTACATGTGATGGATGGTCTGCTTGCACCTCATGTTCTTATTTTGCTCTAACTGCACATTATGTTGATAATAACTGGAAACTTCAGTCTAAAATACTGAATTTTTGTCGTTTCCCCCCGCCCCATGATGGTGCGTCTATTTATAAGTTTGTGAAAAAAATGTTATGTGAATGGGGTCTTGAGAAAAAAGCTTTTACCATAACTGTTGATAATGCTTCTGCAAATGAAAGAATGGTTAAGCGACTCAAAGATGATTTGCATGCCATTTCTCCCCTTCCATGCAATGGTAAGTATTTTCATATAAGGTGTGCTGCCCATATTTTGAACTTAATAGTTCAAAAAGGTTTGAAGGTAATCGACTTTTTTGTTATTAAATTGCGTGAAATAGTTAAGTTTATTGATTCTTCTGATGCTAGACTTTGTAGCTTTGAATTGGCTGTTAAAGATTGTGGTTCTTCTTTTTGTGGTAAGTTGATATTGGATGTTCCTACTCGATGGAACTCCACTTACTCAATGCTTCGTAGGGAAATTGATTCTAAATTAGCTATAAACTTGTTTGTTAATAGGGAAAATGACTTGGATATAATTAGTGAGGATGAGTGGGAAACTGCCCAATTAATATGTGACTTCCTTGAGCCATTTTTTGAAATTACTACTCTGTTCTCGGGATCCAAGTATCCCACTTCTAACTTGTACTTGGCTAATGTTGTTGCCATTGAGAAGTTGTTGCGTGATGCTCACAATGATCCGTGTGAGGGCATTTCTGCAATGGCAAAACCCGTGCTTGAATTATATGAGAAATATTGGTCTGATCACTCAACGATTATCTCATTTGCTGTTTTGCTTGATCCTCGATATAAATTACAACTTTTGAAGGAGTTGTACAGTGTACTCTATGTTGAGGATGAGTTTGAAAGGAGGGTAAGTGTTGTTTACAATGAGTATGTTAATTTATATATATATATATATATGTTATTCACAATCTGTACCATGTTCTTATAGTTCTTCTGTCCAAAGTAACTCATCTCAAAGTACAAATGTGTCAAGTTCCAGTCGGCCTCGAACATTTAAAAAATTCAATCTATTTCAGGTCAGTTTTTATTTTCTTAAAGTTCACTTAAGTTTCTGTTTTTACAATTTATTAATTTTTTTGTTTCAAATTATAGTTTATTAATTAACTCTTTATCTTGTTTCATGTTAGAACTTTGATGCCAATTTAGCTGTTTCTATGAATGGAAAATCTGATGTTGACTCCTACATTAATTTGCCCATTCTCCCTCGTACTGATGATGCTGAGTTTGATATTTTAGAGTATTAGAAAGCACAAGCTGTTTCTTTTCCCGTACTTTCGCAAATGGCGAGAGATGTTTTAGCCATTCCAATCACTTCAGTTGCTTTCGAATCTTCATTTAGCATGGGGGTCGGATTTTGAACAAGTTGAGGGCTAAACTCTTGCCTAAAAATGTTGAGATATTTGTAACAATCCGTAATTGGTTGTATGGTTTTGAACCGAAGGAAAAGGATAAAGATTATCTTACTGTGGTAAAATATTCTTTAGTATCTAATCTTAATGAAGAATCACTTACCGTTTAAGGTAAAACATTTAAATTAGTTTTTTAATTTTTAATGTATGAATTTTTCAAAATGGTTTGTGATTCTGTTTTCTTTTGTAGGGTTCCTTCACAGCAAGCAAGCACATTAATGCTTAGGGGGTCAGTTAAGTTGTAAATTATGATGTAAAAACAGGTATTCTTCTTTTCCATTCTCTAAATTTAAGTATGTGAATTCTTATTTTTCTATTCATGATTTCTTTATTTGCTTAACTTTGTAATGTTTATATTCATGTTATAAGTTGTTTTATCCTGTACTTATGGATTGTTTCTATTAATGGTTATGGTATTTTATATGGACTGAATTTAAGTTGTTTGTTTCTATTATTGTTTCTATTCATTTGCTTATGGTATAAGTTAACTTTATTTGTTGATACTTATACCATAGTTAACTTTGGACTGAATTTAAGCTGCTGTTGTTGTTGTAGGGTTCCTTCACAGTAAGCAAGCACATTAATGTTGCTGCTTGTTGATTGCTGCTGGTTGATGGTTGTTGCTGATTGTTGGTTGACTTCTTTTTTTTATTATCTAAGTAGTTGCCCTTGTTAAATTATGCTGGTTTCTTAGCTGAGAAGTTACCCATAGTTTAAACCATGATAGTAGCATTTAGATATTTTGAGAGCTCGATGAGGAAATTTCTGGTAGCAAAGTCGAGCATTTAGCCTCGTTAAACTATTGATATAATATATGAGAGCTTAAATTATCACATAACAAAACTTTATGTTGTAATCAATTCAGTATTATCTTGTTTTTTTGTTAGCACATTAACAACACTTCTTTTTTATTATTATCTAAGGAGTTGCCCTTGTTAAATTATGCTTGTTTCTTAAATTATCACATAACAAAATTTTATAATTTCAGTTTGTACATTTGTAATTTTACCAAGTTGTACTACTTTTTTAAGTTGTAATAAACTTATGTTTTATTCATTTTTTAAGTTTACTAAGTTCTTATCAAATAAAGTAATTAACAAAGAGTTTCCAATCTTCCCCAATCAATTTTGGTCAAGTTAATCAATAAAATTTGGACAAGTTAATAAGAAAAAAAGACATTCATTCATGAATCATGTTAGGTTGTATTTAACCCAAAGTATAATTAAAAATGAATAGAAGCATTAAAAATGAATTTAAGTATGTTCATTCTTATTAACTTGACATTATATATATTAAATGAGTTAGTATTAAGCATATTGATTTATTACTAAGCATTGAATTATTTAACAAAATTTTAAACTTAGTAGTGTCAAATGAATATTTATCCAATTTTTATTATATATATATATATTAATTAATTATATATGTATATATATAATAAAAAGATTATTTAACACTTCAAATTAATTAAAAATAATAATAATTTACATTTATCAACACTTAATACTCTATATTTATCAACACTTTAAATTCATCAAATAATAAAATCATAGCCTTTCTCAATTATATGTCAGGTAAATATCAAGCCACGTCAAAAACAGGTCGGGTTCAAAACAAGTTGGATCAATTAACAAGTCGGATAAAATCGGATCTCGGGTGGAATATGTATTAGACATGTTTGATAAAACGAACAAACTGATACCATACATTTGCTTATGGGTGCTTGGAAGGCAACTGTAACGATCAAATTATACAGTGGAAAACCCAACATTCCTCTGGCTGAAAAAAATAGGTTTTCTGAACGATGAACACTAACGAGTCATCTCTTTCATTAGTTGAGGTTTGTAAATAATATATATAAATAAAATTTAAAAGAAAAATCACAAGACCCCATGGCTAGCAATCCTATTGTTCCATCCACCTAAAACCGTCATCGACATATCCATTTAACGACTTCTTGAATGGATGGCCCTCCGAGAGTGGCGCTTTTGGGTCTTTGCTTGTAACTATTAAACAAAAGATTATCAGATCCGGACCTGAACTAGCATGCGGTGGTGCGGCGTAGCTCGTCACTAACGGCAGATTACAAAAGATTATGTTCTTGCATGTTCAGGGATAAGATATTGTCGTAGTTTGGTAGGTGCACCGGCCAGTTCTGCATAACCATTGACATGAGTTATTCGGGATCATGACGATTTCAAGGAAAAGAAAAAGGATGCGGAAATATTGAAGTAGATCTACCATTCTACCTTGAGCTGTGAAATTGAATAGAGAAGGTAGGGTTCGTCCATTAGGCAGGCTCACATTGGGGTCTCGCAAATCATCGAAGAAGGGGTGTGCTAACGCCTCCAACTGAAAGCCGGGAAGTAATACACTCTTCAGTTGCAGCACAGAACATGGTAAAAACTTTGCAAATGATATGACGCTAAAACAATACGCTCCAACAACTCTCGCACATGTCGAAATGTTTTTATGAGTCAATTGTTACTGAAATTCCTTATCAAGATTCAAGTAGACGAGCACAAGTGCATATGCAACCGAACGGGAAACAACAATAAGCAAAATTCTTACAGCTGTACAACGTAGCTTTGGTGAGTACTGCAGCAGCCTAGACACAAGATCCACTGCTTCAGGGGGCATTCGCATGTTAAATAACTGAAAAAATGAACAGTGCGTGAGATTTCCACTGTTCTTTGTAGCATATAAGGCAATTAGGAGATGATCCAATCAGCAAACCTTATGCCACGGATGAGCTTTGATCTGAGGGAATTTGAACTCGGTGTAATTTGGATTCATGCATTTAATTTCTTCTCTCGTTGGTGTTCCCAGTATCTGATATGATAAAGAAAGAGGACGTTGGAAGACTGAGTAAACGCTGAAAAAGAAAAGTAAACCTCGAGAAAAGAAAAAGATGCATACCTTAATAATTTCCACTAGCTGATCAACACCACTTTCGCCAGGAAACATTGGCTGCAAATGGTATAATTGTTAATATGCATTAGCGCATAGCTCGTATAGAGAATTATTGCAGACTATAAATGGATGCTAGAAATAAGAATTCAAAAGAAGCCAGAGGGTAGAAAGGTAAAAGACTAGTTTTGCAAAATGTGCTTTCACATGGATTTTCTGAATATCAAAAGACTATAAAGCTCATAAACAAATAACAGGGTTTAAAAAGACAACTGTATCCTTGCATGGCGCAGAAATAGATGCCGAAGCAAAAATAACAATGTTTAAATACAGAAACACTTATCATGAATGTTAATACAATCAGTGCAATAATAAGTTGACATCAAAGCTGCATCGGATATCAGTTTTTATAAACTTACCCGTCCAAGCAGAAGCTCAGCTATCACACAACCAACAGACCACATATCAATAGCAGTTGTATATTCAGTCACCCCAAATATAAGCTCCGGAGCCCTATAATATCGTGAGCATATATATGATATGTTGGGTTCACCTGGGACCTAAAGATTGTAGAGAAAATTTCATAAGTTTTCTAAAAATGAAAATAAAATACTTTCAAACTTTGTAACAAGCTGAACATACCAACTTCTTTGCACTACCAAAATCACATATCTTCACCTGGTGACTGTGGGGATTTACCTGCGAATATCTCATGACGTTAGCTCCAATATGCCTTGGCATTCGATATTCAAACAATTACTAGAAGAAGAATAAAAGCAAAGACAAGTTAAAGCAAACCAAATTTTGCGGAAAAGAACCGTGTTATAACATTAGCATACTCAAAGAAGTCAAAGGCCAAGCAATATGATCGACCAACACCCCACAGAGATGCATATCAGTGCAATCAAGATGCTAACAAATAGTGAAGGTGATGAGTAACATCCTCTAAAGATATTCATAATTTTCTTAGCATCGACATCCAGCTTACTAAAAAGTTGCAAAAATGTCTTACCAGTATATTCTGCGGCTTAATATCTCGATGACATACACCAACCACATTATGTAAATAATTTAGAGCGCGAAAAATCTACAAAAAAAAAAAGCAATATAGATTGTCACAGCATGCATGAGAATATAAACTCAAAGTGTTAAAAAATCAAATCAGTAGAATTTTGCAACCCACTACGATTAGCTAGAGCAAGAAAGGGTCAAGGTTACCTGGTATGCATACAGCTGCACGTAAACAATGGGCATATGCTGATTCATTCTGCTGTGGTGTTTTGAAACTCTATGAACAGTTTCTGGAACATACTCCAGAACAAGGTTAAGATAGAGCTCATCTTTTTCTGTGGTTGAAAAGAAACAGTGCTTCAGCTGGATGACATTAGGATGGTCAAGTATACGCATAATCTGGAGTTCCCTATTCTTGTATCTTTTGTCCTGTAAAACTTTCTTTATAGCAACAGATTCACCTGTCTCCAAGCACTTAGCCTACATCATAACATAAAATGTTTCTAAAACTTGAACGGGATAAAAAAAAACTCAGAATAAATGCAAACACTCAGAGAAAATAGACAAGATTGCTACACCACAATAACTTCCCACCTGAAAGACAACACCAAATGAACCTGTGCCAACCACACGCTCTGCCATATATGAGATTGTCTGAGACCCAAGAAAAAATGCATTGTTAAACATTCTTCACAGACCAACCCAGATATTACAATCAAATAGAAATTATATACCATGCATGCAATTGGGCTCATTTTTAAATAGAAACTACAACACGCGGCATCAGAAAGAAAGAAAAAAACTTATTCCCATTCTACCAAGAAGGAAAAAAGAGTGGAAAAAGCCAAATTAAAATAGAAATAAGGCAGCATAAGCTCACATATAGACTGCAAAGGATAGTTTACAATTTAGATGAGAAGTTAATCATATGAAACTATACGTCAACCAAAGATCAAATCACCTGTTTTGATTGCCCATTTCGACCACCAACAGTAGTTGAAATTATCTGCCCTGTTTCTGTTCCATTTCCACTAATAACAGTAGCCTCCATATCCTGTGAGTTACACTCCAGAAACAGTAATATTGGAAATAACCAAGCAAGCTAGATAAATAATCCAAGAGCTTCAAACTTATAAATAAGCATATGTGTGTGTATGTCTGTGTGCACATATGGAGACAGGATTTAAGAGGAAAAATAAACATGCATAACTATATACATTTTGAAGAGTAAAGAACAAAAATCACCTTATCATCATGGCAGGCAGATTTCTCATCTCTAATTCTCATTTCATGCATTTCATCAGGGAGCTGATCAACACCTGATTTTTCTTGTCTTGCAACAGAAGTAACACTGGATGTGCTTGCAACTGTTTCCCGTGATGTAGAAGCCATATGCTGATCTAGACCAGTGGCACTACTCTCAACTAAACTCGATTCTTTGTGACCCCTACCTGATTCTTGATCAACCTTTGCCCTCTTGGAGCTAGTATCCCCACCCTGATGAGAAAAATATAATTTTCCAAAAGAACTCAATACATGAAAACAAAAGACTAGAAGTAAACAGGCATCCTCATAATAATAGAGTGCCTTTAAAATTGCGATCTTTAGACATTAGGCTCCGTGTAAATTTTGTAGTGTTCCTTTCAGCAGAAAGGTGTTTCATAGATGAGTGGGGAATGGAACATTCAACAATGAAGAAGCAATTCAGATTGCATAAATATTATGCAAAAAGACACGGCACAGGCAAGTAGCCCAAGTTACAAATCAACATTCAGTTCAGCCTCCTCACTCAAACTGCCTGTATCACTAGCATAAGATTATGCGGATCATCTTGTTATGTAACCAGTATCCATTAAACTCAAGTTCAGGGAAGATAAACAAATAGGCTAAAAACAAACAAGAGAAGAACAATCTGAACTTTAAGACGTCAAAGCTCTAAGTGAGTGGTATGCAACAATTTAGTTGTGGATTTGATCAATCACTCTCCAGCAGGTGTAATGGGGGACATAAAAAGAAACAGTGTAGATGGTCAAATGTAATTATCCAGTTTCCTTTACTTTCTAGAATTCGGTCCATTGTTACATACTGCAGTCAACATTCCAAGAACAAAACAATTTAGGTATGTAACAAATCTGCAGCACTTTATACATTCCATAAGAATCCATCCCAAGGAAAAGATGTTTGTTTAGAACATTACCCATTCTCAGGAAAAAAAACAATAACAGCGATTTGAGACAGTACCATCTCACAAACATAATAACAATGCAAAAAATCCAATACTAAAACACAGTTTACCATCAACAACCATCATGGTAATTGAAGAACAAATAATCTAAAGCTACACTTAACCTATGACAATTAGGCCCCCTTTATATTATTGCTGGCACAGTTATCACCGTGCTAAACAGATACAAATTTTGACCTTTGCGGTTAAAATCATGGTTTGGCAACCAAAGCAAAAGGCCACGAAAATATAGCTCCTGGAATTTGGAAGCTGATTTTTGGATAAAAAACCAACATTACCCTCAAATCTCCAATTTTTATTATTCGTAAATGGACATTTTTTTCAGAATACATTTTAAACACACCCTTTCCAAGTCAAGCTTCTTCTAACTCAAGCTATTTCAAGAGCAATGCTTATACATATTGTCACGGGCCGCGAGTGACAATATATAATAGCAAGACCAGGAAATTATCCTCACACAAACATGTAATTGAAATTAGGATATTCTCAATCGAAAAATCAAGAGATCAACCCACATTGATTGGCACAATCAATGTTGTATAGAAACATGTAAAATATAATTTGAAAGTTATGGCAAATAATCTTTCAGAAACTACTTCAGCTAACAATGCCATTCCTCTTTTCCTCAAAATGTATTTCAACCAAAAGGAAAAGTCCAAAATAATTTCGATTGGAGAATTAAAAAAAGGAAAGAGATTTCTTATGTTGCGTGCAAAGCAATCAATAATCCAGCTAAACCTACACATGTATGCCAGAAGTGAATAAAATACAATATAAAGTGCAGGAAAATAAAAAGAAAAAAGTTATTTCCAATGAACGAAGCTAAAAAATATTCCAAAAAAAACATGTCGTTTCACTTTCCTTCTTTCAATCCATTTTCCTAGAAAACAAACAGAGATTACCACCGATTGAAACCAGAAAATAAAACTTAAAACAAAACCACAACGGGAAAAATAGGACTTACAGGATCGGAAGAAGTAGAAGAACGACCGGAAGCAATGCTCTTGAGACGACGCATAACATTCATGATTTTAGACTTCAACAAAACCAAACCCTAATTTCCCCGAACGTAAACAACGAATTCGCGAATCACGAAAAATAAGAGAAGAGAAGAGAGAAAATCTGCATTTTCTCTTCTTCTCCTCCTCCTCCTCCTCCTCCTCCTCCGCCTTCAAATTTATCACCAGAAATAACAAATAATGGGAAAAAAACACAATCCAAACAAAAATTAAATATAATCACCAAAATACATGAGGTAAACGAGATTAAAAAAAATACATAATTTTTTTTAAAAAAATCTTCAACTTTTCTTTCGTTTTCTCTCTCTGTATCAATGAGATTGACAACTATTCTCCTTCAATAAATTTTCTCTGTCTTCCATAAAATCTATTTTGGTCAAAGGTGGATCAAAGCCAATTTGTACTTGCAGTCAGGAAGTAGATCTGATCCGTCGATTATTCATTATTGAGGGATCTAACGGTCCTTAATTGAGTGTATCTTTCTCATGGTTTGACTAAAATGTCCTTTTCGGGAGGTGGTATTTACGGATATATATACGGAGGATTTTGGCTTTTCGGACATATATATATACTCCTGCGGAATATTCGGGGGAGCTTTGACCGGTCTTTGACCTTTTTAAAATGAGAATTTAGACTAATTAATTAAATTTTTCATTTTTGGAAAGTTAATTACACCAAACTATGTTTTTCTGTCTAAATTGGTACCAATAACTTTTAAATGTTCTAATTTAATCATCAAACTACAATTCTCATTTTAAATTAGTCACCAAAATTTTAAATATTTTAATTTTATTCTCAAATTATTAATATATGCTAATCATATCTCGTGTTAATAAAAGCGTTATAAAAATTATCAACTGTCGTGTAAACATTTATATGTATTATGTAATAATATGATGTGTTGTAAACCATAATTTGAAGATAAAATTATAACGTTCAAAAGTTTAATGATCAATTTAGATCGATGGTCATAGTTTAAGGACCAAACTAGAACATTTAAAAGTTTAGAAATCAATTTAATGATAATCATAATTTAAGACGTGTTTGTAACTAACTCTTTTTAAAATGTAGGTGACAATTTTTTTAACAATTACGACATCTAATTTGTTAACCGATTAATTTAAATAATATATTATAAAAATCTATAACAGAAAGAATCTCCAACCTACTTTTTTTTTTCTATTCAGAGCGTTAAAATTTAAATCTATATTTCACCAAATCAACTTATAATTAGTGAACAAAGATTTTTATGTAAAAATATATTCATAAATTTTATTCAACAATCTATTATAATTTGAGTGTTAAATAATTTGTGTATATATTTCTTAGTATCACGTTAAAATCTTAATAAATATTTTAATTATTTTATTTAAAGTTTACATAAATACAAAAATATTTTTATGCTAATATTTATTATCAAATAAAATTATTTTATTTTTCTCTATCGAATTATTATCCGATTAATCGATTATTGTTTCATAAAATAATTTTACAATGACAAAGGTAAAGTATGTGAACACGCATTTTCAATCATGAAAGTGGAAAATATAATAATTAGACCACGTTAAGCATAAAGTCAATTAATTAAACTATAAAAATCAAATAAAGCTATGAAAACTTGTTCGAATTTCATATAGTTCACATGAACCGTTTGAAAAATAAAACAACAATTTTGACCCACCAATCAAAATTAAATGATTTAAATTCAAATTAATTCGATTTTGAAATGAATTAAAGAAATTTTAAATATTTTTAAATAATGGCATCTGGGTTTATTAATTAGCATGAAAGATATTAAAAATACAATGCATCAAAAATAGAGAAAAAATGGACTAGTCCACTAAAAATTTCATACAAATATGCAAAGAAAAGTAAACTCTTCTAAGGAGATTCGGGATAAAATAAGAGTGGTGAGCGAACCAAACTATCAGACAGATTGTTCCGTTACACAGTTCTGATTACATCGACTAACAAATCATCAAACGAGTGGGGATCAATCTTTTTTATTACCACCGACAAAATCAAATTAAAAAGCTAGCGCCGTGAGGATCTCTATACGAGTACCAAACAAGCGTTACAGTATGCTAAAATCGTGCCAAACGACATATGAAATGAACCATAAAAATTAATGAAAACCGTGCCAAAAGAACATATATTTTATTAAAATTAAATAAATAAAATATAAAAAATAAGAAAAATAATAAATACTAGTGGTCGACAACCAATACCAAAATTAATTGCTGTCATCGATTATAAAAAAAATAAAAAAACTTGCTGCGATTATGAATAAAAAACTAGGTTTTAACTATGTCTAATATCTTTTAAGTATTTTAATTTGAAATCACATCAACGGATGTTTAAACACTAATATTTGAAATGATAACGAGGGGCCTTAACTAATGTTTTCCTTGTTCAGCTAACAACCTTTTAAATTTAAAGAAATCTAAATATTGTCATGATTCGATTTAATTTATGAGATGTAATTTGGATTCAAATCTTTAAAGATAAATAAAATGAAAACAACAACAACGTACGATAAAAAATAATAATTATAGATTATATGTGTATGTCATTATCTGTTAAATTAAATCGAATATCAAATAATATTTTAAAAAATAAATAAATATAATAAAATGTTCTCGTATAAATTGAGAATAATTAATACTACAAATATAAGACCAACAATTTTTTAATTTAGTGTGATGAGGTACTAGATCCCTTAAACAATATAAAATGTTCAAGTTCTTGCGGTGTGGAATGGGACAATTGGACTGAAAGGGTCTCTTCTCCCCATAATTAACTTTTACAGTATTCGATCTAGATTAATTAACTAATAAATTAGATCTTAATGGTTATCAAATAATAAAAAGTTTGTACACATCCATTAGTCATGTATTCGATTATCAAATAATAGTTTTTTTATTATTCAAAGATGATTATTATATAAGTATGAAAGGTCAAAAATACCCTTATAACAATATATAATATACTTTAGAATAAAATACATTTAATCATTTCCCAACCGAATTGATGTTAAGTTGACTTGTGATATCAATTTAATCATAGATTTAATATATACTACAATTATATGTTTATTTCTATTCGGGGAGACCCCAAAATTGAAAATTCGTACCAAAAACCCAATCCATTTTAAAGGATTTTATTTGTCCGAACTCATATTTATAACCTTATATTTTTATCCAAACTCTCTCAAATTATTCTTTAAGATGAGTCCATTAGTAAGAATTACAATAAGCTTCTTTTCATTTAGGCTTACTTTTATTATTCTTTAAAATAACATATATGCGTAATTTATATTTAGACAACCATTCAAAAAGGGGTTTAAATTTGATACACATGTTGTGTTTTACACAAACCTACATATTTCTACTATAAACCAAAATTAAACCTAACCCCTAAAAAACTAAACCCCAAACCCTAAACCCTAAATTCTAAACACTAACCTTAACTTCTAAACCCTACATCCTAAACCACTAAACTCTAAACCCTAAACTAAACCCCTAAAACTAAAAGGACACAGACTATGTATTGAACTTTTTCTCTTCAAATATATATATATATAGACAAGATTCACTTATGGTGGGATGAGTACCAACATATAATTTATGCAATGCGAAACTCGAACCTGAGACCTTAAGATTCCCATTGCCTCGACCTTGTTAGATGTGTGCATAATTAACCATAATCGTTAATCGTAATCGTTAACCGTTGCATTTTATAGGTTAATTAACCGAACTGTTAAGGTTAAACAATTTCAGTTAATCGAACCGCTAAAAATAATGGTTAATGGTTACGGTTACAAATTCTGACAAATGGTTGACCTATAGGTTAATTGTTTTTAAATTATTTATACATGTATAAATCGGTGAAGACCTTGAGTGATTTGATCATAGAATTAACTTTTGTGGCTTGTGGTACTAACTCATTGAAGTTTCATTTAGCTTTATGTTTTTTTTTATGTTAGTTAAGCATTTGTCTTTAGAACTTTGATGTATTGCTATGTGCTGAACACTGTTGAAACTTGAAACAAAGTACGAAGTTTTTGTATTATGTGTTGTGTTGGAGCTTTGTAGTATGTAGGTACTTTTTTAAATTAAGTATGAAGTTAGTGTTTAGAATATCTGTATTCAAGTTTTTTTCTGAACATTTTTATATAATATTTATCAGATAGATTGTTTCATTGTTCTCAAAAGAACATGCGAAAAAAATATCTAATAGGTTACTGGTTAACATATAACTAAACCGTCGGTTAACCGTGTCTTAATAGTTAATCGTTAGTAGTTAACCGTTTCTTAATGATTAGGTTACGGTTAACAAAATTTAATAACCGTTATAATGATTAACCGACCGTTTAGGCTAAACGGTACAGTTAACCGACCATAAACACCCCTAGTCAAGACATAATCGGCAACCTAGTAGTAGCTAGATCCGATAATTACGGACATGATACGAGCACAACAAATTTAACAAACATGTCATGTCACATTTGGTATACAAATTTATTCCTGCACCGCTAATACGAGAACAAATACGAAACACAACATGCATATACGGATTGATAATACGTCTACTAGTAGCTAAAAGCTTCCTCGATAACTATTCAATCCCACACACAAATGGATCGCAATGGTAATTTCAGAGCAACACCAAGTTAGTAACAATCTATGGCATCAAATTCTCACTGCAATCTATGTGTGTACTACAATAAAGTTACAGTCTTTTGATTCTTATACTTTCTGATGCTATTGGTAAAGATTGTTTGCTGGTTTCTGTTCTGGTACTGAATTATTTATTCGAATTAATAATTTGATTCGGTTTTGTTTTTAATCTCACTTTATACTTTTTGCACCATTATAATTAGAGATAAATATAATTTTTTTTAACTATCCACGTACACAAATCTAGAGTTGATCATTCAATATGCTTTGTACTCGAATATTTTGGAATGGTGAAAATAAGCCAACTGAATAAACTAGGATTAGTGGACATCACATTTGCTTTTCCGAACCTAATTTACTCTCGGTTCATTTGCTATCGCGTCTCCGTCTACATGTGGTAACAAGGGAGGACACAAGGACAATAGAGGAAGAAAGCCAGATGAAAATTAGATAGAGAAAATCTATAACATAACATAATCAATCTCGGTCAGATAACTCTTTGTTCAAATCAGAAGAGATGAATCACTAATTGTCGATCAACAGTCATTCATTAAATACTTCGTAAGCCATCAAGAATTATCATACTTGCATTGAGACATCGACATTAATCGAAATCAAAGGAAGATAAGACTCAAGGATATTCTCCCATGGAATGAGGCATATATAATTCAACACATTAGAGATTTTAAATTTCCGGTTGGGGTGGATTAAGCCAAAGTGGTGGGGGGAGGGGGATTAAGTGTAATAGGCTTGTATGGCACCCTTTCCCTATCACAAAGCATTTTGGTATAGATTTCTTTTAAAACTCTGAGAGGTCATCATAATTTTTTTTTGTTATCTCCGAATTGGAGTAATTTATTTATAAGGCGTGTGTTATTAAAGTGTTTAATAAATATTTTTCAAAATAACAATCGAATTTTAATTTTTTTAGTATTATTTCTCTTGCAATATACAGGCGAATGTCTATTTGAGTGTATTTAGACTCTGTTTGAGTGTATTTAGACCTCTTTTGGTTGGATTGTAACTGATGTGCTGTGTTATTTTAAGAACATTGTATTACGTAACTTGCAAATAACCATGTATTTGGTAGAGATGAAATTTAATACGTTGTTAGGTGTGAGCAAAACTCGACTTGAGAAAATCGAATTTTTTGACTCGACTCGAAATTTTTTTAAATAAAGTTTGAGTTGTAAAGTGAAAACTCGAATAATTCGAAATTTTTAGTGATTAGTAGACCAATTTTTTATTCGAGTCGAGTCCCTCGATTCTGCCTGATATATATACCACATATGAAAAAAATAGAGAAATATATACATGTAATGTATATGGATATAGAAAGTCGTTTAAATTAAAATCAATGTATACTTTGGTATTATAAATAATTATAATTTTCAAAATAATAATAATAAATAATTACAATTAAATTTGTACATAAACTCGAAAACTCGACTCGACTAAAATTTCATAAACTCGACTCGAATCGAAAAAATTTCAAATAAAGTTTAAGTCGTAAAACAAGACTCGTAAACTCGAATAACTCAATTTTTTTGACTCGATTCCACTCGACTTGATCAAACGCTCACCCCTATATGTTGTATTATTTTATACACAAGTTGAATAATATTTATCACTGAGGTAGATGGTGTTTATTTAACAATTGAATTTTGTGATTTGATTCTAAATTAATTTTTCAATTATACCCTCATATAACTAAATAAATTGCAACTATTTTTTTTTCTTTATTAAGGTTTGAATAAAAAATGAAAATCTCTAACATTTCTAAGCTGCTCTTCTCTTCTCTAGAATTGGGTTGCTTTGATGTCTTGTGCATCAAAAAAAATTTGGTTGAGAAAGAATGAAAAAGGAGGAACAAAAACCGAGAAAATCAGAAAGAAAGCAATGAAACTCTACATTTATAAAAATAATAATGTTAAATATATTAATAATTTATTTACAACGGTGTGAATAATTTATTTACAATGTCATAAATATCAATACTTATTTATGACATTGTAAATAAATTATCATTATTTAAAAAATTTTCAATATTTAAAAATTTAAAATTTATTTGTGCAATATGCATTTTATTTAATTTGTTTATTAAATAAATTATGGTATAATTTATGAATTTATATTCAATACAATGGCTGTGGAAATTGAAAGTTTTCACAAGTGCTTTGGTTTTAAGGTTTATGGACTTTAGTTTAGGGTGTAGGGTTTAGGGGGTTAAGTGTAGGGATTTAGAATTTAGGGATAATGGTAGAATTTAGGGTTTTTAGGTTAAAACCTAAATCCTCACCCATAAACCCTAAATTATAACACTAAACCTTAAATTTTAACAACTATCCATGAATTCTAAACACATGCACCTAAACCCCTAAACCATACACCCTAAACTAAGTCTGTAAGCCCTAAAACTAAGGCGCTTGTGGAAACTTTTAATTTCTACCGCCAGTGTATAGAATAATTATTTATAATTTAAATTGAAATTAGTTTCAATACAAGAGAAAAATATAAAATTAGAGATTTTAAGTGTAAGAAGGTACATTTCTAATAACAAAATATCTCGGTGTAGTAACAACTACAACTACATTTCATCATTTTTTTTAATATACAAATGTTATTTAATTTAAATTTTTTATATTCGATACACTAAACGAGACGTTAAATATATATATATTTTTAATTTATACATACGATGACGACGTGATAGATAAGATTTTAAAACATTACTTTCATGATCAATGTATTAAATAACTATCATGAAATCTTTTACTGCGTTAAAAAAATTTAAAATAAAAAATTAAAGATAAATAAGTAAATATTTAAGATCAAATTTCAATTTTTAGACATTTTATTATTCATATTATATACTACAAAATTTAACCTCAAAAAATGCTTAAGCCTAATAAAAAAAAGCAACAAGGCTTAAGCCCATTTATGATCATTTGTTTACATGACAATTAATGTTTTTATAACGGTTTTATTAACATAGGATATGATTAGCATATATTGATAATTTAGAGATAAAATTAGAATATTCAAAAGTTTGGAGACTAATTTGGAATGAGGGTCATAATTTGAGGATGAAATTGAAACGTTTAAAGGTTTGGGGGCCAATTTGAAATGAGAGTCATAGTTCGGTGATGAAATTAGAACATTTAAAAGTTTGAGACTAATTTAGGATGAAAGTCATATTTTTTAGGGATGTGCTGCCTTAGTTTAAAAAAGCGCGCCTAGGCGCGCCTAAGGCACAGTGAGGCAACATGAAAAACGCCTCCACCGGCAAAGGCGAGGCAAGGGACGAGAGGCGCTGCTGGGCACTGCGAGACGCGCGCTTTTTGCAGAGGCGCAAAGCACTGCGCTTCGGACGCCTTCTGGCACACACCGGGTTCTGTCAAAGCCACGACGAAGGTTAAGGCGGCTGTTGTGGTCGGGCTTTGGGTTGGAAGAGAAAATGAAGAAAATAAAAGAAAGTTATAGGGTTTATGAAGGATGAACTTGGAGAAGAAGAGAAATGGTGAACGGCGGTAGCAATGGAGTTTAGGAAGAGAGGCTGCTGCTAGGGTTTGAAAATATTAGGGTTTACATTGAATTTTTTGTTAAACTAGATATAAAAAATGAGTTGGTCATAAGCCCATTACATTTAGTCTAAAAATAATGGCTCAAACTCAAAAATAAATCTAACTCTAAAAATGGGTGGTCATCAACCCCTTACATTGTTTTGTATTACATGACTTGATCAATCTAGATCAAAAAATATTAATTTTAATGTTATTTTTTTGTAAATTAATATAATAAAATAAATTTTATTTATAAATATTTATTAATTTAAATAAAATAGTAAAATTACATATTCAAATAATATAAATTTATTAATTTTTTAATATATTTATTTTTAATAGTTTTGAAATTTACATCTAATTGAAATATTTTGATCTTCTAGCATTTATAATATAATTATCATATTTTTAAGTACAAAATATGTTATAGAGTTAATTTATAAATTTTTAAAACAAAGAGTGCGTCTCACCTACGAAATGCGAGCGCTTTCGCCTAGCGCCTCAGCTCCAAGGACCCTTAGCACCTCGGAGCGCTTAGTGCCCTTTAAAACTAAGTGTGCAGCGCAATTAACTCTTCTTTTAGGTGCTTGCTGGAATTTCGATAGAAGTTTTGTTTTACTAATTCTTTATCACATTGGAATTTCGATAGAAGTTATGTTATAGATAATGGTCAATTGGTCATGTTCATTTGAATCCGACTTCTGGCATTATTATCTGCATATCTTATGGTATTTAGTATCTCCTTGTATGTTTTTCTGGATGTAAACTAGGTGGACATGTGGATAACAGCATCAAGTTACTATCACCTGATGGAGCAAAAACAAAAGAAACGGCTTTTAGACACTGTGCCCCCGTCACTTGCCTTGCTCTGTCTCCGGATAGCAGCTATCTCGTGACCGGATCCCGGGACACTACCCTATTACTTTGGAGGATACAAAGGGTATTTACATCAAGCTCAGGCAGCGCATCAGAAACAACTGCTGACACTGTCACACCAACCGCGGCTAGTGCTTTAGCTAACACGGTTGCAGAACAAAACAGGAAGCATCGGATCGAAGGTCCGGTACATGTTCTTCGGGGTCATCACAATGAAATTGTTTGTTGCTGTATCAATTCGGATCTAGGTATTGTCGTTTCATGTGGCCTTTCATCAGATGTTCTCTTACATACTATAAGTAAGGGCCGCTTGTTGAGGCGGTTTGCCGGTGTAGAAGCCGACGATGTCTGCCTTTCTCCCGAGGGAATCATCTTGACTTGGAACCAATCGCAATGTACTCTCAGAACGTTCACTCTCAATGGGATTCCAGTTGCAACGGCGAAAACTCCTTCATTGTGCGTTGTTAATTGCATGGAAATTTCTGTGGATGGCAACAGTGCTTTGATTGGAATGAACTCGTCTTTGGACGACAATGGAGCGGTCAATAACAACCGAAGCTGGAGTTTTGAGAAAACCGGGGTTGATGATTCGGAGCTCGAGTCAGAAGAAACCAACGAATTGGACATCCCATCACCTTCAATTTGCTTTCTGGATCTGCATACTCTCAAGGTATGATAAAACCTTTAAAAACATATGCTATTAACGGCCCGTATGTCTCACATGTTACTGATCGTATGCAACAATCATGTCGTGCGTGATGAAAACTAGTCGTCGCGCTCGAATAATGTGTGACATAGTTTGAATCTTTTCGACATGAACAAAACTCGATTCAACTTAAAAAGTCAAATTTTTTTACTCGATTAAACGTTAAAATATCGTATCCAACTCAAATCCTAATTTCTTAAATTTGATTCGACTCTAATAACTCAAATGTTTAGTAATTCATGGATGTGATTTTAAGTTTGAGTCGAGTTCCTCAGTTATGATATATGTATGTTGCATGTAAAAATATATATATATATATCTCTATTGTATATGGTTATAGAAAGTCATTTAAATTAGAACTAGTAAGTATCATAATATTATAAATATTTACAAATAAATTTGAACAGAAACTTGAACAACTCAACTTAACTCGAATTTCATAAACTTGACTCGATTCGGAAAAAAATTCAAATGAGATTTGAGTTATAAAATAGGACTCGTTAACTCAACTAAATTGAAATTTTTTGGCTCAACTCAATCGAATATTCATCTTTATTTTTCATTTGCAGGTGTTCCATGTATTGAAACTGGGAGAAGGACAGGATATTACAGCTCTTGCATTGGACAAGGATAACACGAATCTTCTAGTCTCAACCACAGATAATCAGTTGATCATATTCACGAATCCAACCGTAAGTTAGACTATTTCTTTTTTTCTCCAATCTCCATTAGTTAGTCTATAAATCTAAGCAATTATTTATTCTCCAAAATCACTGAATTAGAAGTGATCTAGAGCTATAAAAATCATTATTTTATTATAATCAATTAAATCCTCAAGAATCTATTTTTTACCCAAATCGAACCCTTGATTGAACTAAATTTGTCTGATAACGGGTTCAATTGGATGAAAATAGACCTTGAGAGTTCAAATGCAAGAAAATAAATGTTGGAGGCTCCATTTTTGTAATAAAAATTTAGAGATGATAAAGGGTCATGTAGAATATTTTTTTGCTTGTCTCGATTCTGACTCAGTTTTTTTATTAAATATAGAAATTTACATTTTCAAAGTAAATGTTGGGATTTTAACCCGTACAAAATAGGATAATATGAGTATCTTTGAACACTCGGTTAATTAGTGGATCACATCTCAATTTTATTAAAGATTTTAACATTCGAACCTGCTAAAAAAAGAAAAATTATTTGATCCTTCATGTAATATTATATTAACTTTTTAAAAGATTAAATAAAATACATATTATAAAATTGTATAAAAATTAATATATATATATATAATTAAAATGATGTCTAAAAATTTAAGAAATTCTAAGATACATAAAAGTAGGTAACATAGTTAAAAAAAAGTTATTTTGATCACTCTAATTAAAATGCTATAAGATCTTATAAAAATTTAAAATATACTAATTAAAAATATAAGAGCAGTGTGATTAAAAGAATGTATTTTGATAATGATATAAACCCGGAATTTAAATTGACAACTCTTCTTGTTCCTAACCTGATTATTCAGGAAAAAAAATATAGGTCAAGTCAGAATTTAATTAGTTCAAGTTATTTGTATTTACCGTCTCAAATAAATGAAAGGAGCTTGGATGATTATGTAATTTTAGTTCAAGAGTTTTTTTTTTTAATGAAATTAATTTATTTAAAGTATTTGAATTTATGTGACTTGAATAACAAAAACGAAATAATCATCTAGGCTTTATATATTTGATCACAAGAGTCTTTAAGCATCTTATTTTCACCCTTGGTTGGACGAAAATTGGTTAAATGCATATCAATTCTGTCATTGAAAATAAATGTTCCCAATTAATCGTAATAAAACGATCGAAGCTTGAATGATTATTTAATTTTAATTTAGTGGCTTAAAAAACATTTTATCTGATGTAAAGTTTAATCTGATTATTAATTTTTAATGCATGTAGTTGAGTAAGAAAATATTAAAGAAGAAATCTAAATTTAGTTTGTGTATATAAATTTTATGCATGTACATTTCATTAAACAGGGCTTTAGACTGATTCTTTTGTTTACTGATTTGATTTGATTCGATTCGATTTAATTCCTCAGTTTTAAGGTTTAAAATCTTATTTTTTTCATAAAAAAAGGAAAACCCTTTTTTATTTATCAATTTTGTGTTAATTAGATTGAAGATGGCTTTAGGGTTTAATTGTCATCATCGATGTCTGTTTTAGTTGTCATTTTATTGCGATTGTGAATATAATTAATGCTATTATATCAATTATAATAAATATCTATTTAGGAATGAGTTAAAATTATAAATAACAATTATAATATCGTATTACAATTGCTATTTAAATCATTGGTCTGCCTTTTCTCCTTACCTCCGTTCTTTCTTTTATTTTTTTAAATTTTATCTTTATTGCAGTTGCGGATGTAATATATATCATAACTATCAATTGCAATGAATATTGATTGATGAACCAAAACAATCACAATATAATTTTTTTCACTTTTTTGACAAAGTACCTCTCGTCTCTCTCAATTATTAGGTTAGTTACAATTATTTTTTTTAAAAGTTATAATTTAGTCACCAAATTAAAAAAATTATTACAAATATGTCACTCTGCTGTTAAAATTGAAACAAATGTTTAATGTAGTCTTGTATAATAAGAATTCTAGTCATCAACACTGTACGCTCGATCAATTTGGTTATAATTTGAAACAATTTAATAATTTTAACTCACTTAGTCTTTTTTTACAATATTGTTAAATCAAGTGAGTTTATTCAGACAAAAAAGTAGTTGAATAAATTGCATTATACCATAAAGTAGTAACAAGTTATTGATACAAGCAATAGTTGGTTAACAAAAACAGCAAAGTAATATAACATTTATGGAATTAGAACAGACAGCTTAAGAGAAAAACAAAAGTTAATTTGATAATTTTTTTAAATATGAATGTTCAAATTTATTAAATTCTTTTGAATTATGACCAATTAATAGAATATATAAATTTTAGGGACTCTTGTGAAAGAATTTGTCTTTCAACCATTCTTATATCGCCTTAATCCCAAAAATATCTGCTCCTTCTTCTTTGGAAGATTTTAGGCCGATAAGTCTCATTGGAAATCTATATAAAATCCTAGCTCGTGTGCTGTCTAAGAGACTGTCAACTTGTATGAATGATGTTGCAGGTGAAACTCAGTTTGCATTTACATCAGAAAAACAGATCGCCGACTGTGCTTTAATTGCAAATGAGACAATTGACTACCTGAAAAATAGTAATTTTAAGGTAGTGATATTTAAGACAGACTTTAGGAAGACTTACGACGTTGTGGACTGGGTGTTTTTGAATTTTATTCTAGAAAAAATGAGCTTCGGACTCAAATGGATAAAATTGTTGGTGTCAATTGCTTTCATTTTTGTGTTGGTAAACGATTCAGAATTAAGAGAGAGCTTAGACAAGGTTGCCCTCTATCCCCTTTACTTTTTAATTTAATAGGTGAAGCTTTTAGTGTTCTAGTTAATAAAGTTGTCGATTCTGAAATATTAAAAAGAGTGCTGGTTTAGTTATATCCCATTTTTAATTTGCGGATGACCTCGTATTGTTTTTAGAAGCAAAAGAGGAATATGTTCAGATTATAAAGAGACTACTTAGAGTGTTTGAGTTAGCCTCGGCCTTTAAACTGAATGTGAAGAAAACTAAGCTATATGGAATAAATGTGGAGGAGACTATGTTGAACAACTGGGCTGCATCTATTAATTGTGGAGTTGATTCTTTTCCTACTTCCTATTTGGGACTCCTTCTTGGGCATAATCGAAATTCTATAGCGTTGTAGCAGCCAGTCTTTGACAAAGTCCAATCAAGATTAGAGGGATGGAAGGGAAATCTTCTTTCCTTCGCAGGTAGGCTGACTCTTGTGAAATCGGTGTCGATTTTTCAGGTCCCAATAGGATTGCCAGCTTCTTGTGGGGTTCATCTAAGAGCAGATCGATACATTGGGTGAGTTGGGACGAAGTTTGTGAAGCCAAAGAATTTGGGAGGCCTTGGGTTTTTTGACATTAAGATTAGAGGTAGATCGTTACTGAACAAGTGGATCTAGAGGTACAGTAGCGAGCAAGGCAGTTTATGGAGGAAAGTTGTGGATGCCAAACTTGGGTCTGATCAGCAAAACTTATTGCCGAGCCTGCGGTGCCAGAGGAATGTATCATGGATATGGAGAAGCATTACCATCAATCTAACTAACCAGAATGATTTCTTCTTCACTAATCTAAGGTTTAAATTAGGGGATGGCAACATGATCAATTTCTGGACGGATAATTGGGCAGGGGAAGCTTCTCTCAAATCCTCGTTTTCTCGTATTTTTGCGTAGACCGTTTGATTGGGAGAAAGATATTTGAGAAGTTTTTTTTTGAATACTGTAACTTTAGCATCGAGGATGTCTGAAAGTCGAGACTGCTTGAGGTGAATCAGCTCAAGCTCGGGATGCTACTCGACTAAATCTTTTTGTGAAGTCTGGGTTGCAGATGGGTTATCTATCGAAGGATTTTGGAAGCTTCTTTGGTCAGGACTGGCACCTCCTAATGTGGAGGCATTTTTGGGGAGAGCGGTACAGGATCGTATACCTGTAAAATCATAACTGTTAAAAAAATAGCAGGTTCTGTAATTTCTCCTTTATGTGTGTTATGTTCTTTAAAAAGGAAGACGATTAGCCATTTGTTCTGTCACTGTCCGGTAGCGTGGGAGCTGTGGCAAAAATGGTGTGGGTTATGAAATGTTACGATGGTCATGCCGAAATCTCTCAAGGTTTTACTTTTGGCTTGGGAACATACTGCGCTTATCCTTACGTCCTCTTTGGATGTTGGCTTTTTTTGGTATAATTTGATCCACATGGCTGCATCGGAATGATATAGTATTCAATGGGAAGCAGTGTGATGGAGAGCAGCTTTTCGATGTGACCCTTCTTAGGATTGGTACTTGGTGTAAGAGCAAATGGCCTGAGTCTTTTGCTTCAATCAATGATTTCTTAAGGTGCCCGACGGCTTCTTCCATCTGTGTACTACACCACCGAAGACCCCCTTTAGGATCTTGGTCACCACCACCCATTGGAGTTCTCAAATTTAATGCCGATGCAGCGGCGCAAGAAAGTTTTGGTAGTACCGGTATTGGTGGTATCCTTCGAGATCACCGGGGGATTTAATTTATATCGTTCTCAAAATCAATAGGGCTGTTAGGCCCGACTGGACCGGAGATTAGAGCCATATTTGAGGCATTACAGATGTTCCAAGGCTCTAGCTGGGCAAAGACTTTTGAACTGGTGATAGAATCTGATAGCCTTCTTGCGGTAAGCTGGATTCATAACCCAAGTTTATCTCCCCCAAGTTTTGCAGCTAATATCTTTAGATGTAATTCTTTCTTCGCACAATACCCAATAGAAGGTTTGCTTTGCTTTTCGAGAAAATAATTGTGAAGCGCATAGGCTGGCTCGAGATGGTATGGGGGCTAGTGGTTTGTGGAATATAGTCAGTGCCTACTGGCTCGATGGGTTTATAGTTTGTACAGCAGCTTCTATTGTTGGTGTACTTGGTGGTTAAAGCTCTGCTGCAGGTTCTTTGTGTGGTAAGAGCTTGAATATGTAATTTGTGTGGGCGATGCTAGGTGGGTTATAACTGCTTCCAAGATAAACTTCTGTTGTTTTCTTAAACAATGATGCTTAGCACTCTTTTCCTTCTTAATAAGGCTAACATATTGTAACATTTTTAATTAAGTGATTAAATTATAATTTTAAAAAGTGGCACATTCATAACTGAATTAATAATTAAATGGTTTATAATGTACTTTACCCTTTTCTTTTTGAACTGATATGTGATATTTTGTAGGGTTATCAAGTTTCGAAAATTGAAGAAAAAATAATATTTTTATTTACATGAACTCGAGGAACTTGTTACTAATCAAATCAGATTTATAATTTTATTTATAAGAATTCAAAGAATAGTTTTAGCAGTGTTAGTATTAAAGAAAATGTTATCCTTAAGAAAAATTAATAATTTTATTTACAAAAAAAAAATCAAAGAATTCGATACTGATCGAATCGAATTAATAATTTTATTTAAAAAATTATCCCAATGAAAAATTTATAATTTAAAAATATATAATCAAGTTGAATAAAATAAAAAGAAATGATAGAAATTTTTTGAATTAAATTTATAAAATTTAATTTATATTTAGAGTTAATCCTAAATATCCATTGCAATTAGAATATCGGAGTGACTAAATCATTACGTAAAGGTTTAGAATTGCAAGGCGTCCAAACCAAAGGGCTCAACCCAAACGACAGCCATGGCGAGCGAACCTCTTCCGCCCCCCGCCGCCGCAACGTCACCCGAAAATCGACACCGTTCGATATTCGACCTCCCTGTCAACTTCTTCGATTCGTGTCGTTTACTTTCTCCTTCTTTAACTTCACTCTTCGAGCCCCTCTCAATCTCTGAGAATTCTTCTTCAGAAAACCCTAATAATACCGACGACAGGGAAGAAAAGAGCACCAAAATCGGCGTCGCTTTGCCTAGATGGACTTGCAATACCTGCAAGGCTGAGTTTGACTCTCTCCAGGACCAGCGCTCCCACTTCAAATCCGACATTCATCGTTTCAATGTAAATTTTCTCACCTGTTTCTTTTAAATTTGCTTTATTTTCTCTTATCTGAAAAATTACATATGAATTGAAGCTATTTTTTTTTACTTCCTATTCTATTTGATTATAGGTAAAGTTAAGCATTGCTGGTAAGGATATTGTGAAGGAGGAAGATTTTGATGAATTGACCATGGATTCTTACAAAGACTTTGAGGTTTCGAGTATTTCAGGATCTGAGGATGAAGCTGATAAGGGAGCTTATCCTCGCAATGATGCCCATAAGGGATTGATTGAAAATATTAGGAAGAAGTTGTTTATTCTTCTTCGAACAGGAGAGAGAGTTTCGATTTGGAAATCTTTAATTTTGAACGAGTCTGAAAGTGTTCTATATGAGAATGATAAAGAAGTGTGGAATGATAATCCCAGGTGCTTGAGAGAAAATGAGGTGATTGAGAGGCTGAGAACTTTGATTCAAGAGCCTAAGGATAATACAAGTTTCAGGATTGTGATGCTTTCGAGTGGTGGGCACTTTGCCGGATGTGTGTTTCATGGTAACACGGTGGTGGCTCACAAAACATTCCACAGGTCTGCATATATATATATTAATGTTAGAATGATAGTCGTAGTGAGCGATGGGCCTAATCTCGTTTGATGTTTTGTAGATATGTTGTGAGGGCCAAGGCTGGTAAGAAACAGTCATCCAAAGATGCAACCGGGAAGGCTGTGCATTCTGCTGGAGCTGCGCTCCGGCGGCATAATGAACTTGCATTGAAGAAGGTATTGACTTATTGTTTTCTTTATTAGATCTGTAATGTTCTGCTATCATCTTGATCTGCAGTTAAACCATGCAAAAGATCACCTAGCAGTGTTTGAGTGATACTTTAAACTCTGCCATTGTTTCAATTCAGTAACATTGCTTTATTTATGTAATTATGTTACTCTTATGTTTTTTGTTTGTGTCCCAAACGCTGACTGATTCGTGTGTTATTATAAATATTTAGGAAATTCAAGAGTTGATTGCTTCTTGGAAGTCTTATTTTGAAGCTTCCTCGTGTGTTTTTATTCATGCTCCTTCAAGCAATCGTAGTGTGTTCTTCAATGGCGATAAACCTTGTTTCAGTCACCAGTTCTGTGCTGTTCGGAACGTTCCATTATCTGTTCGTAGGCCCACCTTAAAGGAGGCCAAACGTATATATGGCCAACTTACACAAGTTTCTTATGAAGTAGATAAGGAAATTCCACCAGGCATCAAAGAAGATATGTTGTTAAGTAGTAGCACCAACAATAATGGCAACCTAGACACTTGCAAAGAGGAATTAGAGAACTTGAGTGGTAGCGATGCTTCCAAAATTCCTTCAAACAATGTAAAAGCTGATATTATATCAAGCGAGAGTGACAGCGAAGTTGTTTGTACCTCAACACCTTTGCATGAAGCTGCACAATCCGGAGATGCTCAAAAGGTTCTGGAACTTCTAGAGCAGGGTTTAGATCCCTGTATTAAGGACCAAAGAGGACAAACCCCATATATGCTTGCCAGTGAGAAGGAAGTTAGGAATACATTTAGACGGTTCATGGCAGCAAACCTTGAGAAGTGGGATTGGAATTCTGCTAAAGTACCTAGCGCCTTAACTAAAGAAATGGAGGAGTCTCAAGCAGCCAAGCAGGTATTTTTATTTTCCCCCCTTGGTCGTGTATCCAACTGTTCACCAAGAATCTTATTGATAGCTGACTTGCTTAACCTCTGATTTATAAAACAAGATAGATAATAGTTCAGATTATATAAGCAGTTATCGATTAAGCAGGCTGAGTATGTTCAATATTTTCTTTCTTCCTATAAAAGTTAAAAGTTTTTGCATTACTATTGATCATGAGATATTCTTTCTCCCTATAAAAAATTTACACATCTTCGAAATAACTATATTTCTTCCGTATAAAGAATTTACATAGCTGTCAATCGTGAGATAAATCATGAAATTTTCAGTCAATAGAAGCACATTTTCTGTGATTCATATGTTTATTGCCTGCCATATCTTGCTTAGTATTATCAAGGTATGCCACTCTTTTCTCTCATTCACCCATGCGCATGAACTTCATCAAAGAAAGATTTTCGGGAATTATTTTATCCAATTTTCTTAGAATATATTCTCTCAAAATTACTTTTCTTCTCTTTTGTGGGACATCCAATCATTTAAATACGTTTGGTTGTAGCTGTGGAATTTTTATGTTCTTCCATGTCGAGTCTGATGACTTTCTCCATATATGATTGCTCAGGCAGAGAAAGATTCCAAGAGAAAAGCAAGAGCAAAGGAACTAAAGAAATTGCGTAGAGCCAGGGAAAAGAAAGCTCAGGTAAATATTTCCTATTAATCAATTTCGGAATCAAAGAAAATATGTATCAACCTGCTGCCCCAAATTTTCACCCCTTCCAAAAAGTGTAAATAATATATGATTGAAAGAAGAAAAGAAGGCTTGTATCTTGTATCCAACATCGTGTAAATTTTGAATTTGCTGTGTGTGTGCAAATGAAGATGCATCTACGTGCCATCTGGGGGAATGGAATTTGGTATTTTCGTGAGATTTTGTTGCAAGGCTTTAGTGAATTGAATTTCTTGATGTTATTAGGAAGATATGCATTGCTATACATGAAGAAAGAAGTATGTTTTTTTATTGCATTTTATGATTACTTTTCTTTTTCATGTCGATGTTCAGGCTGAGGCTGCCCATTCCCAGAATACCGTAGCAGTTTCACAAAACCAGGCTGCTTTAGCTTTGGTTTCGAAGGGACGACAATCCCAACCAGTTGGTGTACAGAGAATCTCTAAGGAGGTAAATATTTCGTTACAGTTCTGGTTAGGGATGGTAACGGGTCAAGGCGGGTTTTTGGTTGACCCAACATGACCCCAATCAAACCTGACCCTGACCTGAGTTTAAATATAATTTTACCTGCCCGAAAATGTAATTGGAAACTTGACTCCGGCCCAATTTAATATAATTTTCATTTTTTCACATTTTTTGTCAAAATAGAAAAATAATTGAAAAAAAAATACTGATTTATTCAATCTAATAACATGTCAGCTAAATTGAATTAATGTCATGATTCTAGTACCTAGATCCGAACCCGACCAGTTTTAAGGAAAAAACCTGAATTTCATAGAAAAACTCGACCCTGTTGGATACAGGTTTTTGCCCTCCCTAGTTCTCTGGTCAAATATGTTTCTCATTCTTCTGGTAGTTTTCTCTATAAATCACCTCAAATCAAGCATCGTTCCGGCTATTCATACTTCTTTTCATCATACACAACAGGAAGAATTAAAGAGAGCACAAGCCATTGAGAGGGAAAAGAGGGCCGCCGCTGCCGAGAGGAGGATTGCTGAAGCGGCAGCTGCTGCCACTCTTGCTCGCGATGCTCAAGGCAGTGGCTCGAGGGTAGGATCGACTACTAGTATAGAATCGAAAAGTGGAGTATCGGGTCCATGCGATATTAGCTGCTCCTGTTGTAATACATCGTTGGCCGGAAAAGTTCCCTTTCACAGGTATAATTACAAGTATTGCAGCACCTCTTGCATGCATGTTCACAGAGAGATTCTCGAAGACACAACCTTTTTTTAAGTGGTTACTAGGCATAGTTGAATTTCTCTTGCGTTTTCTGGTTATAATATTGTCTCATGTTTTCCGTATTTATTCACAATTAATAAATATGTTTCATTTCTGAACTAAATCATCTTTCTTCTACTAACAACAAGTTGGTCTAGTGGGATGAGGTACTAGATTTCTTAAGCAAAGTCTAGGGTTCGAATCATATCGTTGTAAACGGAGAAAATTGGGTTGGAAGGGTTGATTTTATAATGGGCCTCTGCAAAACCCAATATGGATTAGCCAAGTAAATTCAAGTGCTTACTGCAGACTACATCAATCAATAAAAAAATTATATTCGAAATATGAACATGTAATAATGTTAAAATAAAATGTTAATCATTTTACAAATGTGGGGATCAATTTGTAAAAATTTTAAAGTGAATCTTAAACAAAAATTTCTAGTGTTTTTTGGTTTGGTGTTTAAATTGATCATTTTAATAGTTGAATGATCAATACAAACATGATGAATAGTTGAGTGATCATATCCGTAATTTTATTTTTCTTTCAACCATATATATATTGAGAAATCTTTCAACCATATATTACTAGTTTACCAATGGTTTAACACCATTACTATTCATGGTGCGCTAATATTGTGTATCAGTAAATTAATTAAGCAAAAATGATTTTTTCTTTACCATTGAAGTTTTAGAAATTATAAAATGATTATTTTTGTCTTAACAAATTTATCACTTTTTTTGTTTTAAAATTGTCTCATTTAAATTGTCATTTTAAAAAAATCAATTAATTTTTTTACTCAAATTTACTTTTCTATTTTTTTGTTTTTTAATAAAAGTTAACTTTCTAAAAGCAAGCTTGTTGTTTAAATTATTTTACATCATACAATTTTTTCTTTTTAAAATCCCATGAAAAAATAACATGTAACACAATTAGTGAGACGGAGGGAGTATTAAATTTGTCAAATCGTTACAAAATGATCATTAAATTTATTGAACTGTTATAAAATAGTCATTAAAATTTATTAGATTATTACAAAATGAACTTTAAATTTATCACCATTTTATTACACATAGTAATTATTTTATAACAGTTCGATAAATTTAGTGATCATTTTATAATTTTTAAAATTCAATGATAATCACTTATTTTAATAACCGTCCGAATACTTTATCCATTATCATTTCTTCTACCTTTTTAGTGCTTCTATTTATGTCTCACACTAAAAGTTAAGTTTAAGGAATTTGGGGTAAGGTGTATTTGTAGGGTGTATAGTTTAAGATTTAGAATTTAAGATTAAGGCTTAGATTAATATTTTAGTATTGGGGCATAAAAAAGAGCATCGAAAAAGGTCAAATAT
Organism: Hibiscus mutabilis; assembly: GCA_019671005.1. Lineage (NCBI taxonomy): Eukaryota > Viridiplantae > Streptophyta > Magnoliopsida > Malvales > Malvaceae > Hibiscus > Hibiscus mutabilis. Next base: position 71,369,834 of record CM033713.1, read on the forward strand.
TTTTGTCCTTATCATTCTACCATTATTAATGTTTACAATTATAAAATCTACTACTAATATTTGCTATTAAAAATTGAACTAGTAATTTTATTGAACAAAAAATAGAATTCACAAAGAAAAAATGAGTTACAAAACAAACTCGACAAACAACATGCACAACAACAACAAAAAATAATCTTACATAACAAAAACACCAAAAAGAACAAGAAAAACAAAACAAACCTCATAAAAGAAGACTCAACAAATCTTCAAAATTAACAGGAAAACCAAAGCAAGAATAGAGTCAACAACATCATTTATCAACTGCATGACGCATCAGAGGTCACCGAAGTATAAATCATATGGAAGAATATTGCAAGATAATCATCAAACAATCATCGCGTTAAGGATCTTGAAATTATCGATGACTGATGAAAAATAAAAGAGGCAAAGCTGAAGAATTTAATCGACTATTTTTTGTCGATAAAAAAATAATTTACTACTAAAAGAAGTCGAAAACTTATAAAACCAGAAATCAACAAACAAAATTCAATGAAGAACGAGAACAAAAAGAAGAGAAAAATAGAAGGAAAAGAGACGAAACTTTCTTTCACATTCGCATCCATGCTTCCACCTCGTTACAAAGAGTTAGAACAAAAACTTTAATCGTCAAAGAAAAAATATCATCGAACAGGTCAATAAAATGCATTAACACACCAAGAGACGAAGAGAAAAGAATAACAAAAACAAAAAATAAAAGAAAGATGAATGAAAGAAGGAACAAAAAACAAGATAACATGGCGGGATGAAAGATCATCCGCTGAAAATAATAGTAGTTGGCCGTCGCATTCAGGAGACTATAAGTTGAGTTAAGCGTAGAGAGATTGGAGAGGATAAAGGGCGAATTTTATTTTTGTTGGTGTATTTGTTGTCGTGTTGTTTGTAATGTTCTCAAAATAGTGAAACTTCATGCTTTTTATTTTTATTTTTTCTTATATTCTATTTTAATATAAAATAATATTTATTTTTTTTAATATGAATAAACTTACTTATAATTATAAATTAAACTGTTCGAACTTAAATTACATAATAAAATACCCTTATTTATTTAAATTCAAAATCTGGTGTTCAAATATGATACGTTGCAATAGTTGTCTACTGAGTAGCGTTATTATTCATTATTCTTATCGATTAAAATTATTTCAAATTTGTCGTTATTTTAAAAAGAATATTTAGTATACAATATATTTACACAGTAGAGAAAAATGAGATTAACTTATTTTCGACTATAAAATAGGCCACAATTATATAAAAATATTTTAGAAAATTATTTAATACATAAATCGTACAAACTTTAGTTTATATAAGTATGTTTATTTTAGAGTATATGGGGTTTAGTTTAGGATTTATTGTTTAGTATTTATAATTTAGAAATTAAAGTTTAGGGCTATGTTAGAATTTAAATTTAGAGTTTGGAGTTAAGGTTAGAATTTAGAGTTTAGAATTTAAGATTTAGAAGTTAAGGTTTATAGTTTGAGGTTTAGGGTTTAGAATTTATAGTCTATGGTTTAGAATCTAAAGGGTTAAGATTAAAATTCAAGGTTTAAGGTTTGGGGGTGTATGGTATAGAGTTAGAGTCGAAATTCATGGTTTATCGTTTAAAATTTAAAGTTCAAAGTTAGGGTTAAAATTTGAAGTTATAGTTTAGAGTTTAAGGTTGGAATTTTAGATTTTATAGTTCAAATAAGAGATTTATGTAATTTTTTACCTGATTTATATATCAAATAACAGCTCAAATACATTTGAAAAGTATTTCGATACATAGAATGTGTCTCAAATAACCACCACCGTCACCAATATTTAAGGTTAGAAATTATGGTTTATAGTTAAATTTTAGGATTTTAAGTTTGGATAAGTATTCTATGTACCAGTGGTGTAAACAAAAAGTTCTCATAAGCGCCTTGCGTGGCCAGCTTGCACCCCAATTGGGCAACTTGGGAATGGGTATGGCCCCTCAGTATTCTCCACAGCAAGGAGGGAAGTTTGTGGTTCCTCGTAAAACTACTCCTGTCAAGATTACACACACCGAGACTCATGAAAAATCAAGGCTTAATAAGCGAGCAGATGCATATTTTGATGGTGGATCATCATGTCCAAGGTCTCATCCTAATGTTCCTTCTCAATCCCAGCCAGTTCCATCATTTGCACCTTCTCATTCAGTCGACTATTATTCCAGTTCTTACAATACCAATTCCATGTTTTATCCACCACCAACTTCTCTGCCATTGTCCAGTAGCCAGATAGCAGTAGCACCCAATGGCCAATGGCCAAGGGCCAAGATTTAAATTTCCTGTTGGCCAGAGTCATCAAAACATTTCTTATATGAACTCAGAAGCAGCCCATGGTTCACTTCCGGTTAATAAATCTGTAAATCTTAGACTTGTTACTTCAGAATCACCTAGTTTGGAATTGGCACCTCATGGTCACAATGTAGCATATTCTGCTCCCTCAGGCATAACACATGTTACAGTCAAGCCAGTAACGGTTTCTGTTGGAGAAAAGGTGTCTGATTCATCTTCATCAATTAGCTTGCCTCCTGTTGAAAAGGTTGGATCACTAAAACCTTCGGTGACTTCAAGTGGGGGTAGCTTATCTCAGGCTCAAAGCGACTTGGAAACTTGTCAAGAGATCTCTATACAGGTGCTAAAACCTGAAAGGGAATCATTAGCATCCAAGGGATTACCAGTTGTCGCAGGAGTTGGAGCAGCTAACTTGGATGAACCAGTATCTTCTGCTCCAGCTGCTACGCTTGAGGAGTCTGTCCTTACTGTTGCCAGTAAAGAAGGTAGGGTGGATAATTTGACCTACAACTCTATAAAAGATAATCAGAAGAAACCGGCTAAGAAAGGTCTTACTAAGCCACCAAATAAGGTATTTTCCTTGTTTTTTTTTTTTGGTTGCACATGTAATTTTTGATTGCATTAATTTATTTGTTTTTTCACAAATTGTTGGACAGTCTATGTCACTATCCAGCTTGGCTTCCCAGAATGCAGAACATGGTAATTCTTCACAAAGAACCAAAACAACTTTAGCATCATCATCAGCTGCTGATGCTTTGTCACAGCCTACCCAAGAGTTATCGTCAATAAATGATGCTCCAACTTATCCTATAGAACAGAGGACAGACAGCAAGAAAGAAGGCTTAACCTCTGTTTCATCTGAAGTTTCTGGTATTGGCATTAATGTTGAATGCTTGGACATGGTTAAGCATGCTAAGATGGATTGTTCTTCCAATCTGGATGAGCAACTGAAACCTGAAATTAATGGAAATAAGGATCCCTTGAAATCTGTGGAGCTTAAATCTGATCAGGAATCTGCTTTGAAGGCAACAACTACCGGCAATGATGTTCCTACCTCGGTAACCTCAGTGCTTGACGAAGATGTGGAGGTTAGCATTGAAAATGAGGGAGTCACTGATACTGATGTCTTTACCTCTAAAATATCTGACTCTACAATTCTTGAAAGTTCACATGTTGATATCACCGTTGGTTGCAATGCATCTTCAAGTGCCATTGATAGCAATAAAATCATTGTTACTAAGTCCGGTGCATCTGACCAGCATTCTGCTCTGGTCACAACTCCTAATCTCTCTGACTCAATATCAAAATACGAAGGAGGTGTTCCTGTACCTAGTTCAACGGACAAACTTGCACCAGAATTCAATAGGACAAAGAGTACATCAAATAAAGGGAAGAAAAAAAGAAACGAAATTCTTCAGAGGGCTGATGCTGCTGGGACAACTTCTGATCTCTATATGGCATTTAAAGGTCCCGAGGAAAAGAAAGAGACAATCATACCTTCAGCTAGTGCAGACAGCAATTGCAATGGTGCTAATTTGAAGCTGGTATCTCATGAGTCCCCTCAGGTGGATTGTACAAAAAGTGACAAAATTGCTAAAGCTAAAGCTGAATTGGATGATTGGGAAGATGCTGCTGATATCTGTGCACCAAAATTAGGAACTTCAGAAAATTTCGAAATGGCTCATGAAGGGCTAATAAATCATGAGGAAGTTGGAAGTGGGAATATATCAAAGAAGTATTCCAGAGATTTTATTCTTAAGTTTGCTGAGCAGTGTGCTGATCTTCCACAAGGTTTTGAGATTGCTTCTGATATTGCCGAGGCCTTGATGGTTTTCAATGTCAATACCTCTCACCTTGTTGATCGTGATTCATATCCTAGTCCTGGGAGAAGAATAGATAGGCAATCTAGTGGATCCCGGTTAGATCGCCGAGCTAGTGGAATGGTTGTTGATGACAGATGGATGAAACTAACTGGTTCTTTTGTGCCTGGAAGGGATGCGCATCTTGATCTTGCTTATGGTGCTGCTGCTGCAGGTTTTCAGCCTGTCCAGGGAGGTAACTTTGGTGTTCCAAGGCACCCACGAGTTCCAACATCTCTACCATTTGTTGGAGGGATGTTTCCTGGACAAATGCACCCTATGGGTCCCCAAGGATGGATACCACGTAGTCCTGTTACTGACAGGTGGCAACGTGTTCCTAACTATCAGCAAAAGGGGTTGATTTCTTTGCCTCAAACACCATTACAGATGATGCACAAAGCTGAAAGGAAGTATGAAGTGGGTAAAGCGACTGGTGAGGAAGCCTTAAAGCAAAGGCAACTGAAAGCCATTTTGAACAAACTAACTCTCCAAAACTTTGAGAAACTCTTTGAGCAAGTTAAGTCAGTAAACATTGACAATGCTGGTACACTCACTTGCGAGGGGTTCAAAGATTTTAGAGCTTTGTGCAATTTTTAAAATGTGGCCCTTAATTTATAATGGGTAATAGATATAAATTTTTTTCCTTTCAAAAAATTATCTTAATAAAAAAATATTATTATATTATCTTCTTGAGCAACAACAAATTGACTTATAAACATCTAAAAATCAAACATTTTCACTTAAAATATGTCATTCTTTTTGCATGTTTAAAGTTTATATATATAAATTTATAATTTTTTTACAATTATTTAACTTTAAATTCTTTATTTTTAGGCCCCTCACTCTCGAGCCTCGTGCAGTCGCTCCTATGGCGCCTGTCTCACTGCTCACCCGTGTCATTTCACAAATCTTTGACAAAGCTTTGATGGAGCCTACTTTCTGCGAAATGTATGCGAACTTCTGTAATCATCTAGCAGGAGAGTTACCCGATTTTAGTGAAGACAACGAAAAGATGCTGCTGAACAAGTGCCAGGAGGAATTTGAAAGAGGGGGGAGAGAACAAGAAGAAGCAAATAAAGTTGAGGAAGAGGGTGAGGCCAAACAGTCTGTGGAGGAAAGAGAGGAGAAGAGAATCAAGGCACGGAGACGAATGTTGGGTAGCATTAGACTTATTGGGGAGTCATACAAGAAGAAAATGTTAACCGAGAGAATTATGCGTGAATGCATCAAGAAATTACTCGGTGAGTATGAGAACCCTGATGAGGAAGATGTTGAGGCTTTATGCAAATTAATGAGTACAATTGGAGAAATGATTGACCATCCCAAAGCAAAGGTGTCTATGGATGCTTATTTTGAGAGGATGGCTAAGTTGTCAAACAACATGAAATTATCTTCTAGGGTTAGATTCATGTTGAAAGATGCTATTGAGCAGAGGAGGAAAGTTGACGGGCCTAAAAAGATTGAGGAAGTGCACAGAGATGCTGCTCAAGAGCGACAAGCACAAACCAGTAGGCTTGCGCGTGGCCCTGGCATCATTCCTGGTGCAAAAAGAGCACCTTTGGATTTTGGTACACGAGCGTCTATGTTATCCTCTCCTGGGGCTCAGGTGGGTAGTTCTCGTGGGTCTCCCACCCAACACCGTGGTCTTGGGGATCAGGATGTTCGCATGGATGACAGAGCCAGGAATTTGTCAGTTCCCTTGCCTCAAAGATCAGTCGGTGATGATTCTATTACCTTGGGCCCCCAAGGTGGTCTAGCTAGGGGGATGGCTTTTAGAGGACAACCAGCAATTTCAAGTACTCCCTTAGCTGATGTTTCTCCAATTTCAGGAGATTCAGCTGGTTCGAATGGTTTTAGTTCTCCTGCTGCCTCTTCTGCTGCTTCTCCTGCACAAGGCCAAAAATCAGGTTTCACCCAAAATATTCTTCCAGAAAAGAGCTGGCCTGAGGAGCTCCTGATGGAAATGTCTATGGCTGCTATTAAAGAATTTTACAGGTATCCTCTTGGTTCAACTCTGATTTTAAAACTGCACCTGAAAGGAGTCTCTCTTTAGGAACTCAAATATTGAATTTACAGGTAGGCAGTCTAATAATCTGACTACAATTAAATTGCTTAAGTGCTGTCTTGTCACTTTATCAGATATATAAGCAAATTTTTTCAGTTATTTCTAAAACTTGAAAGGATATTGAGATTTGGATGTTGATACTCATACTAGTACTGATGTCTTGATTTAAATTGAATAGTGCTGCTGCTGATGGTAAACTTGAAAAGTTACACTAGTTAGTTTTTAAATTTCTGATGATAGGATATTGATATTTGAAGTTTTCCATTTTATTTTTATAGAAGTATGTTGTTTAAGCATATATTATATAATTTTGATATTGATACTAATGGCTTGATATAAGGTAAGTAGTGCAGTTGAGGATAAACTAAAGAATTGTTGCACATATTTATACTGCTGTCCTTGTTCTATCTACAGTTTTGATGATAATATAAGGTAACTTGTATCAAGTACTGATCATTTTTTGCTTTTAAGTTTTTCTCAGTGCTAGAGATGAGAAAGAAGTTGCTTTGTGCATCAAGGATTTGCACTGTCAAAGCTTCCATCCGAGAATGATTGCGCTTTGGGTAACAGACTCTTTTGAAAGAAAAGACATGGAACGAGATCTTTTGGCGAAGCTACTTGTCAATCTGGCAAGGTCCCATGATGGTGTGTTGAGCCAAGTTCAACTTGTTAAAGGGTATGAGAATCATTTGACAATATATACCTGTGTTTTCCGGACTTGAGAGTATCGAAACATATGTCAGACATGAGTGCATTTAGTTTAGAAATTTATCAATTGATTACAATCTTCTGAAGCCAGTGTTTTGAGCTTTTTTTCATTTAGGTTTGAGTCTGTTCTCAGCACATTGGAGGACGCAGTGAATGATGCTCCAAAAGCTGCGGAATTTCTTGGTCGTATCTTTGCCAAAACCATAGTAGGAAATGTAATTACCCTGAGTGAGATTGGGCGATTAATACATGACAGCGGAGAGGAGCGAGGTTGTCCACGAGAAACAGGCCTTGCGGCTGATGTTCTTGGGAGCACCTTGGTGGCAATTAAGACGGACAGAGGGGAAACTTTCTTGAATGAAATTGTAGCAAGTTCGAGTTTGCGATTGGAGGACTTCCGACCACCACATCCTAACAAATCCAGTATTTTAGACAAGTTCATTTATTAGTATAGATTAGTGACTGATGCTCCTCAATATTTTGTTAGTAGAAAGAAACTCTTTTTATGTGGGTGGGTGGGTGGATGGGTGGGTGGGGTTCTTCTTCTTCTTCTTCTTCTTCTTCTTCTTCTTCATGTTTTTACATTATTTGTGTTCCCTGGAAAAGTATTCATTGTAAGTAATTATGGGAGATCCGAATTTAGCATCCACAGTTGCTATTCTCTTTCAAAATTTGAGTTTTCATCTTTTATTACAGGAAACCAAGAGTTGAGCATTCTAAAAACATACCAGGACAGAATATAGCACCCAGGTCCAGGTGTTCAGGTTTTTGATTCCCATTGCTATTTGATCACAACAACTTGATTTCTTTATTACAAGATGAGTTAAGACAAAGGAAAATGTTTTGGCATTTTACCAAACATGTCAAATCAGAGATGAATGGCAATGGGTCGACAGGGATTCGACCCCAAAATTTTTAAAAAAATAATATTTAATTATTTAAAAATTTATTTTATTTTTTAATTAATTTTTTAAAATTTCATTAAATATTGTTATTTAAAAAAATTTAAATAAGTCTTATCAAATTATGTTGTCAAAATCCACCCTGATGATAAATAATACACAAAAGCCATTAATATTTAAACACCAAACAATAAGCGAGAAAACTAGTTTTTTAATGCTTTACTCCCCTTAAGACACCAACAAATCATAGTCTAATAATTTCATGGTCAGTGTCTTCTATATTTGTGTATTCTCTCGTGTTTATATAGTATTTATAAATAGATCGATATTTTAGTTTTATATAGAGTTTAAGGATTTAATCGGTGCTCACTAATTCAACGTGCGTTTTTTATCAGCAAATATAATTTTATACTAATAAAATTATACAAATAGAAATTATTATGTACCTTATTAAAATTTCCCCAAGCGAAAGAAAAGAGTACAACATGACAATATTAAAAGGACAAAACATCATACTAAAATCAAAAAAACAAAATACCAAGGTAAAAGTACATTGTCCAATCAACTTTCGGTGCCTAATTCCACAAAATACCATGCATACCTAACACATAGCAACCAACATTTGACGAATCAAACACCCCTTATGCTTGTATTACCAACAAGAGAACAACCCCATAGCACCAAAGCAACACCAACTATACCCACAGACATGCTTCAACTCCCCATACTCAACGCTACCCAATGACTATCATTATCACATGAATAAAATTCAAGTATTAAAAACTTAAAATCGAAAGAACCAATGCAATAATACCCAAAGGCAGTCCAACGACACCTAAAGTATATAGTGAATAAGTTGTAAATTTAGTCAAATGAGACTTACCTCGACTGACACAATTACTGTTTAACAGAATATGAATTTAAGTGACACTTTAAATATAAATTTCGTCAAATGAAATTTAATTTGATTGACACAATTATTGTTTAACATATATGAAAATATAAATTTAAATATATTTAAACACATAATATTATTTTATTTATAGATGTCAATGAGTCTATATATTTTGGATGTTGTATAAAAAAATATTTTTTTGACTATTTGTATAAAACATAATTAAAGTATCGTTAATAATAAGAATAAATAATTTATTAAGTGGTCAAGTTGTATAAATTTATCTAGAACCAAGTTTTAAATGTTTATTAGAACGTAATTATTAATTAATATTATTTACCCCTTAATTAATTCATTTAAATGCTCTAATTAATTTTACGGCATACATTTATCAAAAAAAATTAGGGTATAACTTAATAATTATGGCCCTGTTTGACAATTAACGGATAGCTGATAGCGGATTACATTAGCTGATAGCTGATTGCATAGCTGATTTAACTAGCGGATTGTATTATCTGATTGTATAAAAGTGTTTGATAAAATTAACTGATAACTTATAGCTGCTTGGTTATTTAAACAAGTAAAATGACATATAAGGACATAATTATACTCGATACTTGTTTGAATAGTTTATTAATTATAAATATTTTGTATCTATTAATATTAATTAGATTATGAAAAAAATAATTTTTTAATATAACATTGCTAAAGCATATTTGAAGGATCTATATATTAATTTATTATTTATATAAGTTTTTTAATATAATTTAATCAATTATTAAATTTAAATACAAATATAAATATGTGAGAATAAAAAAACAAACATATTAGTTTACGCCAGTGTTGACTTTTTATGACCCAAGTTGACTTTATGTTTTTCGACGTTCTAATTTCAAACCCGCTGCCCGTTTTCCCAAATTCAAACCCAAAATACCGTTTTTCTATCTACATTTAATTATAGTCAGTATTTTGAATATCGAATTCTGACTCTGATATAATTGTGTTCAGGTGACGTTGACTCAGAGCCTGATAATCTTCCTCCTCCTCCACCTGTTTGACCTCTTTCTGCACATCCTACGAGTTCTGCACGTGAGTATAGTTTCGTTTAGTGTTTAAGTTAGTTTGGCATAGTAGTAATAGTTTGAGTATGATTTATTGACCTCGTAGGTGTTGACTCTGTCTGATCGAACACTAGAGCTGAGCGTGTGAGACGTCACTCTCGACGTTGAGTTATTAGCTGCCTAAGGTGTGTCTCTTTCTTTGCTATATCATTTCTGTGCTCTATGCTATGCGTGCATGTTGTATATGTGACTGATTGAATGATCTGTGATATATGGTATGTTTTGTATAATGGCATGACACGCATCGAATATCAGAATCGGACTAAAATAATATCGGACATATATCATATGCACTTGGATTAAATTAATAGATCGGATATACTCTCGGATTCAGAAAATGTAAATCAGAACATGTCATATCATTTGGGTTGAGAAAATGTATGGGGAAGTTCAGCGGGTTCACCTTTCGGGCTGAATTTCGCTTTGGATCAGTGGTTCCATCTTCGGGTCGTTTCGCTTCAGATGGTGACGATATAGTTAGAGTGGTTCTGGGGATCCTTACTCTTCGAACGATGTATGGAGATGGGTGCATGACATTACATTTTATGACTCAGATTGTGTGCATATGTATATTGAGATGACTGCTGAACTATATTTGATGTTCGGATATCTGTTATGTGTTTTTATCAGCACTTTAGAGACATACTGAGCTTTATAGCTTACTCCCCCTTAGTTTCTCTTTCAGATACTCAAGCTTAGGCGTACGGTACTTGGAGGATTTTCGTACCATCGGACTTTATTTTATTTATCAGTATGATTACTCAGACATTTAACATTATTCTATTATTATTATTTCAGATGATTCTGTATTTGGGACTTGAGACATTATTATTATTTTGAGACATATTGGTTTGACATGCATTATTTGAATTTTCTTTCGAATTTTATAATAGCTTTTGGAATTTTGTTAAACGACTACGTTTTACTTAAATGATATAATTGTGTAGTTTCGATTATTACAATTAAATTGAGATTTGTTTTATCAAACCTAATAACCTTTCTTGAGGGACAAGTTTTTCAAACTTAACTTTCAAGATTCGACTTAAGAAATTAGGTCAAATTTAGGAGGTCACAACGCCAATTAGATAAAGGAAAATGTGCATCTGAGCCGACTGCCTATAACTGAACACATATAACGACTCAAAGAGGCGTCTCACGACTTGAGCTTCCATCAACAGAAGTAGCAACACGGCACGCCCCACCACATATCGGTGCTTGATTGTCGCCATCGAAGGAGACGCGGTTGCGAAGCTGTATGTCCATGTTGTGAAGAGCAAAATGGTGGTCCACACGGTGGCAACCATGTAGAAGTGGGAGAAGAATTTCTGAGGGCCAGTGTACTTCTGCAGATATCGAAAGCAAAATGTTAATGATTTCAAGGTGGATTCGAACACGTTTAAGCGCGTAATATATTTTAACAAGTAAAATACTCACAGAAGAAGATGGTTGCAATGTCTTCCCTCCTTTTTGTCCCTAAAGACATGGCTCTATGAAATGATCTCAGCCTAGAACTGGGTATTGAAGCTAGAACAAAGGGGAAAATGGCAGCAGACCATGAAACTTTTAGCAATGCAACAAGTCTAAACTCCATTTTTTTCCGACCATGAACAAGACTCAGAGGCCGGAAAGAAGTTCAAAGTGTCCCTATGAGATATACAAAACCTGAACCAGGTCTTCCTTTAAATAGAATGTGTGAAACCCTACAATTTTTTTATGAAGAAAAAAAATTAAATATTTTATTCTTCTCGGGGTTTAAGATTGAACTTTAAAAAATTTAAAATAACACTTAAAATTTAATTTTTTAGTGTTTAAAATAAAAAAACACTAAAAATGAAAAAAATTGTCCAAAAAAGGGTTTATTTCGTTATTCGTGCACTTCATTTAAGAGTTGGCCCCCTATGAGAATTTTTTTGAAAATGTTTTTATAAAGAATAAAATCTTTAGTCTCTTTTCAGTGTTTTTTAATACTATTTTTTTTTTGAAAAAGTACATACGAATTTTGTTTTTACAAAATTGACATGTCAGGTCAAAGATTTAAGAAATTTTATACAATATATTAAAATCAGACCATTAATTTATATATGAAAGAGATGTAAAATTTTCTTAAAAAAAACTACCTTAATACAGAAAAATATTGTAATTATTCTCTTGAGAAAAAAAACTTATAAACATTAACAAAATAATGGTATACCACTATCTTAGGGAACAAAAAAATCACTTTATACGAAAAATGTTATTAAATTATCACTAATTTAAAATTAATACATAATTTTATACAAATATTTAACTTAACTAATTTTAATTCTTACTTTTTTAGAATCATATGTAGTCGCTCACATGATATCTGTCCAAAATCTTTGTTGCTTTCTGTATGAAAATTGGGTCTTTCTCTATATAAAAAAAAGTGTGGAAACCCTACATTTTATTTTTTTTATGAAGAAGAGAAAGGATTTATAGCATTACTAGTGCATTTCAGTTAAGAGTTGGGTTTTTTTTAAAAGGGTTCATATGAGATATTATACAAAATCGAAAAGGACGGTTCAAAAATTTAAGAAATCAAATATAATTTATTAACATGAAATTTTAATTTATAATACAAAAAATATACAATTTTTTTAAAATTATTTTAATGAATAAAACATTGTTAAATTATCTCTTAATCAACAAAAATGATTTGTAAATATAAAAAAATATTGTTACAGGCTTATAGCATCTCTTTGAGCAAAAAAAATCACCTTAACATAAAAATAATATTGTTTGATTTTTTTCTCAACAAGTAAACTTATTTTTTTCAAAGATAGGCCAAAAGCTAATAAGTTACGATGCTGCTACATGCACATGACGGGATCCCCAAACAAAGAAAGAAAGACAACTCTGTCGAACACCTCTCGTCTAGACCATAGTAGTTTTAGACATACACAATATAAACGATCGTATAGAGTTTTGAGAAAATGAATGTTCAAATTGAATTAAGTTAAATATTAATTTTGAACCTGTAATAAAACACAAAAATGTTGTACTTCATGAATCTTGAGTTATATTATACTCAATTTTTACGGAAATAAATTAATAAAAAAATATTTTTATTTATAAATTAAAAGTCTCGATTTAATAAACGGTAACGGTCTATGAGTCTAAAACTAATATTTTGCTAACCCATTCTAACCTAATATTTTTTTGGACCATATGTATTGCTCACATCGCGCCTGAACCGCCATTACTTTCTGATATAATAACCGGGTCTTCCCTTGTAAAGAAAGGGTAAAACCCTCATTTTTTATGAGAGAAAGGATTTATTGCGTAATTAATACATTTCATTTAAGAGCTGGGTGCTATGAGAATATTTTCTTGAGAAGTGTTCCTATGAGATCTGGGATTAATTTAAGGGTCAGAGGGGTAATCATCCATTTAAAAATTTAAAATTTATATATAATTTAAATTTTTTATTGTTTGCCTCTAATAAAATTTTATAAGTTTATTTTTTAATATAAAGTTTTACGTCTATCCCTAAATGAGATATTATACAAAACCTTTCTGAAATAAGAGTCGGGTCTTTCTTTGAATAAAAAGTGTGGAACCCTAATTTTTTTTTGTTTTTTGCCTGATGAGAGAGGATTTACTGCGTTGTTAGTACATTTCATTTAAGAGTTGGCTCCTTATGAGAATATTTTTTTGAAAAGTGTCCCTATCAGATATTATACAAAACCTTTCGGGTATAAGCAAGTTGAAGAGTATATATATAAAGGCTTAAATATAAAAGAAGTGTTTAAAGTATCTTATTTTTTTATTTAGGTGTCTAAATTATTTTCTGAATAAAATAGATGTTTAAAGTTTTTATTTTAATCTAAATAGGTGTCTAATTTTTCGGCCAAACTAGGTGCCTAAAGTTTTAATTTTTTTCTAAATAAGTGTCTAGTTATCAGTGACGAAAATTGAAGTAAAAGTTTAAGGGAGACAACTTATATTTTATTAAAAAAATGGAAGTTTAAATGAAAAGTTTTAAAATTTTGAGGGTTTAACTAAAAATTTTAATAATTTCGAGAGATTTAATAAAAAAAATTAAAAATTTTGAGAGAAAATTTAATTAAAATATTCAAATATTTAAAGCTTAATATGAATTTTTAAAAATCTTGAAATGGCCAATTTAAAATTTTAAAAAAGCTTAAGGGCAAAAAATTAGGCATTTATTTCGACAAAAATAAAAACTTTAAGCATACAAAAAATATAATTTAGATTTGTGTATCGTCTTATACCTATACTATAAAATTATAATTAAAATTGATGTTTAACATAATTATTTATTATAATTCAATTTTAATAATTCATGTTATTTGGTTTTTTATTATTAATGATATTTTAATACAATTTTTCATCAAACGAGACTTAGCTCGATAACTCGATTGACAAAAAATAATGTTCGAGGACATAGATTTAAATGCATTTAAACATGTAATATTTTTTGATTTATGGATATTAATAAATCTATATTTTTTAGATCCACTAATTGGTTTAGCAGTCATAAATGTTCATCCGTTTTACTTCTTATGTGAGTTTGAATCTTAACAATTACCTTAAAAATATTGTTGTAACACAACTTAATAAAAAATTAAATCTACATATTTTAGACTTGTATAAAAATATTTAAAGTGTCATTAATAATAATAACAAATAAATAAAATACAACTTTTTATTAAGCGGTCAAGTTGTATAAATTTGTCTAGAACCAGGTTTTAGATGCTTGGTTTTATTAGAGCGTAATTATTATTATTATTATTATTATTATTTTATTGACATAAAAAGATAAAATTCATTGAAACAAAACGAAAAAATAACAGGGTGTAAAAGACAAGAAAAGGGATCCTTCCAAAACGACTTCCAGGCCGTAGACACATCACCAAATAAAAGGGAGAACAACGAGAGCCAAACGTAGCTTATCCCAACAAATGAAGCATAAAAACAAGGAACAAAAATAACCAAGGTAATAAAATTCTAGTACAAAGCTCAACCAGGTGATACTTCTGAGGGAGCTCCATTTTTCTTTTTTCACTCGAAAAGAGGACATTGTCATCAAAGATGCTAGATGTGTCAGACTAGAAATGAGGGAGTCGAACAGGTTGGAATCATTCGCTAAAGAGATATAAGCAACCTTTAAAACAACAATAATTAAACCAGCTTTCATTTTGAGAGGCTCAAAACTGAAAATAGAGGAATAAATCTTCGAGAATTTGAACTTAAAAAAAAAGCTTCGAAAAGCTTCCAAAGTCGCTGAGGTGAAGAGTGACTTTGGTGGCAGACGGCAAGGAAGGATAAGCAAAGGCGGAAGTGAGCGGATTCACAACCCAAGTAAAATGTGTCAAAAGAGATAGTGGCGCTCGGAACAGAATGCAGTCGTCGGCGAAACCTCTGCAACAGCTTGCACTGAGGAGAGAAGTTTGCTCCACAACTTATCATGGCTGTCAGAGGTAAACACTAAACTATCGGGAGAATAAATCTTCATCGAGCGACCAAAGATATCCTTAAAGAAAAGCCAAAAACTGAATGGGGAAAACAAAACTACCACAACCAGAACGGTAAAGAGGAAAAAAAATAGAGCAGATCGAACGGCGCCCGACGATAAAAAAACCATCAGAGAAAACCTACCTCGGTAATACAAAACGAGAGAGAAAAAACTTTTTCTTAGGGTAAATTTTCTAGTCGAGGTCTGTTTTTTTATTAGTTGTAATTATTATTAAGGCTTAAAGTAAAAATAGTTACTTAAAGTATATTTTTTTTAATTTTAGGTATTTAAAATATTTTTTTGTAAAAATATGTGTTTTTAGTTTTAAAACTTATAATTTTAAGTGTCTGACCGTTAATGGGTGTTAAAAAACTTTTTTTAACCAATCAATATTTTACACGTGGCATAGTTGGGGCACCTAAAATTATAATTTTTGAAACTTTGGGCACCTATTTTTATAAAAAAAATACTTTAGGCACCTAAAATTATAACTTTTAAAATTTTGAGCACCTATTTTTATAAAATATACTATATCGTTTTGTTGAAAGAAAAATGAGAAATATATAGACCTGAGAGAGAACTTGAAACTTTTGAAAGTAAAGATGTGTAATTAACTACTAGACCAACTTGAGACTTTGTTAGGATTATAACACAAATAATATATATTAAATTAAAAGTTGAAATCAGGGACAAAATTAATATTAAAAATTGGGTACAAAATATAAATATTAAAAAACGAGAAACAAATTTATAATAATTTTTAAAAGAAAACATAGGTGGGGGCCTTTCACGTATGTACATGATCATAACCATCGGAGCCAAGTTTCTATCCTATCCTATGACATGTGAGTTATGAGCCCACAATGTTTCCACTGCATCACTCTGTTTAGTTATTACATTACTATTATTATTTTGTTATCCAGATTTTTTAAGGTTTTACTTCGACTAATTTAAATTTATTCGTATTACACACTTAGTTTTAGTAAGTGAATTTTTTGATAAAAATTTGATCTCAAACTCGAAATATATTTAAATAATATTAAGCTATTTACTATTTAGAACAATTTTGTTAATTATTATATTTTGAATTTTTAATTGTATTTTGAAAGACAAATACATCTACTTTAAAAGACAAATGCCAAATGTTATGGATAAACTCATTTGTAAATGTGTCAAGCTGCTTTGAAAGAAGGCACATGGTAAGGTGCTGCCCTCTAGGGGTAAGAATTTGCGTAAGGTCCGTAATAATTTAAGTAAATCGGAATTCTTACTAATTAGATAAAAAATTTATATAATTATATAAATTTTTATCAATTGAATAAAAATTTGTGTAGATTTTGTCTTAGGTAAAAATTTATGTGACTATACAAATTCTTATATTATAACCTAAATTTTTATCATTTAGGTAAGAATTAATGCAGATTGTAAAAATTTGTATCTAATTAAATAAAAATTTATGTAAGATTAATTTATTTTAATCGTACCCTAAAAATATCTTACTACAGAAATTTCCCAAGAAAGAATGATGACTTCTTCGGGGCACAGGTACAAGATTTTTTTTAAACAAAAGGACAACTAAGAATTAGATTATAAGAGAGAGATTGCGAAATTCTAGTTGTAAATCTTCTTTAAAATTTGAATTTATTTATTATATGAATTAAATTTGAGTATTACAAAATTTCCCTTAATATTATAAATTTTCTTGTTGCTTACGTTATAATGCACAGCACGATTTTTCTTCATATTTTATCGCAAATTTACTTGCAATTATTTTTTGGTTCAAATCACACACTCAAAATATGTGTTTTGATCATTTTAATGATGGTTCATTTCAATCAATACTTACTTATACCAATATATATCTACATGTGTTAGTTGCTACATCCTACAAGATTTTAATATTTTAAAATTAATTGTTTTTATAACATACAAATAAAATATAATCATTTAATTGAGCTATTAAACTTTAATTTATATGTTCATATAAATATTGATACATCTAAAACGGTGCACCAAAACACACTAATGTATGTACCAGTACAAGTAAAACGATGCGGACTATCTTGATTCTACAAGTTCAAAAGCACTAGCCAATTCAAAATCAACTCGAACCCTTCAAATATCAATTATTATTAACTAAAGGACACTAATATATCTAAATTTTTAAATATCTAAAATAAATCATATTCATATATCGAATATGGCTAGATATGAGTGTCGAACACAAATTCTTAAAAAAAAATCGGGGTAACATTGATGAGAACTATGGAGTTACTAAGAGGCCAAAAAGTGAAAGGAAAAAAAAAACATATTTACCATATATCCAAAGAAGGTCCCTCTAATTTGGCCAAGAGTCAACACTCAACACGCTTGAAGCAAAACTGGACCAACTGAGGAGCTGAGCATATCACTAAGAGCTGCCTGGACTTCATTTGAACCATGCTCACAACTTACCAAGCTCGAAAGAAGAGGGAATAACTTAGTTAAGTTGTTCTCGAACAAAGTGTCTCCCACGCTGCATATGGTCCGGAGAGTTGCTACAACGAGAGGTGCACATGCGGCGAGTTCTTTTTGTTTCCCGGAGCCCAAAGGGATCAACCATTGGGTTAGGCCGTCGGGAGATGTTTTGGAAATCTGTTTCGAGCTCGCAGTTTTGATATATAAATGTAACACCTCCCGGCAAAGATCGACAAGATGGGACTCTACTTCAGTCTCCTCAAAACTTGGAGGCCTATCCATTATCAGATTATGCAAGAACGTAAGGCAAAATTGATAGGGTTCGTTCTCGAGACGCAACAACGGAGGATCTTGCATTTGCGTCATCCGACCAAACTCTTGAAGCTTGGTACGTCATATGGTATCGTTGTTGATCTCGTGAGCTTGCGATGCTACATCGTGCATTGCATCGAAGAGGACTAAGATGTTCTTAGCCGAAAGGCGAGTTCGAAACATGTTATAAATTTCCATCGCTGCCTGTCGAGAGAAAAAGAACACCCAACATTTCAAATATCATAATGAGAACAGAGTTCTAATTATATTTCAATATTAAGATGAGAAGTCTACCTGAACCAATAAAAGCTGAACGGCAGCTCGGCACTTTGCATCGGACAAAGAAGCACGGAGACGCTGTGTTCTCAGGCTCTCTGAATCATCATGAAAAATGCTGGAACCATGAGAAACCTCTTTACTTTGGCCGTTCAATGCATGTTCATTGCCTTCGAGTATGCCATTGCCGCTAACAAAGTAAGAGAAATCAGGAAGTGTCGCATTAACTGCTTCTTTTAACGAAGAGACTACTTCCAGCCACTGCTCCTCAGGAAATTATCACCAGCATTGCTCGTCAAGTGTACCAAAGCCGCAATTCCGATACCAGCTAGGCTTTGGTGGGGACGCTTGATAAAACTTACTAGTAAAGAGAGAATCTTCCTTAAAAGCGGATTGACGGTATGATAAAAACTAGCGAAAAGATCTACAAGTAATTGAAGTGTGAGCGTACAAGTCTCATACAGCCATGCATCTTGATCAATATCGCTCATGTTACCATCAATTCCCTGCTGCTCAAGTAGGTCATCCCCTGATGGATTAATAGCATGGCGCACGTATTCGAATATTGGAAAAAGGACAGATTCGAACACTTTTTCCCATAGAGGTAGTGAGAAGAGGTGACTATGGTTGCGCAGAGTTTCGAACAGCACTTGTAAAGCACTCTCCCTAATTTCAGGTCTAGGGTCAAAGCCAAGTTTCGATAAACCTGCACAACGAAATGCAATGTAATTTCAGAATTAGATGCATTCTAGTGTATGAAGATAAATGTAATTTTAAAATATTTTCCTTACCAGCCAACAAAGGTAACCAAAGATACAGATGATCATCCTTATCCATCAGCTCTCCGTTTTCTTGCCTTCCATTATTTCCCTTGTTAGGTGAAGATTGAGAAGTATCCCCTGAATCCTTATCCTTATTCATAGATGAGGAGCCGAGATCTCCTTCAGCAAGTTTCGAGGCACAGAATCGCAGAAAAGCAATTGCATTGAGACTAATGTCTCTGTTGAATTTATTGTTGGTGAATGCAATTAGGCAATTCACACAATCTGTGAAGGTGGTTGTTTCGGTTTCGGTTATGTATGGTAAATTGTCTCGAATGATCTTTTCTGTTATTTCAATGGCTAGCAGCACAATGTTTTTGTGGTTGTCATAAGCTGCAGTAGTGAGAACCTGAAAAAGGATTTCAGTTCAATGATATATTAGTTAAAGATTAAGGTATCGAAACTATGAATATATATGATAGTTATAAAAAAAAATAGTACCATGAACATGCTCTTCCACCCTGATTTGACATGATGGACTCGAGATGACACCATCTGTGAGACACATCTGATGATTAATTCTCGGATTTCAACAGCACTACTCTTCTGCATGGCATTAACAAAAGGCTTCATAAATTCATTCTGGAAATTATAATTAGCCAATTCTTCTCGCTCCAAAAATTTCATCGATAGCTGCCGTAAGGAGTCCATCGCAAAAATTGCAATCGACAGGTTTTCAGAACAGCCAATGGTCACGAAGAAATCAGAGAGTACGAGCCAGATGCTTGAACATACAAGTCAGATCCGGTTCATGCTATAGTGCCTGTCAGTAGATCGACAATTTGGAGTCAAGAAACATAAACAAATTAACTGCATTAAGATTAAGCCAAAGGAAGAGAGAAGTGGAATGGTTCTTACGCGATCTCAACAATTTTTGTAAGGCTGAAAACCCGAGGGTCGGATGTAGATCGCAACTCCTCAATGGACACCTTGCAAAGAGCCTTGACAAAGTCTATTATGGCCTCGCTATTCAATTTTTTACTACGTGTGAATATACTATTCATTTCAGCGCTTCCAACTTGTTCCAACATGTTGAGATTAGAGACTAAATTGTTCATCTCTTCAGATGTGACTGTCCCAGTAGTACCTCCGATACCAGCGCTATCATACGAGCCCCTCATCACAGCAGAAGCAGCATACTGAATTCTTCCTGAACCCTTCTTTAAAACAGGAAGGACGGCTGACTTAGCTTGCTTAGATTTTTCTGATTCATTCTGAGAGAAGGCAAAGAAAGTGGCATCGGGAGGAGCGCCCTCTCCCAACAGATGCAAATGCTCAAACCGTGAGACGCATGTCAAAATATGCTCCCAAGCTTCTTGTAAATAATCTCCATCTTCATCTGCAATTGTAACTATTGCCTATTAACAAAGTAAAAGGAAAATTCTAAGTTAGGTTCACAAGCAAAAGGAAATTTTTGCAGAGTTCAGGTAGCGTATCTCACTAACAAAATATTCACAGCAGAAGAAGCAAAATACGGACCTTGATTGCATCTATATTTTTCTGCTTTATATCTGCAGGAGAGTTAAGTAATGTAAACTTAGCTAATGAAGTCACAAATGCGTCTCTATGAGTCTTCATGGACATCACAGCGGTGACATGTATTGCGCAGCGGAATCCTTCAATACACAAAGCTGTCACTACTTCATCATCGCTTCGGTCAAGAGGCACACCGATGAAGAAAAGCAGCTATCTCCTCCGGGGAGTTACCAACCTTTTTTGCTTTGATAAGAAATTCAATTCCTTTTTCAGGCTTCCGATTAAAAAGAGATATACCTTCCTGCCAGGAATTTTATATTAGGTTTCAAGAACCATGATCATTTAAACTTAAAATAAAGACAGTCAGACCAGTTTACCAGACATCATGTGGAGACATACCAGAAGTTCAAGCTTGTAAGCTCGACGTTGCTCGATAGTTAGGATGCCAGAATTTTCATTTAGGGTTTCAGAATGAGAATCTGACCCTTCAACGGGATCATCCCCATTCCCATTTTCCATGGGGGCAGTTCCAGGTTCAAGACTGTTCTCAGCTGCTTCAAATCTCTTGGTAGAATAAGAATCTGGAATGCGCAACTGTCTGTTCATCCAGTGTCCCATTGATTTCAAAATAGCCACTAAACACTTTATAGCTTCAAATTTCATGGTTGCTTGCTGGGGAGGCAATAGTGTTGTCGCTGTACCAGGAGGAACACCTTGAGCTGTTTTCAGAAGTCCATTGACCATTCTGGAAAAACCATAATGAAAAAATGGGAAATATTAAAAAGGATTTAACTTCTAACAGATGTAGTTTCTTAAGTTTGATAAAATTATATAGCGAAAATACCTCTCAAATATGTTTGACGAATTGACATCACAATCATAGTTAATAAAGATATCTACTAAGATTTGTGAATCAACACAAAGTTTATCCAGAAAACGTAGAACTGTCATCTTTTGCTTAAAATTAGGTTGAGCAACATTTTCCAAGATCCTCAGAACAATCATAGGAAAAAATACTCCAATCTCGGCTTTCAGGCCAGCTCGAAACCTTGACACCAGACTAATGAAAATGGAGCATGAAAGCTGGAAAACAATCATAAGAGTTGAGGCACAGTTCTTCAAAAGTGACAGACACAAATACTGCTTTATGGCACCTAAAAACCTGTACCACCAAAAGCATTTTCAACAGTTGGAAAAATTCAAATTTAGGATAGGTAATATGAGCAAACAAAAATCAACTGTGGGATAAAATAAAGTTAATTTTTAATCAAGGAAATTGAAGATATTATATATAGACTGTCTACTTCTACCACCAAGGTTAAGGTATGAACAAAAAGTGATATCGGTATAAACATAAAATGAAATCTCAAAGACGAATAAAGAACTAAAGGTGGTGCTGGAATATGAATGCAAACAACAATGTTGTTGAAATCAACAGGCAAATGCACAAACGCTGTCCAAAGCAACCAGAGGTTGGAAATAAATTTATCAATAAAAGGACACATCACTATAACACCTAGAACAAGTTGCTAAACGTACAAGGGTCCACACCCACAAGACTACGACACAATATGGTTAAAAGATCCAGCAAAGTTCTACACCGCCAAGATTTACTTTAATGCCATTGCCACCTCGTCAGAAAAAGCCACCTCAGATGTTTCAAAATCTAAAAATATGTTACAATAGTTTTGTCAATCCTTTGAGACTCATCATCTAAATGCCTATACCTTGTTTCTGAATATAACCTATATTCAACACATTTATCCTCCAGCACATACTAAAGCCAGTTCAGCAAACTAATATTAAGAGGGCATATCAAGAGTAGCACATCATATTTTCCATCAACTTAAGCAAATGCAGAACTACAGCCCTAAGCACAAGAAACTATTGGAAATGCAAATTGGACGATCAAATAAAATCAAAGAAATATGTGCAAAGATGGAACACAAAAGATACCTTTCACTTGTTCTAAAAGCAGCTCCAGCATTCTCCAGAAAAATCTTCAACAACTCCAGTGCCAAAATCTTTCCTCTCATCAACTGGGGATCCGCCAACCTCTTTAGGTGGTGTCTTCATAGACAGCTTGCAAAGTGCTCTAAACACCAAAAATGCATCCCGTCTTAACTTATTCCCAATCTGAACCACCAAATCATCATCTCTCTCTGCTTCATCATCCGCCAACTCCCCTTTCCTCCCTTCTAATGCTGTCTTATACATACTAATCTCCCAATATTTTGCATCCAACATATCCTTATCAGTAGAATCCAGCAAATCGGCAGGATTTGTGGTTTCAACAGTAGTAGTGTCAAATGCGCCATCATGGACACCTAAAGAAACCTTATTTGGTGTCACTGGATTAAACACTACATCAATGTCCTGCATAATTTTAGTTATAAAACCTTGAACAAAGTTGGTCGTTGATCCATCAACATCTGATTTCTCAACTGGTCCCATCAATTCACCCACTACAATTGGCTGAACCGGAACTGTTGAAGAATCCGCCTCCATTCTCCTAAACACTACGACTAACATTTGAATCAAAGTAGCTTTCGCAGTGGTTTGATTAACGGCATTTTTGGTCTCTAAGTAAATATCATAACAAGTTCTCACAGTTTGCAACAAACAGTCACCGTGAATTCGCAATGAGAAGGAAGTTACCACGGTTAAAAGCGTTTTCAATACCAGTAATTCAACGGCTTCATCACCTAAAACGTGGCATTTACATACCGAATCAATCAATTTGGCTAACAGCTGAGCCTCGGGGCCTCCAGTGGGGTCCGCTTCGCCACGCAAGTACCCGTGCGCGATTAACTTCTGAATGCAATTAATGGCCGGATCGACGATCTTGTTGAAGGAGGTGGCACAAGCATTGATCAGAGGGCTGAGGAAGGGCTCCGATTCAGCGAGGGAATACTCCACTTGGCCTCCGTCGTTGATAGGGCCAGGGATCGAGTTTTCCGGCTCCGAATCCGACGGAGATAACGGCGTCTTCGACGGAGAAGTGAGTTCCTTGAGAAGAGATTTGCATTGGTGAGAGAGTTTCGAGTGCTTCCGCTACGAAGCGGCCTTGATGATCTTCTCCAAGGCCGGGACTAGCAATCTGCTAATGCGGGAATCGGCTTCCGCAGAAGGCATTCCCGAATGGAATATAACTAGTCAATCACCAACTCAGAAGATCTAGGAAACGATTAGCGAAATGCCGCTACGTTTCATTTTATCTCCCTTTTCTAGCCGCGTTAATTATCCGAGTGAGAAATGGAGTCGGGCTGACTTACTGAGCCACCACCACCACCACCACCACCACCACCACCATTGTCATTGCTCTAATTGCACAGGAATTACAGAGAAAGTGCAATGCGAGAGGGAAAGGCCAAGAGCCGAAGAGTGAGCTGAAAATTCTTTTCTGTTTGTTTGGGTAAACAGATTCAAAAGGATTGAGATTTAGATCGCATTTTTATCTGTATTTTTTTTATCAAAATTTCAATTTGAAAACCAATGTACTGAAATGCCCTTGCTTAGTAACGGCCTAAAGAACGGGCGGGAGCTGCAATAAAGGAAGCTAACAGGTAGAATGGTGAGGTGTAATTTTGCGATATGAAGGAGGGTAATCAGGGCATTTCAAATTAAGTCCGGCGATCGGCGGGGAAGTAGCGTCCCGTCTACTTCCGAGTTCCAACCATTTTACAATAACTTGAATATATTTATATCAGTTCTTTTTCTTCTCTTTTTGGCCAGATATCTCAGTTAACTTAAATTCTTGGAGAGAAAAATATAGTGGTCAAATTGTACTATTAGTCCTTATACTATATAAGTTATGAATTTAATCTTTGTATTTTAATTTTATTGATTTTAGTCTCTACATTTTGAAACTCAATCCTAGTCTATAAATTACAAGAACAAGGGGCGTATACGATCGGTTCGGTTTGGTAAAAAAAATTTAATAACCAGCCGATTTGTCGTTTGGTTAGCCTCGATTACGGTTTTTTCACGTCAACTTTAGATTTTAAGATTTTATATTTTGTTTTGACCAAAATAACTTTATTTTGATACTTTTAAACATTATTTAGTAAAGTTTTAAAGTGTTTTCATAAACATTTCTTAAAAATTAATTTTTCAAGTAAATAAAAAATAATTAATAATTTATATATAATATTTTTAAGTTATTTCACTGTTTTTAAGTATGAAATACTTATTTTTACATTATAAAATATTTAAAATTAATTATAAATTAAATAAAAAATTTAAATACAGTTTGGATTCGATTAACCTTATGAACCATAAATCGTCCGCATACTCGGTTCAGCATGTTCTACCCTAACAAAAACATTGAGTGTTAAAATTGGAGACGATAGTTAAATCTACAATTTGTGCATCATAGAGTAGTAGTAAAATTTAACATAACATATCTTATTATTATTGTTTAGGTCAAAAATTTAATTTTAAAAAATACATGAATTAAAAATAACTAAATTTAAACAAAAAGAATGAAAAATATTATTTATTTTGAGTATGTAATTCTTTTTTTTTTTACTTCTCTTTCTAACTCCAATGTGCATTATGACAAACTATTTTAAAAACTCATAATAATTAAATATTTCTGTGTTATTACTTCTATAGCTAAGCGAAATGTGCTTTTTTTTGTTGCGCTTTCGATTTTCAGGGCATCACTCTGATTATTTCAGATCGACCCGTATCGCATACCTGGTTTTAATGAGTGAGTCTCTTAGCGAGAATTTTCTGCATACACAACGGCTCGAACTGAAGACCTGCTTAAGCGATACTAAATTGTTTACCACTTAAAGTAACCCGTTGAAATACATATGATGACGAAATGTTACATTCCTACTGTTAATGTAATATGCCGCGGTCCATGTGCTCTCTTAGGGAACGTTTAGTTGGAATAATTTCACATTACCACCAAAGATGTATGTTCCCTACTGGTCTTGAATTGAACCTGGTGTTAAAATATGTAGCTAGGCTCTAGTATTGGCAGATCAGGCCTGGAGAAGTACCATAAAATTATTCAACTGATGGCATAAGCTCTCGTTCAGCAGGCCAAAACCCAGGTCCGGCTTCCTGCTCACCTATGCAAAGAGTAGTACAGTAACTAAGAAACGACTTTGGGTGCACAGTAAGAATATCGGAGCTTTGATAAAGACATCCCAGCAAAGCTAAACACCATTAACTATCTGGTTGTCCACATATCAGAAGAGAAACCAAACCAGAGTCGAGCAAACAGAACAAACAAACAGACACAGTATAGCAAAGTACAGAAAGGGAATTAATAATGATAAGCAAAAACCGAAAGGAAAAGAAGACGGTAACACAGCCAGAGCGTACCAACTCAGTTGAGGAAAGTTCCCCGATTAAACTGATCTCAGGCTCTCCTGCAAAGATACCTATAGAATGTATAAAAAACCTAAAGCATTCACTGATAAATCACTACTATGATTCACAATTAGAAAACAATAACAAAAGGAACAGAGTGGCGAGGGCAGCATGATCGAACCGAAATTATGCACAGATGATACGGAAGGGGATAGAAAGAAACATTCATGTCATAACTCATATCGTGGTGCAGTCAAAAATGTTTGAACATATAATACAACATTATATAGACAAGAATCTAAATGAAAGGGTGATGGTAACAGTAGCTGGTGTCCATTTTTAGGAGGAATCCAGCTAAAAATCATTGATGTTCACAACATGGTTAAAATAGGTATGTGCAGAAAAGCCCAATCGGTTATACTTTACAGAAACAACGCACAACAAAGAGACCTAAAAGCATATCAAAAGCTCCGATCTTCGGTATACATAAATGTACAATCCAGTGCCGGATGGGATACGGATTGAAAGGGACAATATAAATTCACGATTATGTTAGAGTGGGTTAGCCCGACTCCTCAGGACTCTACATAATCTCCCCATGTCTAAAACCGCTGTCACCACAATCTGCGCTGGAATCTAATTCACAAGGAGAATCATACCATTTAGGATTTTCTTGGTAGAAATTATCAACCTGAATGCCATCAAGACCTACGTCTGTCACTATACCGTCATCATGCCTCATAGGCTTGGTTAGTTTAGTATCTTCACAGTCGAGAATGCCCTTCTCGTCGAAATCAGTGCATTTCAACCACTTATCTGTCTTACAGGGCTCGCTTATCAGATCCTTCTGATTCCTACAATCTGTCCGCATTTGATCCCAAGGAACAACATCCTCAAGTGTCCTTCCGAAACTGTCTTCGTCATCTTCAATCAATTCTGCATCCTTGCCATCCCCATATATCGGATCATGGTGGTGATTACTCCAGTGTGCCAAGTCATCCTCCCCTACCAACATGTCATCCGAATGAGGCTTGTCCGAAAGCAACTCCATTGACTTTGGACACTCTTCACCTAAACTTCTAACTTTGCTCGAAATATCAAACAGCTCCCTAGATACCGAACCTAACAAATGATAGGGAATTTTGTCGATCCTCCCCTCTAACATCCCGATTTCCGCTCTCAACTCCTGCACCTGCCGCAAAATAGCAAGCTGCAACTCTCCATCTTCCTTCCCCATCAATCCAAACCCCTCACTATCCAAATCCTCACTTACCCCGTAATGAATATCTTGATCCATGAAAAACCCTCCCTTATGTCCAACAACACGATGCATAATCCTCGCATTCCCATCCAGTGGCCCTGGCTCATGTCCGGAATGCACGGCGTACAACTTAAACACTGCCATCCCTTCCTCTTGATATACAAATGTCTTATCCTTCTCATTGTAATTGGCGATCGGCACTATTGCCCTAATCCTAAATCCACAACCACACCTCTTTGATGCATAAGGTTCCCTCTTCAAGATCCTCGACTTCTTTCCTGTCGGCTCCCCTGCTCGGTGACACGCATAATCTTTCACCTCGGCAATAAAAGGCTTATACCTAATATATTTTTGTCTAATACAGAGCACAACCTTGTACTTTGCAGCCAATTGCTGCAATCTATTAGGCACCTCCTTTGCCGGCACGTCAAAAGACTCGGTGTACTCAAAACGTCGACGTTTACTACTCCTGGAAGCCGAGGAGGCATTGCATACAGGGCAAGCCGAGACACAAACCCTAATGTAACTCTCTGGAATTCCATAGAGCTTAGCACCTACAGTCCATACTTGCTTAATTCTCTCAATTGTTTCCTTTAACCCTAAGTGTTTCAAATCGCCATCACTGTGGAAACTCATAACGATTTCTGGCCACTGATTAACATGGGAAACGAATTGATTCGAATTATTCTTAAAGCAAATGAATTCGTTACCGGAATCGGGATCCACGTGCGCGGTGAGCTTGTCCTGGATCCGCTTCCACGCGGTGAGGTAAGCGGTGTCCTCGTTCCGGTCCTTCCACACGGCGCGCCACGATTTGAGCACGGAACGCGGCGTGGCGGCACGGATCTCGGCCGAAGTAGCCAGACGCTGTTGGCGGATGCAACGGATCATGAGGGAATGAGACTCGGCGTTGAAAGTGTAGAACTGGGAGGAAATGTGAGGCTCGGGGCTAATGTTGTTGAACCCCAGGGACTGATTCGTAATTTCACCAGTGTTGGTAGTTGGGTCGGATAGAGGTGGTGTGGCGGCGGAGGAAGGGGCGGCGGGGTGGTCGTTGTCGGAGGAGGAACGGCTGGGGGAGTCGGAGGAGGGGAAAGAGCGGAAAAGGAGGACTTGGGGGAAGGAAATGGACGGTTGAGATTGAGAAGGGAGGATGATCTGATGGTCCAGATCATCATGGTGGTGGTGCTGAAAGAGATCGGGCTCGGTTTTCCGGGGATTCATTGGAGCTTGGAGAAGATGAATTAAATGTGGGAGTTTCGCAGTTTTTTCTTTACTTTTTATCTGACATTTTCAGAACTACTGCCCATCGATCAAAATAAATAAATAATTAAACAATGAGGATAAAATATAAAAACGATCACTAAACTATGTTGCAATAGTTTTTTTGACCATTGAAGTTTTAAAAACTATAAATTGATCATTAAATTTTCTGAACTATTACAAAATGGTCACTAAACTTTTTAGAACTACGACCATTTATGTATTTTATCCTAATAATAATATTAAAAAATATTTGCTTTTACTCTCTTTTGGAGGTATCCATGCTTGACATATTACTTTTGTTCTGATAGCAATCGATTTTTTTTCATTAAACTAAATTAATTAAATTTAATTTTGTAAAACCAAATTAATAGTTCATTATTACTGGCATAGTCTCAATTGGTTCGGTCGTTCAAATCAATTAATTGGCAGTTTAAGTTTGCTTATACATATATACGAGATTACATTATTCTTATATACCGTTAATAAATCATACTGCATCGTCTCGTAACTAGATAAACAAAACTTCGAAACAGGCTTTGTTCGAACCAAACTTCGAGCATAGAATTTCAAGCTGAAATTCGACGTATCAACAATTCTTATCTACTTCACCAAAACATAATCAAAAGTGGAAATAAATTTGCAGTTTTTTGAAACACCGAAGCTTAGTCGAGAAACACACCATCCATGAAACATTGTCCAAAGCCTATTTTTGCCTAAAAGCGGAAATCTCGAAAGATAAATTAAACAGCAATTCGCGGTTTGAGTATCGGAATATGGTAAAAGTAGTTCGGTACAAGCATCAGACACGATATATCAGCCTTTCATCGATCCAAGAACTCACACATCTATAAGAGGGGTGTAACCCAGTTCAGAATGGAAATCCGATCAATCTTTCCTAAGTTCCATGTATTCCCGGCGGATACCAGCAGCATTTACGACAACAATTTCAATTTTGTCTCCCTGTTAAACATCAGATACAAATAAAAGAATAAAAAAGAGTTAGAGATGGAATTGAAATATTAGCAAGATTTCACCCAGACCTAGTTCAAGACTCTGAGCGCAAGCAGTGCTAGGGAGGATAAATCTGTTATTACTGGTAACTAGACTGTACAATATATGAGATCGAAATTTCATGCCCCAGATCCTGATGATATCCCAATAAAGCCAGGACCACAACAACTAAGAAGAGAACTGGTCTATTTCAAGGCACTTAAGATCTATGCTCCTCAGACTCAAGTTTTTTAATTAATCTAAAGGATCTTTGGAGGATCATACTGTGTTACTCAAATTCGAGCTTTTTTCATGTTATTTGAACTCAAAAATGGAAACAGAAGTGTGAATTTTTTCCATGTTATTCGAACTCGAGAAGGGAATAGAATAAATTAAAAGCAGACTTGGTTTGGCATTGAGACATAGCAGTAACTAATATGGGAGCTCCAGCTATGTTATTTGAACTCAAGTGTGAGTGTTACAAGCACATATGCAACATGGGGTGTTCAATATTTCTAACTTTTTCCATGTATTTGGAGGGTCAAACCCCATCCCCATGACAAAAAATGTGTCGGACACGGATACTAAGAGAAAAATGAAAAGCCTGAGCAATACCACTAGAACAGCCTTCCTAGGCTACCAAATTATAGAAATTAAATGAATTAGAACTTACAGTGTATATATCTCTCTCAGAAGCTGACGCAAAAACGGTTTTTACCAAGTCAATAGCTTCAGCTTCCACGAGTGGAGTAACAGCATCCTGCAAGACCATGGGTTTGAGATGAAAAAAATTCAGTCTAAATGATACAGGACATAGAATAATTATACTCAATGCCATACCTGGAAAGGCAACAGGAGAGGACTGGGAGATTTCAGTTGGTTATCCAAGAAAGGTGTGATGAGTGTTGAGCCAGAACCTTGGGAACTGTATCCAACCTTCTCATAGGAACCAACAGCATCATATGTGAACACGCAACCCTTTCCTAGTGGTTTAAGATAAGAAATATTGATTCATATTCATGATAGAAAGAAAGGAATGGCTTAAAACTAGAAAATCCAACAGCAGAATACCTTCATTATCTAGACCGCCTAAAACATTAAAAGAATAATAAGGAAAGAAACGCTTGTAATAAAGGGTGTTAGACAGCAGTTGAGCCATTGCAGGGCAGCTCATTTGCTTGTTGTGCTGATGCTGATAAATCTGCATTTTGAGAAGCACCATTAAAATATTATATATAAAGACGCATACATATATATAATATTAGCTGCAGCATATGTTTACAAGTACTATAATCATATTTCGGTTAATAAATGTCTACAGACACTACTTCGTTTGATACTATTGAAGTACGATTAATCCGGAAATTCAAGTGAAGCCATCATTCCAGCTCAAAATAAGTATGTCCTCGTATCTTTGAAAGGTGAAACCTATGTCCTCGTATCTTTGAAAGGTGAAACCTTACCAAGTGCCTAGCCGCCAGTTGCTTTTGTAAAGCTTTGACATCGGCTTGAAATCCTGAGGATGCCATAACACATTTATCTGCACTGCAAATGTCAAAGAGACACTAATGAGAAACCCCTCGAAAAGAAAGAAAGGAAAAAGAAGAAAACATAAATAAGTAAAATCGATCATTAAAGACTAATAGACTATCATTCTCACATCTTTCCATCTCCGTTAACACTAGTTTTAAAACATTAAGATGCACCAAACTTCCCATTATCTACATACGAACAGTCTGTCTTCCAAACACATACCACAGATCTTGATCTAACAGGGAAAAGTAATAAACTATCCATACCTTCTGAACTATCAGGTTATGGAAACATTGACATTGCTGTCCTCTAGAGTTCCATAACAATAACAATATGACTCGAACAACTATCAAACATACTAGGAATGTTTGTGGGAAAACCTATCAATTTCTTTCCGTTATCTTAACCAGATTTGGAAACAATTCCCTGGATCCTTTCAACCATTAGACTAAAAAACTACTTCAAATATTACCAACAATCCTCTTTAGCAAAATTTCACCAAATTCACTAATTTCCCCCATAATGTACCAATTTCCAAATTCATATACTTAACATTACGTAGCCAGTTTTACAATACTAAAACTTGATAACACTGTTAACTGAGGCGAAATGAACGAAACCTCCGTTGCTTTTTTTTTTCTCCTGCAACTAAAGGAAATCGAAAGACTACTACCTTCTACTCCAAATTTCTATTACTTTCAATCAATTCTCGTTAACCTAAGAACAAAATATATTGAATAAAGAACATACAGTTTACAGATTTTGGAGTATTCGCGGGTCAGAATATTGTAACCGGTAGACATCCGAGTATCCGCCGCGATAACACAGTAATCGGCTCCGGCGATCGCAACGCAAGATCTGTAATTTCACAAAAAACACACAACAACAACAACAATAACATCGATAAACAACGAAATAGATAATTATGAACAAATTATAAGCATATTTCTTTTAAGGCTGGTAGCAAAGAAAACGTACCCTCCATTGTTGTCGTAAGGTGTCACGGACCAAACTTTTTGGACCGAGACATTAGCGCGAGCAACAAATAGGGAGGTTGTGCGCAATGCAACGGGCGTGTCAAATGTGGCCCAGCACTCGGAGAATGGCGAGGACCATGCCTTTGGGACCGAGGCGTTAGCGCAAGAACCAGCTAAAGAGAGTTTGCGCGGTGGAACGGGCTTGCCAAGACCATCACACTTGGCCCGGCACTTGAAGAATGCTAAAGAGCCCGCAAGCCCACAAGACTTAGCCAAATCCATGGAGGATTCAGGAGGGTAAATTGGTCAAAGCATTATCCATTTATTTGAATATAATGTGTAGATAATGTTTGTGATAATTAGAGATTTGAATTTGAGATTTGATCAGATAAGATAAGATAAGATCAATCTCGACCGTCGATGTAATTTAAACTGAGCCGTTGGATGTAGGGGAGTTCAACTATAAATAGAGGCTCCCTCCTCATTTGTAAATCACTTCATTCATTCAGTTCACTTCACTTGAGTAATACAAGAAGCATTTACTCTAAAACTCTTTGAGTATTCTTTCTATTGTTCTTGGTTGTTCTTGAGTGTTCTTCGTTGTTCTAGCTGCCAATCTCTTTCCGTTGTTCTTTGATTAGCTTTCGCTTAGAACGATCTTTCGTTCGAGGGCTTCGAGGAGTGTTTGATCTTCCGGAGCGAGAATCCTGGTTGAGTTAGGTGTTTGTCGAGAGATCTTCACCTAAGACCGTGACAAGGTACTTCAGGGTGACTTAGTCGACGTTTCAACCGAGAAAGCGACTAAGGTCCGGCACGATTCGTCTGGCAAAGGTCTAGCCCGCGACACAAGTGGTGTCAGTGACGAGATCCGTCGAGACCTGGAGTGATTGTCGAAGCCGTTGTCGAGCAGGAGTACTCACAAGGCTGGTTGAAGGCTGACTTAGGCGTAGGAATCGACTGATTTGCGTCGAAGGCGTCTAAGGCCGCACGGATCAGCTAGAGTCAAAATCTAGCCCCGTGACAGTTGGTATCAGAGCCAAAAGGCGGTAGCTGATAGTTGGTATCAGAGACGAGCGGTGGTAGTTGGTTGCTGGTAGTTGGTAGCCAGGTTCCGTGACAGTAGGCATCGGAGCAAAGTTCTGCTGACAGTTGGTGTCAGAGTTGAGCGGTGATAAGTTGTTATCAAAGACGGTAGCGGGTTCCGTGACAGTAGGCATCGGAGCGAAGTCTTGCTGATAGTTGATATCAGAAAGAGCCGTGAGAGTTGGTAACAGAGAGAGCCACGAGAGGTGGAATCGGAGAAGTGCCGTGATAAGCGCTATCCGAGCGAGTCAAGGAAGGGACTTGCGTTCGAGCCAGCTCGCAGTTGCAGTCAAGCGTGGTAGTGACTTGTGTTCAAGCCAACTTGCAGGTGTAGTCAAGTGTGGTGGGTTCCAGCTTGTAGTTGTAGATAAGCGTGGTGGTGGTTTGCATTCGAGTTAGTCGAAGTGATCAGGGATCAGACTAGTTCGTGGCAAAGTGGTGATTGAGATGGCACCAAAGAAGAAGACACTGACAATGGACGATGTAAGAAAGACACTGAACGAATTTGACGAGAGGAGCAACCGTCTTGAAAATAAGGTACACTCGAATCTTGAATTCATAACAGCTGTAGAGGCTTGGGTTGATAAACTCTTGGACTTCAAGAAGGAGGCCGAGGTGGTGTTTGAAGAGCTAGAGTCAGTAAACCTTGAGAAGCTGGGTTCGTTGGATATTGAGATGTTAGAGTCTCAAGAAGGGTTCCAAGAGGAGGTTCAATGGGCTCTTAATGGCTTGGATGTGAAGATATCTGAGCGTGGCGATTCCTTAGAGGCTGCAGTGGAAACTCTAAGAGAAGAGGCCAAGAAGACCCGGAGTGTTGTGGAGTCACGTCTTGAAAAGTTAGAGTCCATGGAGGGCAAGTTCAATGACGAGACGCAACGCATCCTCAACGAATTGGAGGTAGTTCGAGAGAGTTGTGCTTGTGAAGCCAAGATGGTGGATTTGCAAAAAGCGGAGAGTTCTTCCAAGGAGGAAACCGCGAAGGAGATCCAAGAAGTTCTCAACTCAGTGTACGAGAAGTTGAACCAACAAGGTAATTCCCTTCAAGATGCAGTGGAGGCAATGAAGGTGGAATTGGAGTCGTTGGGAAAGAGGGTTTGTAGACTTGAGAAATCCGAAGAGGAGGCCAAGCAAACCCAAGGTGTTTTCGAGTCCCGTCTTGACGAGGTAGAGTCCATAGATGACCAGTTCAAGGACGAGACACGAGAAGTTCTCAACAAGTTGGTGACTGTTCGAGGGAGTAATGCGAGTGAAGCTGAGATAGAAGCTTTGCGAAAAAAGTGGATGAGCTCAAGAGGGAGCTGCTTCGGTTGCAAGACGGCAATGAGCGAATGTGATGCGCTCAAGACCTTCTTAGAGGATTTAGACCGGGGCGAAGCTCAGTGAGAGAGCGAGGAGATGCCCAGAGACTTTCAGAGGCTATCATTGTTGCCGAACCTCCGACCGAGAGCCCGCAGAATGCAAGCAGGCGAGTGTTGAGTCAACCAGGCCCAGTTCGAGAGACAAGGGGAATGGTGAGGCTAAGTCCGTACCAGAGAAGAATGGGAGCAAGAAGTTGAAGTGCTACTTCTGTGATGGTCCTCATTTGATAAGGGGATGTCCCGAGAAGAACCGCCTAGCTGCCATGGTGAAGACAACAGACGAGTCAAAGGGAGAAGTAGCGAGACTTGGGGCGATTGCGAGTGTCAATGCCGCCAAGCGAAGTGAGAGCCGTGGTTCGACTACGAGTGCCAAAGTAGTCCAGCCAGCGATGAGACTTGGGGCGATTGCGAGGGTCAATGCCGCCAAGCAAAGGGAGAGTCGTGGTTCGACTACGAGTGCCAAAGTAGTTCAGCCAGTGATGAGACTTGGTGCGATAGCAAGTGAGGAAGCTGTCAAGCCGAGGGTAAAGACGAGGCAATTGAGGTGTTACCGATGTAAGGGACCTCATAAGTTGCGGAGATGCCCGTTTCGAGCCAAGTGGTCCGAGGGACAGGACAAGGCCAAGAGTAAAGAGCCTGTGAAACTTGGTTCCGAGTTGTCTAGTTCTGCCAAGGTAAGCGGAGACCATGAGCAGAATGGGTTGAAGATGTCCAGGGGAGGCTGGGAAAAGAGCTTGCCGAGGATGTTCGGGGAAAGAGCATCGCTTTTGAGACCAAGATCTGAGTGTCGAAGGGGCTGAGCCGTCGAGGACATAGCAACCGTTAATATGCCACCTATGGGCAAGGTGGGAAAGAAGCGAAGGACTTCGAGGAAGAAGTGCCGACGCAAGTTGAAGCAACTAGAGTGTTACCGGTGTAAGGGGCCTCACAAAGGTGCGAGATTGTGCGGATCGAGTCAAGCCATCCAAGGAGTTGGATAAGCGTAAGAGAGCGAGGCTGCATCGCTTGATCCGATAAAGTCGAGTTCGCCAAGGCCAAGGGGGACCGAGCGCGAAAGGGGTGACCATGTCCGAGAAGGCTACCGAGAAGCTTGCCGAGGATGTTCGGGTAAGAGCATCGCTTTTGAGACCATTGTAGAGTCGAAGGGGGGCCAAGCCGTTAGGGGACATAGTAACCGTGGAGACACCACCAAATAGTAAGGTGGGAAACGAGCGGACGAACTTCAAGGAGGAAGTGTCGACGCAAGAAGAGAAAGCACCGAACTTCAAGGAAGAAGGATCGATGCAAGAGAGCACCAAACTTCAAGTCGGAAGGCGGGTGCAACCAGATGCAACGGACTTGGGGAAGAAGTGCCGATGCAGAGTAACGCAGCGGACTTTGTGGCAAAAGTGCCGATGCATGCAAAGAACCGATGAGGAAGGTTCAATGCAGAGGGGCCGGACTTCAAGGAGAAAGAAGGGTGACCCATTTTAGAGTAAATGTGACCGAGGAAAAGGTACATCTCAAACACGTTCCTAGTGTTTTTGGTTTTGATTTGCCGTTGTTGATGAGCGTAGGTCAAGTACGACCTAGTCTTCAGTGCGGGGGGAAAGAAGATTGGAAGAGACCTTTCGAGTTCAAAGGGGCAAGTCGAGTTGTCGATTTAACGAGAGTTCACTGTGTTCAATGTTGTGACGACTTCCAAGTCTTTGCCGCAGACCAAGTGGGTCCGAGTCGAGGTAAATCGAGTTTGTGGGAGAGTGCTCCTACAAGGGAGATGTATCAAGAGGCGTGCTAGCACGCGATGTTCAACGACTTGATTTGGCGAGACGAGCAGTTCATATGGGGAATTGCACGGCCGAGGCATCGACGAGTAATCAAGTTGACCCTGCCCAGGATCGTTCGAGTGCAGCGACGAGGGCGTCGCTAAGTCAAGTGGGGGAGATTGTCACGGACCAAACTTTTTGGACCGAGACATTAGCGCGAGCAACAAATAAGGAGGTTGTGCGCAATGCAACAGGCGTGTCAAATGTGGGCCCAAAGACTCGGAGAATGGCGAGGACCATGCCTTTGGGACCGAGGCGTTAGCGCAAGAACCAGCTAAAGAGAGTTTGCGCGGTGGAACGGGCTTGCCAAGACCATCACACTTGGCCCGGCACTTGAAGAATGCTAAAGAGCCCGCAAGCCCACAAGACTTAGCCAAATCCATGGAGGATTGGGAGGGTAAATTGGTCAAAGCATTATCCATTTATTTGAATATAATGTGTAGATAATGTTTGTGATAATTAGAGATTTGAATTTGAGATTTGATCAGATAAGATAAGATAAGATCAATCTCGACCGTCGATGTAATTTAAACTGAGCCGTTGGATGTAGGGGAGTTCAACTATAAATAGAGGCTCCTCCTCATTTGTAAATCACTTCATTCATTGATTCACTTCACTTGAGTAATACAAGAAGCATTTACTCTAAAACTCTTTGAGTATTCTTTCTATTGTTCTTGGTTGTTCTTGAGTGTTCTTCGTTGTTCTATTTGCCAATCTCTTTCCGTTGTTCTTTGATTAGCTTTCGCTTAGAACGATCTTTCGTTCGAGGGCTTCGAGGAGTGTTTGATCTTCCGGAGCGAGAATCTGGTTGAGTTAGGTGTTTGTCGAGAGATCTTCACCTAAGACCGTGACAAGGTACTTTGAGGTGACTTAGTCGACGTTTCAACCGAAAGCGACTAAGGTCAAAAGACGATTCGTCCGGCAAAGGTCTAGCCCGCGACACAAGTGGTGTCGATGGCGAGATCCGTCGAGACACGGAGTGATTGTCGGCCGTTGTCGGCGGGAGTACTCACAAGGGTGGTTGAAGGTCGACTTAGGCGTAGGAATCGACTGATTTGCGTCGAAGGCGTCTAAGGCCGCACGGATCAGCTAGAGTCAAAATCTAGCCCCGTGACATAAGGAGACCAGTTAGCTTGCTGCTTCGTCATGGTGAAAAGAAGACTGTGATTTTGGTTTTAGGAACACTTGAATTTCCTCAGATTTAACAAGTATAAAGTTTAGGCATTTTCTATATCAGTATGGGTCTGGATTTAGGCCCATACCGGCCCAAACACAATACCATTGTAAGCCTATTTTTTGTAAGGTTTTATTATTTTTAAATAATAAATATGTAGGCTTGAGTAATATTTTACACAATACGAATATCAAACAATTACACATCAATAAAAACAAAAAATGTCATGACTACCAAAGAGACCCGTTATGACCATAACATTTTCTGTTGATCGAGACATCCACTTCACTAATGAAATTTTTAACTATTAAATGTAAAATTTATTAAATTATTTCAAACTAATATTAATTTGATAGATTGTATAAATTATGAGGACTAAAGTTGTTATTACATTGAACCATGTTAGACATTCGTTTTAATTTTATCAATAGTGTGACTTTACTGTAATAAAATTTTAATTAAATAATTAAATGTTAACATTTAAAAGATAACTCGTTTATAATCAAACACATAATTAAGTGACCTTTTACCAAAAAAAATAATTAAGCCCTATTAAATTCATTGACAATGTCTGACCCAATACGTTAGAAAAACAGGACTTGAAAACCAGATCACCAATGGTGAAAACAGAGGCCCAATAAGTCAGTAGCAAAGAACCAGAGGACAATAAGAACCCTAGTGCCCATCCTTCAATTTGATTCTAGGGTTTCTTTGCTCATTGCAATAGCAGAAGACAAGTAACCAGAAGAAGCAGCCGAGCTCCAAACTCTGCTACCATGGGTCGTATGCACAGCCGAGGGTTCGTATTTCCTCTAAAACTCGATTCATTATCATCTGAAAACAACTCCCATGGTTTCATCGGTCGAATCTCTTCTATCTGCTTCGTCACTGATTTGAAATTTTCTTTTGCAGCAAAGGCATTTCAGCGTCCGCTTTGCCTTACAAGAGAACTCCGCCTAGTTGGTTGAAGATCTCTTCTCAAGATGTGAGTCACTTGTTTCAATCGTGCCCTTAATTTTTTGCTTGATTTAGTTTGGGAATAAATTAAACGATTTATAGAACTTGTTTGATTTTGATTAATCGGGGTTACATTAAATCAATTTTGCCATGTTTGAGAAAATCGAAAGCTGTGTGGGTAATCCCTCTATGATTACTGTTTAAGTTTGATTAGTGCATTCAGTGTATGTTGCTCGGACTCACTGCGATATTGGATACGAATATGTGTTCGACATGGCTATGGTTTTGTTATGTTTCAATGTTTTGTTTATGTGGAAACAAAATTGTCTTTGGTTCTTGTTTGGTGTATGTTTTGCTTATTACTACTGAAGTGATGGGAGATTGTTGTAGTAATTAATTGTTCTTCCTTAAAGGCTTGGACCATTTCATATACTTTGCTGTTTAATAATCGAATGGATTTGGTTTTTGCGTTCGAATTATATTAATTCAAACCTTCATTTTCCCAGAAATATTCATGCTTAACACATATTTGGCCACGAGTGTGAGGGTATGGTGTATATACATGGGAAAATCTAGAAAAATGTGCATGCAACATACCCGCATTGACACTCACCTTGAAATCTGTATAACAGGTTTGCGATGGGAGTTGAAAAAACTTATTTCGTTAATATATTATCATGACATAAAAAGTTTGTACTATTTTTTGGGCAATATTCATTCTTATTGATTTCATTTTTTAGGTAGAGGAGAACATTTGCAAGTTCGCAAAGAAGGGTTTGACCCCATCTCAAATTGGTGTCATTCTCCGAGACTCTCATGGGATTGCTCAGGTGAAGAGTGTTACCGGCAGCAAGATTTTGAGGATACTGAAAGCGCATGGTACACCTTATTGGCTTTTTTTGCTGTTGCACTTCCCTACACATATGGTGATAAACATTCAACTTATCGATTTGATTTGTCAGGCCTTGCTCCTGAAATTCCGGAGGATCTCTACCACCTTATTAAGAAAGCTGTTGCCATCAGAAAGCATCTCGAGCGGAACAGGAAGGACAAGGATTCCAAGTTTAGGTTGATCTTGGTCGAGAGTAGAATTCACCGTCTTGCTCGCTACTACAAGAAGACAAAGAAGCTTCCACCAGTGTGGAAATAGTAAGTTTGTGTATCACTGCTTCCCATTGATGTTCTCAACGTGTTTAGCTTATTGTTAGTTGGACTCAGAGTGTGGATCAACTATCATTTACAAATCTGTCCTTTTGATTTCCAAATACGTTCAAATACTTGGAGGAATGTAGTTTTATACCCATGTCCGGTTATGTGCCGGACAGAAATGTCGGTTGGAGCAACTTAGTGTTTTACTAATGGTCGGGGTAATACTCTTTCAGAAAATGTTGTCAAACTCAATAGTGGTTATTCTGGTATTCTTTTGTCTGAAGATTTGGGTTTTTACTTGCAATCGTGACATAATTTTCTTCATGCAGTGAATCTACCACCGCCAGCACCCTTGTTGCTTAGAGCTCACAGTTTGAACCATCTTCAAGGCTCTTTGATCGACATTCTACTGGATATGCAGAGCTAAACTTTTGGTATTCATGTTTTTTTTAGAAGAACTATTTCATTTATGTCCGAAATCGAGATATACTTAAGGAGGGAAAATATTATGTTTAGTGTGTCAGAATT
This sequence comes from Hibiscus mutabilis, assembly GCA_019671005.1. NCBI lineage: Eukaryota > Viridiplantae > Streptophyta > Magnoliopsida > Malvales > Malvaceae > Hibiscus > Hibiscus mutabilis. Next base: position 71,409,971 of record CM033713.1, read on the forward strand.
ATCTATCTTTATATTTTTCGTTCAATTTAAAATGTTTTTGGTGTTTTCAGTCCTACATTTTATTGGGTTTACTTGGAACTAAGTTCGTATCTCATCGAATTGAATGCTTAAGAAAGCTTGAACTTGACTAGAAATTTCATCTTGAACTTAACTTCTTATAGTCCAAAAATCTAAAACAATAACAACAGAAAAAACCATTCCTATAGTTCAACAAGCTCACAGACAATTTATTGATACCCTAAATAGTTCTGTTTTGGAAACTCCTAAAGACCGACTCGAACTTGAACACACAAACCGGAATATGTTCTTATCAAGTTCAATAAAACTGAAGGAGCAATACCTCTACCAAAGAACAAAATGCAAGCTACCTCAAAGGAAGGGCAAGGATCTACAGATCACTCAAAACAAAGACAGAACAAAATTACTTACAGAAAGCAAAAAAGTACATCAGGGCTTCAGAATCAGCATAATTTTTTTCCTACAAGCACCAATAATGGAGTCGATGCACGGAGACAGTGAGATTTCAAAATAAGACCCAGTCTATCAACTGATGAAAGAAAGAAGATATAATTTATGTGCTATTTTATTGAAATTGCATAACAATGATACAGGTCCATCAACCAGCATATGGTCTGGTTTAGTCATGAATTCTCAAGGCCAAAACTACAACAATTACTTTCAAGGGAAAAGAGAAATTGTTCTGAGTATTCTTTTGATATAGCGTTTGCCATCCCACTGATTAGAAAACTTCTTCAAAGTAGGGCATAATGTACCTCCTTATACAACATCATTATAGATAATTTCGAATATCCATAATTAAGCAAGTTATAAGAATGATAATGAACAGTAATTCAGAGGATTCGATCCTACCGCAATACGGAGAGGAGTTATTCAGCAGCTTTCTTCCCATCGGAATAGAAACTGCGATACCACCTCACGAATTTCTTCAACCCAGCTTGCAAATCGGTTGTCGGCTTATATCGAAGCTCCCTTTGGGCCAAGCTAATGTTGGCGTGCGTAAACTGAACATCACCATTTCGTGGCAACTTCATAATGTTCCTCTTTACCTTAACCTTCAAAAGCCTCTCCAGAATACTCACAAGCTCCGAAACAGAAACGGGCGAAGTATTCCCCAAATTATATACTCTCAATTGAGCTGGACCCTTCTTCTTCCCTCCGCTACCGGTACTCTTCTTGGCAGTATCCAATGCAGCTAAACTCCCTTTTACAATATCATCAATGTAGGTGAAATCCCGAGCCACCGTCCCGTGATTAGCTGCCTCAAATATCGGTATGGACTTCCCTTTCAAAATATCCCTAGTGAAAAAGAAATACGCCATATCCGGCCTTCCCCACGGTCCATAAACGGTGAAAAACCTCAAACCGGTTAAAGAAAGACCATATATATGATTGTAACTGTGAGCAATCTCTTCACCAGCTTTCTTAGTGGCAGCATATAAACTAGCAGGCTGATCAGTCCTATCTCTCTCCGAGAACGGAACTTTGCTATTAAGACCATAAACCGAACTAGAAGACGCCCACACAATCGCGGGCTGCGGATTCGCGGACTTGCAAACTTCGAGCAAATTAACGAAACCAGCAATGTTGCTATGCACATAAGAGCCAGGGTTTTCCATAGCATACCTGACACCGGCTTGAGCAGCCAAATGCATAACGTGGGTGAAGGCGACGACCTCGAAAAGTTTCCTTAAAAGAGCCGAATCATTGATATCTCCTTCCACAATGAAAATTCCGCTCTTCTCCAAAAGAGCTTGCCGAGCTCTTTTCAATGAAGGGTCATAATAGTCATTGAAATTATCGAGTCCGAGGACACCGTCACCGCGCTTTTTCAAAGCAGCCGAGACATGGGTACCGACGAAGCCAGCAGCTCCGGTAACCAAAACGGAGAAACCGTTATGAGACCGGACCCGGGCGGAGGAACGGACCCGTTTTTCCCAAGCCGGTCCGCCCCAATTGTAAGTACGGAGAGAGCGACGAGAAGGATCTTGAGGAATCGGATTCGAGGAAGGAGATCGGAAGAAGAAAATCAAAATCACGCCCAAGAAAACAAATGACCAAAAACTGAGCTTCGCTAGTGAGGATTGCCAATGCCACCGCATCCGATTGTGAATGAACGGCGACTTCTCCATCTTGAATTTCCCCGGCGTTGACGGAATATCGTCAAGATGAGACATTGCGTTAAAAACAATACGAGCTTATTCAGTATTTCTTCGAAATGGGTATTGAAGATTTGAGGGTTTTGAACAAATGGGTATTCAAGATTTGAGGAACACTCCACTTTTGACGGCGGCGCTGACGGTGGTTGACACGGCGGCGGAAAGAAAATCTCTTTTGATGCTACTTCTTTTCCATATTTTGATGAAAAAATGGGGGGGGGAATCTTGGGGTTTTTCAATAGCTCTCTTCAGAGATCAAAAGGATTTGATATTGCTGCTAGAATTGATTCATGGGAGACAATGAAGAATCAAGTAACTTGTATTTAAATAAATGGGGAACTTTGACTCGGTAAAGACATAGGGATGTTGCAGTTTTACTTTTCTTTTTTGTTTTTTTCGTTTTCTCGAGAAAACGAACGAAAGAAACAGAGGGAAATAGTGAAAATCGATGAGCTTTTTTCTGTTTGTTTGCTATAATTTGATTGTTTGTTTTCCTATTTGTGTTTTGGGCCAATTGTTTTCTAATGGTAAACCCTTAAAATTGGGCTGTTATACGGTTTTTGGATTTGCTGTTGATGGTCTGGATTTATGAAAATTTTCATATTTATTACAAAGTTGTCTCTCCTCACCTTCCATTTTTTTAATAATTTTTATTTGTTTATTTGAAAATAATTTTATCAATTCATTTAACGGATAAAAGGATCTGTATTTAAACATGGTTATGGGTAAGGGTGAGCGTTCGATCGAGTCGAGTCAAGTTAATTCGAGTTATTCGAGTTGACGCGTCATATTTTACAACTCAAACTTAATTTGAAATTTTTTCGATTCAAGTCGAGTTTATGAAATTCGAGTTGAGTCGAGTTTTCGAGTTTCTATACAAATTTTATTATAATTATTTGTCACGTTATAGTACAGTTTGATTCCAATTTAAACGACTTTATCTAACAATATAAGATATATATATATATATTTCTTCATATTATTTTTCACATGTATAAATAAGATTTGTAATGTTATTTAGCAAAAAAATATCATCTAAACTTCTAAAATATATTTATAACGTTACTTTTAAATAAGAAATTTTTGGGATAAAGTATTGATGATAGTATAAATGAGTCAATAATTTGATGTGAAGAAAAACTTTACGAAAAAATTCAGTTGAATGATCAAATTAAATAAAATATAAAGTTAAAGGGCTAAAGTACAAAAAAGTATATATTGTTAAAAATATGAATTGAAGTTACATACATATTATACAGTGTTAGTGAATTATGTGGTTTAATTTTGATCAAAAATAGACTTAAAACGAAAAATGAATTGAAAAAATGGGAAATCATTCAAAGTTGAGGGGCTAATTGAAAAATAAGAAATCCATTTGAAAAATATGAATTGAAGCTAAATAGATATTCTAAAGTGGTTTAGGAACATGTGGTTCAAATTTGGTCAAAAATGGACTTAAAACGAACAAGGGATTGAAGAAATGAGAAAATCATACAAAGTTGAGGGGCTAAATTGTAAAAATATAAATTTTATTTTCACAAATATGAATTGGACCCAAAGAGTTATTCTAAATTAGTTTAGGAATATGTGGTTCAAATTTGGTCAAAAAACGAACTTAAAATGAAGGGGGAATTGAAGAAAAATGAAATCAGGGACTAAATTGTAAAACTATAAAATTCAATTTTTAGGTTTTTCAATTTTTTGAGTTGGGAAAATTTCAACTCGACTTGAACTCAAAAAATTTTTCGAGTTCCTCGAGTTGACTCGAATAACTCAAAATTGAAAAAAAAATCAAATTTTCCGAATCGAGTCGAATTTTGCTCACCCCTAGTTATGGGTTTAAATTTTGACAATATGAATAAGGTTGTGTCTAATCTATACATACATGTATAGGTTAAGACTTATTTAAGAGCTTTGATAAATATAAGATTCTATTAAAAAACTCTATTAGTCGGTCAATCTATTATAAAACCCTAAAAGATTTCATTGATAAAAACACTTATTCAATGTATTCCTAAACTCTAAACCCTAAAATCATAAACACTAAACCAAAAATCATAAAACATAAAATCCTAAACACTACAACCCTAAAACACTAACCCCTAAAACTACTGAACCCTAAAATCTAAAACCTCAAACCACTAAACACAAACACCATAAACCCTAAACTCTAATACATTAAATGAAAGCTTTTTCAATAGAATCTTTTAGGGTTTTGTAATACATTGAATGATAGAGCTTTTTCTAATGGAATATTGTATTTAATCCAAGCTCTTAAATGACCTTTAACCTATGCATGTATGCTTAGGTTAGATAAAGCCTATGAATAAAACAAATTGGATTAAGATGATATTTTTGTGATGGATTTGATCAAAATTAATCAATAAATAATTAAAATAATGATGATTATACCCCAAAAAATATTGTTAATTGAACCACACATTCTCATATTATGACCCTCATTTTATATTAGTTCCTAAACTTTTAAATCTGTCAATTTAATCCCCAAAACTATGAATCTTATTCTAAATTGGTCTTCAAACTTTTTAAACATTTCGATTCATCCTCAAATTATTGTTTATGCCGCAACACATTATTACATAATACACCTTAGTGTTTACATGACAATTAAGAATTTTTTATAATGATTTTATTAATATAAAATATGATTAGCTTATACTGATAATTAGATATGAAATTAAAATTTTTAAAAATTTTAGGGAATAATTTAGAATGAGTGTTATAGTTTAAGGTTGAACCTAGAACATTCAAAAGTTTAAAGAGTAATTTAGAGTGAGAGTCATAATTTGAACATAAAAATAAAATGTTCAAAAGTTTGGAAACCGATTTAAAATGATTGTCATTGTTCAGTGTAATACAATTAATTAAAAAATTTGTTTTTCATATTTTTATGCGTTTATTTTACAAAAAATAAAGTCAACTACAAAGACAAACTCTTTCAAATATCAAAACATAACGCTTTCAAATTATTTTGCTTTCTAATTTGATATGATAAAAAAAATATGTTTAGGAGACTGAATCGGTCATTAAAATCAATTATAAAAACATACAAATATTATTATAAAGTTTCAAATGATTTGCTTATATTAATGTATTTTTTTTTTATAAACTACAAACACATTCGGGAAAATAATTATGATGGAATATGATTTCTTACAAACATATATCATATATTCGACATATATTTGAATAGATATAAGAGTAGGATTTTTTTATTAAATAGGGAATAATTATGATGAAATATGATTTATTATCAAACGGAGTTTTTCATGTACGACGGCTTCGTTCGACGCTGTTTGCGTTCAATAACCCAACGATCGTTTGAGAAGTATTTCCAAACGAGCCCTCACTCTAAGTTTGAATAACTTAAGTCAAATATGTTTATTCAAACAAGAATTAGAGGAGTGTCCATTCAACCATGATTAAATAAATGCTTATAGTTACTTTTGTCCCTGTAGTAGTTCTAATTTATCGATTTCGCCCTTATAGTATTTTCGAATCAATATAGCCCATAAAGTAGTCGAATTGCATCATCGTTTAGGATTTAAGAATACTTTTATGTTCCATAATCACTTTAGTTTGATAAAAAATTATTAGGGTTTAGAATTTAGGGTTTGAGATTTAGAAATAGGGTTATAGTGTCAGTCAACGGGCAAACGATGATGCAATTCGACTACTTCAAGGGCTAAATTAATGCAAAAATACCATATGGACGAAATAGATAAATTGAGGTTATTACAGAGACAAAAAGTAGTCGAATTGCATCATCGCTTAGGATTTAAGAATACTTTTATGTTCCATAATCACTTTAGTTTGATAAAAAAAATACCGTATAGTATTTTCGCATCAATATAGCCCATAAAGTAGTCGAATTGCATCATCGTTTAGGATTTAAGAATACTTTTATGTTCCATAATCACTTTAGTTTGATAAAAAAAATTATTAGGGTTTAGAATTTAGGGTTTGAGATTTAGAAATTAGGGTTATAGCGTCAGTCAACGGGCAAACGATGATGCAATTCGACTACTTCAAGGGTTAAATTAATGCAAAAATACCATATGGACGAAATAGATAAATTGAGATTATTACAGAGACAAAAAGTAACCCTTAAGTCTTAAATAAAATATTATAAAATTAATATTTTTATTTAAAAAACTTTCTAAAGTATAACTGGTTGAAACCATTTTTTTTCGATTCTCAAATTTTCAGCTCTCCTCTCTATTTCCGATTATATGTCACGGGTCTAACGGATCATATCATCGATTTTCAGTTCAACTGATCAATCTAATTCGGTTATGATGACAATGATAAAGAAAAAAATGAACATCATCATGCGCATCCTCGCAAAAAGGAGTTTGTTTTCTCTTAAGTGTATGGTAAGGATGAAAGGAGTCTGTTACTTAGACTCGAGTATGTGTATTGGATACGAATATATTTCACGTAAATATGCAAAAATTTTATAAAGATTTTCATGTATTTAAAGTCTTTAGAGAGTCATATTCTCATTTTCAGTGACAGAACTTAGAGTAAAAGTTTGAGGGGATAACTTAATTTTTTTAAAAAAAACTGAAGACTTAAACCTAATTTTTATAAAAAAAAAATTGAGGGTTTAACTAAAATGTTTTAATAATTTTGAGAGAGAATTTAATTAAAAAAATTAAAAATTTAAAGCTTAATATGAATTTTTTTAAAATTTTGTAAGTGCCAACTTAAAATTTTCTAAAATTTAGTGACAAAATTCAGAATTTTCAAAATTTTGGAAGGCGTGGCCTCTACCGGTCCTTTAAAGGATCCGCCCCTGCTCGTATTCATATCCAAAGGTGGTATACATGTCGGAAATCAATACATAAAAAAAAAGCAGAGCACCATGGATCATGAGGACAAAGGAATCTAACAAATAAGCTTCTAAAATAACCAAATAAAAGTTCGAGTAAATGTTGTCTCAATTGAGTAATTATTTGAAAATTTGTAATTAAATAAATTTCTAAAATTAAAAAGATATCTCAACTAAATCATTATTTGAAAATTCTATAACCAAATTTCAGAGGCTTATTTGATGACGAATTTTCAAATAAGAACTCAACTGAGACACCATTTCACTTATTTGATGACGAATTTGTTAAATTATTTTTTAATTCAACTTTATTTCTTAAAAATATAAATTATCTATAATTATTTAACGTAAATTAATTCAAAGGTTCTGGTAGGAATCAAAGAGGGAGAAACAAAAAAATCATTTTATTTTTTTAATTTTAAATTAATACAGTAATAAAAGTGCACTTTTTATTAAATAAAATTGTATTTTTATCTTTAAAAAATTAAAATTTACTTCACATCATAAAATTTTCAACTTCACTCTTACTTTCAACTGAATAAATAAAAATAGATAATTAAGATTAATCGTAAAAAATAAAGAGAATAAGAGCAAATCAATTGTCATAACACCATTTTAATCACTCATTTATTAACCAAAATTTTGGTACAAAATTTAATCTATAACTAAAGGGAGCAATGTATCGTTTCAAGCACGACAATGGTGACAATTATGGGCTCCGCACCATAAATGTTAGAGGGTAGCCGCTCTGACACCGAGTTACATGCACATTTGTGAGTTATCATGTTACATAAACGCTACATGGACACGTGAATTGATATTTCATGTCACTATGACATGATTTCGCGTTCGATACATATGCATATGGTACGTCGTTAGAGGATAGCCGCTTTGGCACCGGGTTGCATGCACATTTGTGAGTTGTCATATTACATAAGCCGCTATGTGGACACGTGTACCTGCATTCCAAGTCACTACGACATGCTTTCACGTCATGTACACCTGCAGACGCTACAACGTTAGAGGATAGCCGTTTCGGCACCGGGTTGCATGCACATTTGTGAGTTAGCATGTTATATAAGCCTCCATGTGGACACTTGAATTAACAATCTGTCTCTATGACATACTTTTGCATCCAATATACCTGTAGACGGTATGATGTTAGAGGGTAGCCGCTTCAGCACTAGGTTACATGCACATTTGTGAATATCATGTTACATAAGCCATTATGTGGACAGATGAACTGACATTTCATGTCATTATGATATGCTTTTGTGTTCGATACACCTACAAAATAGACAAAAATTTTCCATCAATTATATATATGTATATGTAAAGATTATTAGGATATCAAAATATATGAAAGTTGTATATACTAACAAGAAGCTACGAGTAAAATGACGAAAGAAGAAACGGCGCCGTGAAAAGTCATTTTGTAGCTGTTGAGAAATGAAATTAAGAGACAAGTATACGAAGATGATGAGCTGAAGATGTACAAAGTGTGATGTATATTGGGTATTTTATAGTTGAATTTCTAGGCATTTTTTAAATGATAAATATGGAAATATATTAAAAGCACTTGTAAAATTTGTTATATAAATCAGATATAATTACTATATTATAAAGTAAGTATATCCGATTATATAATTGATTTACACATGCTTTTAATTTATTTCCATATGTGTCATTTTTATATTTAAAATATAGTTTATATATTACCATTTTTCTAAAATAATTTTATCGAAAATCGAAAAATTGTGAAAAAAAAACTTTGAAAAATCGAAATAGATTTGAATCGTAGTATTTGAATGGTTTAAAAAATACAAGTTTAAAAATCATGATTTACTCAAATTGAATCAAATTCTAGTTTTTATTTAATTTATAATTAATTTTAATTCTTTTGTAATATAAAATACTATACAGGAATTTATGATTTTTTATTTACTTGAAAGTCAATATAATTTTTTTAAAAAATTTTAGACGTTTTCCGTCCCACGAATAATATCATTTACTCACTTTTTGAAAGTCAGATTTTTTAAATTTTAATTATAATTATATTAAATATTTTAAATAATTAAATTTTATAAAATATATATTTAAAAACTACTTGAGTGGAAATTTTTAAAATATATTTTTTCATATTTTTACAATTAATAAATTTCAAATTCTTATAAGATAAAGAGGAAAAAATTGACCAACAATAATTAATAAGGGGCAAATTTAATGAGACAAAAGGAGTATTAATCAAGGGAGGAGGAAGAGGGGCCATGACTCCCCTAAATGGTATAATTTCATTTTTTAAGTCCTTCGAATTTTAAGTTATAAAACTAAAGTAATGGTGAAATTCCCCCCACCCCGAAACGACAAAAATTCAGTTTAATCCTATTAAAAATTTTCATAATTATAAACTCAAACAAAAATAAAACTATTTTTTGATCTTTCTATTTAATTATGTCCCTCAAATTATTTTTTCGACTCCACTCCTGATATTAGTTATTGTGTTTATACTCTACCTTTCATAAGATGTTTTTTAGAAAAAAATAAAAAATAAAATTATGACGGAAATTTTAGAAAATAAACGTTTAACGTTTTTCAAGTACCATAAAAACAGACAAATTTATCTTTAAAAAATTGTGTTACACATGCGTATACTTCCTTCACAATTGGATTGAAGTCTACATCCAAGTATTTATTTAATTCTTTTATTTAATTTCTGTTTCAGATTTATTTATATTTTCTAGCATTCTGTTTCGATTATGTGTTTATAATGTTTTATTACTACTTTAATTGCTCGGATTGTGTAAATTGCTTTCAAAGCACATCCCAGAAGATCTAGGATTATATGTTTATTCATCAAATCAAATTCTAATTTTTATTTAATTTATAATTAATTTTAATATTTTATAATCTTAAATAAGATTTTATATTTTAAATACTAACATGTATTATTGATTTTTTATTTACTTGAAAAAAGAATTTGTTTAGTAAAATTAAAAAAAAAAACAACTAGATGACCGCAACTTCTGGCGCTCCGCCTCTTTCATCACCGCACTTGAGTTCAAGTGGTCGTCCGCCGGATGGCCTGTCTGACGTAACTATTCCCCCGGTGTTAGAACGCTCCAGGCTAGTTGTGGCTGAGGAGGATTTACAGGATCCTAAAAAGGTAAGGAATCAAGACCTAGGGTCGAATGGCTTGCAGGAAACCGAGACAACAAGGATTGTTGATCCTGAGATTGTGATGCTGGACAAGGATATGAGTGACCAGAGTACTGAAACAGTCCAAGTCTCCAAGATGACCAAGGACCAGCCCTTGGTGATTCTGCGGTTGGTAACATGTTGGGCAAGGTATCTTATGCTAGCATGGCTGCTCGAAACCCTAGTGAAGCTGGTAAGTCTGTTTTGTCGGGATGTTCGGCAAATGTCGATGTGATTGTGCTAGAAAAAGATTACACCATTGATAGTTCGTGTTCTTTCCCGTCGATCAAGTTTTCTGATCGTGTCCATGACCAGATTGGTAGAAACATGCGTAACACAGTGATAGTCCGTTTATTCGGAAGATCTATTGGTTTTAAGACCTTACAAGTAGGGGTGTTCAAAAATATCCGACCCGATTAACCGACTACCCGATTTAAAATAACCGGGTATTAAAATGAAAATACTCGATTTTTTCGGGCTGGGTACCCGACCCGTGAAAAATCACGGGTAGTTGGGCCGGGTCCGGGCCTAAATTTTTTTATATCATGGTACCCGACCCGGTATTTTTATTATATATATTTTTACTTTTAAATTTTATTTTTATTTTAAGTTATTATTTTTACTCTAATCCCTAAATTTTTTTATACTTGTATTATGTACTTTTAAATTTTAAAATTATCAAAAAATATTTATATCAATTTACCAATATGAGATTCTAAGGAAAAAATACGATCCATAGGATGAGCTACACAATATGATTGACATTAAACATGAGTGGCAAAATTGAAGCAGTATGATTGTATTTTAAATCAATGTGAGAAAATAGAACATAAATTACGAATAACATGCACACTCTAAGTTATATAGTATGATTGTCATCAAACATAATCCATAGAATGAGCTACTGTAAGTTACTTTTTTTAACTACATAGAATTATTTTTTATTTTTTTGACACCATACAGTCATCAAATATTGGAGACGGCGTTGATAAATATTATGGGGTCCATCTACCACCTAGAATTATTTTTTATTGTCATCAAATTTTTAGCTACTGTAAGTTTTACAGTATGGTTGTCCCATACAATCTGTAACTACACAGTACATACTACATAAAATTATTTTTAACTACATAGTAAACCATGCAACTTCGAATCATTAATTTTTGTATTATGAAATTTTAAATTTTATGTGTTTGTTATGTGATTTTTTATAATTTTCAGATTTTCAAAAATATTAAAAAAATAAATAGGGTATCCGATACCCGAATTAACGGGTACCCGCATTTTACGGGTACCCGATTTGCGGGTACTCGTTTTATATGGGTCAGGTAACGGGCCGAAGTTTTGGTATCCGAAAATTTCGGGTACCCGAATTCTCGGATACCCGGATATGAACACCCCTACTTAGAAGCACACATTCTTGCAATTTGGAAGCCATTGGGGAATATGCAACTGATTGGCCTGGAGAAAAACTATTTTTTGGCCCTCTTGACAAGGAGAGTGATTTTACCAGGGCTTAACTGAGGGACCTTGGACGATTTATGGCAGTTATTTAACTGTTCAACCTTAGATTGGAGCGTTTTTACGTCAGAGAAACACCTGTCGCACGTTGTAGTTTGGGTCCGTATTCTAAGACTTCCATGTCATTACTACGTTAAAGCTTTGTTTAGGCTCATTGCTACGGTGGTTGGTAGAGTTGTGAAAATTGATTACAATACGCAAGGGGGTGAGAGGGGTAAATTTGCTCGTCTGGCGGTTATGATTGATCTGAACAAGTCGCTCCTACCATGTATTGGTATTGATGGAAAGATTCATAAAATTGAATACGAGGGGCTCTAACAAATTTGTTATAGTTGCGGGGTTTATAGACATTCGAAAGAGAGCTGCCTGATTAATGCTAGTTCTTCTAATGTGGCTCCTAGTGGACAGGATGTGAATTCAGTGGTCAAAGAACCTGCGGCTCCTTCTGAGCCAAGTGATAAAGGACTGTACGGACCGTGGATGGTGGTAGATACGCGTAGTCGCCGACCATCTAGCTCACTGGTTCTAAGAGCACAACTACTAAAGGTAATTGTAGTGGGGGATCTAATGGTTCTCGGTTTACGGCTCTGGCTGAAGGGGTTACACCTAGTGTGTAGGATCTGGTACCGGTTAGCTTAGGTCGTAGAGGTGGTCCGCAACCCTCGGGTGCGAGTTCCCACAATCTCACGGGGGGTCTCATGATCCTAAAGAGAGGTCCATGGTTAAGCCAAAAAATAAAACGTCCACACGGTATTTGAGAAAACCCTGCTCTTCATGTTGGTATCCGTTAAGGCACTTTAGCCCTCTGCAACATCATCAATCTCCTTCTACTTGCACCTTCTACATGTTCACCGAGTTTTGCAAGGCGCGCCATTCACTCTTTCCATGATTAGAGAACACTCGATTGGTTCGAATTATTTTCTGATCCAGCCGGTTCAGTTTCAGATACCTCAGGCTTTCAATCTCATCGAAATTGAAACTTGGATTATCTGCTTTAATCTCTCCTCCACCTGGCTCATCTTCGGCCAGTCCTTGGGCATTTTCGAAACCAGAGTGAAATAGATGAAGAATTCACTCGTATTATAATTGCCAAATCCAGCAAAATTAAGAACACAAACTTACGTGCAGAGAGTAAAACCAAGTAACCAGCACTTTCATACCGGTTATCGCAATAAAAGGCAACGACATATCGGAAAATGTAGAGTTAGATGTACCTATTGGGGCAGAGTAGAATAACATGCTTGTATTTATACTACTGCAAATAAAAAAATCTCAGCAACACAGATAAGTTGGTCAATTAGAGATGCATAACAATTATCACGGAATTGAAGTTCAAGCACATTTCTTTCACATAATTCGTGACGGGTTATATTTTGATACACAATCTGTGTAAAAAAATTTACACAACCCTTCATATTTACGCAAATGCATGGATCACTACACTCCAGATTCGAATCGATTCAAGAAAAGCCATGCCGACATAAAGCCATTACAGAACTCGAACTCGAACTCGACCGAGATAAAATAGCAAATGCAAGTTTGCTTTAACATATTTGCATTAATCAAAGGCAACTTGTAATGGAAAAGAAATCTAGCTGTCTAAGCAACAATTATGTAGATACACATTTGGTGTAGTATTTATCTCGAGTCAAAATACAGTCATTTATACAGGGACTCACATGCGAATTGTAAGAAAATAAATTCACAAACTGGAAATTCGGTTAACTATCAGAACATAGCCAAGAAGCTGCCTTACCGCAGTCACTCCCTCGAGCTCAGTGCAAACTCAGCAGCAGAGTTAGTATACAGTAAGTGTTTACTCAGTCTTTAGGTTCTGGGGTCATAATGTAAATACAGTTTATCTACAATCCCGACGGACCTTCAAGGGTTGCACCCGAAGATTCAAACCGAAATAACCTTCTCTCCAAAACCCTTTCTATAAAAGAGAAGATTCAGTATAACTTGGTTCTCTACATGGTCCAATATTTGAGCAACTACCTTTACATTGTGACCCACCTAAATAGACCTGACACTGAATCACAGTGCTTCCGATTTTGAACCCCGGAACCACTGTGAAACCCACTTTCAACTTAGTTTGTCCGGGCAAGTTACATCTCTTGGTAACATCTTCCATGTATACCATCGAAAAATCGACTCCTCTTTCGACTTGAAATATCTCAACCACAGGATCAAATGACAAGGCCAGCTTGTGAAGTGTCCATATGGAACTAGCCATGCTAACAAATGACTCATAAAATATGCTCAACGATCGCCACGAATTCAGCACGATTTCATTTCGATCCAAATTGCTAAAAATCGATGACTCCATAGTGGGATGAATAAGCTCTTGATACTTCTTCTCACAAAATCTTGAAAATTCAGAGTTTTGGTCCCTACTTAGTAACTCCATGGGGTTGCTCGATACATGTTCGAGCAATTGCTTCAATGAACAAGTACCCTTATTCCCATTACAAAGATCTTCATTCTCGTACAAACCGAAACATTCGGAATCAAAACCTCGAAACATTCCCAAACAAACATATGATAGAAAAGCAAATCTAGTGTGCCCTTCCTTAGCATAATCAATATCAGGATAAACCGAATTGGCCACCAAATCAAGATCCCACCCAGCTTTTATCATCAAACCAATCAAGATCTTACCGAACTTATGAGTTGCTCTACAAGCATCATGCAAAACAGAATGAAACACCTTAACGGTCAAAAGAACATCACAAGTTGAATTCAGATTACCGGATAATTTCTTGGATAATTTGGTGTTAGCCCATTGAATCTCAGCCAATTTCTTCCTCAAACTCGAGACTTGATTGTCTTTTTCATCAATCTCTTCCTGCAAACGGTTCGAAACTATCCCCAGTATCCTCAACCTGCTTTGATTCTCTTGCACTTGAGCTTCCGAGCACGACCCCAGACTCGACCCGACTTCAGAATCGGGATTCTTCAAAATTTCCCTGTAAAAACGCTTCAAATCAGACAATCTTTGGAGATGAGAAACCAAAGCTCTATCAGCTGCCTTCACACTTTCCTCCACGAAGGGCACGTGCGAAGTTTGTAGCTGAAGATACGAAGCTTCGAACGAAGAAACAGTAGCGAAAACAGAGGAAATCAATGAATCGGCGATCTGGGTATCGATGGTTCGATCGTGGGAAGCTTTATTAATGGGGGAAGATGAATTGGGAGGTGGGTCGGGCTTGATGACGACGACTTTCTGGTCGGTGATGAAGTCTTCGGTGGAGTCGAGGAGGGAGAATCCATCGGCGTTGTTGTTGTGATTGCCGTCTTCTTCGTCGGCGAAGAACTCGAAAGTCTTGGTCTTGAAAGCTAGGGCGAATTTCTGGAACATTTCGGAGATTTGTGGGGGTTTAATAGGAGTTGTTGGAGCTTGATAGCCATTCATTTTTCCTGGAAATGGCAAAAGAAAGGAAAAAGATAGAGAGGAAAGGTTTCCTTTGCTTCTCTCTGCCAAAGAAAAGAATTGTGTTTGTTTTTTTGTTCGAGGAAAGAGGCCAACTGGCTTTTTGCTTTTGGATTTGTGCTTTGGATGCCTTCCAAGGCAGGTATGCTTGTATTAGAGTAGAGAAGGGAGATAGTGATTTTCACTATTTTAATAATAATAATAATATTTTAAAATTAATTAATTAATTCATGCATCGGTAGTAAAAACAAAAAAATTTCAAAGTGTATTAGTATTATGGTTTAAATATTCTCTTTAGGGTTTATAGATTCAATTTAAGAGTTTAGAATTTATAGATTGTGGTTAAAATTTAAGGTCTATAGGTTAAGATATTAATCCCTAACATATTACCTTAAAATCTAAACCTTAAATTCTAAGCCTAAATCCTAAATTATAACCACAATCTCTAAATATAAACTCATAAACCTTAAATTAAATCTCTAAACATGATACTAAGGTGCTCGTAGAAATTTTTTTGTTCCCGTCGCTAGTGCATAGAATATTTTCCCTTAAAATTGTAAGGAATATTTTAGATGAGTTTTTTGAAATTTTAGTTCGGTAGTTCTAGGGTGCGACAACTTAGGTAAGGTTAATTTAAGGCAATCTCCAACCTAAAATGTTACCTGATTGGTAAGAATTTAGATTCCAACCTAAAATGTTACATGAGGTATAATCCAACATAACATGAGGTAAAATTCAACCTAAAATACCTTAAATGTTACCCAATTGGTAAGAATCTCGGTTACAACATTTTAGGTTATGGGCAATGTAATAATTTCGGTTACAACCTAAAATGTTATCCAATTAATAAGAATTTCAGTTATAAACCTAAAATATTATAGACAACGTAATAATTACAGTTCTAACCTAACTAGTCTAACCTAAAATATTACGCAATTGATAAGAATTTAAGGTTCGATCGAAAACCGTCATTTTTTAGCCTTACTCTAAACTGTCGCGCCCTAGCGTTATCCATTTTAGTTACTCTTTTCTTATAATAGTCTTAACGGACGGTAGTCGAAAAAAGTTAGTATAAGAACATTGAATATTTCGATGAATTTTCAACGATTTTAACTAGATGTCGTCAAAAATCAATTTGTAGAAACGATGAAATGGAGGTGTTTTGTTATCGATTTCCTGTCAACCATTCATATGGTTACGAGAAAATTAGTTTATAGTACTTGCTAACAAAATAGAAAAATAAAGATAAATTATAAATGTAATACCCAATAATTGGTTAGTGACTAAATTGCAAGAAATTAAAAATTTGTGGTTTTAGTTCAATGACTAAAACTTAAACTTTCAAAGTTTGGTGACTAAAATGAAAATTGGGAAAAGTTCAAGGACCAAAAATGGTAATTTTCCCTAAATATATTTTATCCCATAAATGAATAGTTTATCCTGGTCCAAGAATTTTTGTGCGAATCAAATTTTTGGTACGGGAATTCTATTAAAAGTTATAAGCCTATGAAGTTTTCGGTAATTTTTGATGAATCGGGTCGAATAAAAATTCTAAATTTTTTAAATGGTATATTTGGGGATAAATAAGTCATTTCATGTGTCATATATTTTTTATGTGTTGGAAGAATATGAACCCTTAATTTAAAGTGATTTTTTATGTTTAATCTTAACCGTTGGATCCAAGAACAAGATTAGAATTTTGATTGTTTTGCGGACAAAGTTGTCAACTATTAATAGAAGATTAAATCTTGGTCATTAGATAATAGAATTTGACAAGTGACAAACTTTAGAGCCTTAGATCAAAGGGGTAAAAGCCTAAATAGGTAATTTAAATGACATTTGATTTAAATAAAAGACAAAAATCAACAAAAAAAATTATCATGCTTGTTGCGGTGGGATTTTAGAGAAAGAAGAAAAAAAATTCAAGGTGATTTTTAAGTATTTATAGTTGGATTTAAGGTTGGCACATGAAATAAGAATTTATTCTCTATTGAATTCTCTTTTATTTGGTACCAATTTTACATGATTTTTTTGCTTCTAAGTTGAAGTTGGTTAAAAATATTAAACTTTTCAATTTGATATGTACGTGTATTTTTTTATATGTACTCAAGATTTGCTTATGTTATGTATTTAATATACATACAGATAACAAACAAATTCGGGACCAATCGGATGAAGAAGGGAGATAAAAAGTGTGATGTAGGCTTAGTGAGGCTATTAAAATTTTTACTTCTACAAAGTGTCTAGGTGAGTGCAAGTGCATACATATCATAATACATTGATGTTTTATACATCATTTGGATGGCTTGCGATGAGCTTAACCAAATTTTTTTGCCATTATATTTATGTCATTGAGCATATGATTAACATATTATAAATATGTCAAGATTGGAATGTAAAATGCATTGATCATTTAATTATTTACACATGTAAATTAGAAATGTTATTTTGAGTATGAACTGCCCAATATTATTATATGTTGATAAATATATTGCCATGGATAAAAAAAATGATATATAAAGCCCAAGTATGATATAGAGATTCAAAAGTATAGTTGGCTAGCCATAGAGTCATAAACAGCTGTATAAATATTCTAAGCACTACGGTGCAACATTTATGTATACTCAAGGAATGTTGGGTATACTGAAGTACTTCGGTGCAACTTTCATATATACTCAAAGAAGGTTGGGTATATGTATACTCAAGGAAGGTTGGGTATACGAGGATGACTCGTGTACTTAGATTCTCTTATTTCAATTAGATGTGGCAAATGAGTCATTCGGTTCGGTTTCGGTTCGGGTCATTTCGGTTCGGTTTATTTCGGGTCTGACTACATTCAGTTTAAATTCGGTTCGGTTCGGGTCTGGTTCGGTTTTAGTTCGGGTCTATGGTGATTTCAGTTCGGGTATCGAGTCAAGACTTTAGTTTGGTTGATTTCGGGTCTGGTCAATATCGGGTTAATAGGAGATCGATCATTTTAATCGGGTTTTCAGGCCATGTTAGGTTTTTCCACCCTATACATGACTTTATATAGCCTATATATTTGGCTTTTTAGTGTGTTGTGCGACAATTCAAATCTCATATTTATTTATTTTAATATATTTTTTATTTCAGGTTGCCTTCGGTTTGGGTTACTTTCAGTTCGGTTCGGTTGAAAATCGGTTCGAGTCCATTTTCGATTCTGGTCCATTTTCGGTTCAACTGAAATTCGGTTCGGTTTCGGTTCGGTTTATTTCGGGTTCCGGATCAAATTTGGGTCATCGTGTTCAGGTCGATTTCGGGTCTCAGTTCGGGTAAATCGGTTCGATTTTTGGGTCTCGGGTCAAGTTTGCCAGGTCTAATTTCAATACTTTGAGCTAAATAAATTGAAAAACATGATGGTTAGCTTGAAAGGTTGTTGATATAAATGGCAATGGCATTGGTAAGAATTAAAATTACTACTTGGATATATGTTAGTACATGTGATTCTACTTATGTTAATATGCATGAAAGTGATAAGGTGATTGTGAGTATATGCATTGTTAATTATTTACATTGATATTTATGTCAAATTGCACTTGATTATGGATTATTGCATTACTAAGTGTATTCTTAGCGTGTGATGATTTTAACGCGTAGGTTAAACGGAGCTCAATGAAAAGAATAGCTGGGCATCATCTACATATTTTGAGAGTATATTACTATATTCACATTAATGACATATATCCTTTTTACTTGAATATACTTGATGGCATGTATAATAATTATCGATAGATGATCTAATAATTAGTTATGGTTTGTATTAACTTATAACTAAAATATGGTTGACATAGTAATTTATATGGTGTGGATTTTGATCATAGTAAGTCTCATGATGTTTTTAATGTATGAATGACTAAGTTATTAGTAACTAATGTGCTCATAGTAGAGAGAGTTAAAATCTATCCAGAAGTTATGCAGATGCAATATATTTGAAAAACCAGTATAAATTCCATGATTTAAATTAGGAAGTGAATCATATGCTTATAAAATGGAAATTGAGTATAGTTTCTTTGAAAAAAGCGGTGTCTGATTTCGAGGTCTGTACTAAAAGATATGAATTTTTAACCGATAAAATGTCAGAAAGCAGGGCAACAGATTTTTTAAAATTCTGCACTGTGTCGTGAGTTTGTGATTTTTTTTTTTGAATTTTTGTATAATGAATTTAAATTATTAATTTATATGGTTAAAAACCTTAGTGAATCTAGTTTAATTAAAAATTTATGAAATGAAATTTTGATGTCTATAAAGATTTATAAAAAAAATTATTCAAGGACAGTACAATCCGCCAGTTTTAATATCGATAATAAAAATTGTTTTAATTTGGTTTTGTAACATTATTGACTTGTGTTCGAGGAACGAATATAAGAAGGTGGTATTATAATAAAAATCAAATGCATTAATATCGAAAGAATTAATATTTGATACAATAACAATACATAATTATACATGGTTTGTAATCAAATTTTGTCATTTTATTAAAAACGTTTGGATCAATTAGCATGAGGTTGTTTCGACTTAATTAAAACCTTAGATTCAAAACCTTATAGTTGAAACACAGTTAAAAATTCACTGCAAAAAATTTTTTCGACTTAATTTTATCAGTTCTAAGAGATTAATAACGCCTAAACTGTTAAATGGATAGATAAAAAAAATCAAAAGTGATTAATATCAAAAATAGTATTTGGTTTTTATTTTGGCTTAACTATAAAATAAGTGCCTAAACTATGCATTTTTTACAAGAAATGTCTAAAATATTTTTTGACTGAAATAGGTGCATAAAGTATTTTTTTTCAAATATGTACATAAAGTTTTATTTTTAGCTGAAATAAGTGTCTAAAATTTTATTTTTAGTTTATTTTAAAGTCAACTGAAATACAGACTTTAACAAAAAAAACTTAAAATATATATTTCAGTTAAAAAAATTAAATATCTTTTAAAAAATATATAATTTAGACATTTGTTTTTGTAATTAAGCCTTTTATTTTTCATTGCAAAAGTGACCAAATGGAAAAATAGTCATGTAATCATTGCTTCAAAGTAGGCTTTGCATGTCTTTCAAGCTTTATGATAAAAAAGCCTGTGGATGTTTTATTATTTTGTGTTAATCATATCTGCTTATAGCTTTTATGTATGTTTTCAAGTCTTTTTGTGATGCTTTTAACCGACACTTCGTAGTGGCTCTCACCTCATTACAATACATACTAGCTTAGACCAAACCCTTTCTTTAGCATCAATAATCCCAAAACAATGTCCCTTGCTTCAGCCGTTATGAATAGAATAAATTAGATTATAAAGATTATTTTTATGACGAGTTTTAATTATATTCGATTTAAATTAATCAATCAATAGATCAAATAGCGATTATACCAGAAAATATTTCTAAAGTACAAAAAACCTCAAAAATAAATGTGATGATTCCATGCAATGTTTCTCTACTAGTGAACCTCAAATATTGTCATATGTCCTATTTAAAAATTCTAAACTCTAAACCATTCTAAAACGTAAACCTTAAACTTTAATATCTACGCTAAAACTTTAAAAATTAAATAGAACACATGTCAACATTAGAGGTAGGGGTGTTCACAGTTAACCAAAATACTACAACGGTTAACTTATAAGTTATGTTCTTAGTGCAAAAGTTATATGTTCTTAGTGCATTTAAAAGGGAAACACATAGAAAATGTACCTAAGAATGCATAGAAAATTAGTGACTATTTCTTAATGGTTAATCAACGTTTAGCCATGAACACCCCTAATTAGAGGTTTACTTCTAAAAAATTCTACGACCAATGCATGAAATAATTTCCGAAACAATAATTACTAGTTAAACAGAAAATTCTTATATAAATATAAAGTTCAGTTAAGTTGACTCATACAATCACCTTTAAATGTATATTTGGTAAGTCTAAAGTTTGATTCTTTTATTTGTTTGTTTGAAAATGAAGTTTGAACAAATCCTTTTTGTAATCCAAACATACTAAAAGAGAATCCACTGATAAGATGGGAACATGCTACAAGTCAAGCAAGAAACATCGAGAGCAAGGCTTTTACAGCTTTTTATAGAACGGCTATAGTGCGACACTAATCGAAAATATTATAAATATTGAACTTAAAATATTACTTATCAATCTAAAATATTGCACTTATTTATAACATTTTAAGAAGTTTCGATACTTAACTATCAACTTAAAATATTATCCAAAAATATAATATTTTAAGTTAATAAATAACATTTTTAATTTTATTTTATTATATATTTCGATTAGTGTCATACCATAATTATATCGTACCCTGGCGCATTATAGACTCACCCCTTACAATTAAGTTAAAGATTCCCTCAAAGTAAGACTGGTTGACTATATATATATATTGTTTAGGTGGGAAATAATTTGGAAGCAGGTTAGGGTTTGGTAGGTGACGTCAAAGAGAGGCCATTCAAATGTGAAAAAGGAAGGAACATCAGTTTTGTTGTGCTAAAAATCAAGGATTGTCAGATTGTATTCGTGACAAGGTAAGGATGAATATTTGATCGAATCGAATTGAAAAATTTAAATTAGTTAAATTTTATTTTAGTATTTAATTTTTTTAAATCGAGTTTATAAAATTTAAATTATTTGAATTTCTGAACATTTAAAACTTAATATTTTAATAATTGAAGATTTTAAATCAAATATTATGGTTAAAAAGTAGGTTAAGTATTATTGGTAGTGCAAGGAATATTTTAAGAGGAGACTTGTTCCCATCAAACATTGGATTCAGACAGGGGTGCTGTCTGGTTCAGCTTTACAGTAAATAGAAAACAAAATGCAAAAAGGTTGGTCAAAAGTCAAAAACATGAAACAAGGGGACCATGGAACTATTTTTTTATGATTGACTTGAGTCAAGAGTTTATAAATTCTATTTATAATAAAAAATTTATTTGAAGTTTATTCGAGTCGAGTTTATAAAATTCTAGTAAAGTCGAGTTAAAGTTTATGTTCAAATTTAATCGTAAATTGTTATAAAATTATGATACTAATTGGTTGCAATGCAAACGACTTTTTATAATCATATACGATATATATACATATATTTTTTTTTCATATTATTTCATATGCAATATACAAAAAAATTATAGTAAGTACATTAAGTTTGTGAAATTATACTTTGTCAACCAAAGATGTAAAGATAATTATAATTCCTTGTAATGATGAAAGGGTGTACATTTTTTGTATAATCACTGGTATTAAATTCGTTGATCAATTAATTTGGATCGAGTTTTATAGAGCCCCGTTACAGGGCCGACTCTCTCAATCTAATTTTCTCCATTCACAATGTCAGGATTCGAACTCTTGATCTTACTTGACTTAACGCCTCATTTACTAGACTAACCGATTGTTGATTGTGAAAGAGTGTAATCAATACCCTAATAATTACATTTTTGTAATTACTATGTGTCCTCCAAATACCTTAATGTTACAATTTCTTGTAATTCAAAATGTTATTGTGTATTGATATTTCCCTTCAGGATGTTATATTGATTTAATAATCAACTGTAAAAAAACAATTGACATATTTTTTTCCATAAATCACTAAAATCAATTTTTAAGTAATAGTGTTATTAAAATTTTGATAAAAAGTTTAAAATAGTAAATTTCCATTTTCCTTTATTTTGATTACTTTATTTTAACAAAGCATATTTGTGATTATAGCAATATCAAAGGTATTGGTTTAATAAATTAGAATGGTAAATTTATTTATTGTTTTTAAACTCTGTATTAAAATTTAGGCATAATGCCAAAAAAATTCTCATAACGTTTAATTGAATAGTCACTTTGGTACGTATTCTTTTTTGGAGCACTTTAGCCCTTAATATTTTATTTTGAGTCAAAAACCCCCATCTGTGGATGGTAACCATTAGTCAACTAATGGTCAACGTATGAAGCAATGTTGTGCCACATCATCAATTTTTAATAAAAATAAATTAAATTAATTTTTTGGCATAATGCCAAAAAATGCCCCTAACATTTGACTAAGTTGTTATTTTGGCTCATATTCTTTTTTTTTGAAGCAATTTAGCCCTTGAAGTTTCATTTTGGGTCAAAATGGCCTATCTACGGATGAAAAATGTTAATCAACCAACAGTAAATGGCTTGAAATGGTATGACAAGCCTGCATAGCAGTGCACGTCTGTTACCTCTCCAAAAGTACTATTTTTAATGTCAATCTTACAATGCTTTTGCTTGTTTTTAGGTACATTTAGTTGCATTAGGATGTTAGAATCATACATTTGCATAAGGAGTTTAGAGTTTTGTCCATGCAGTGTGAAGGGTTGTTTTGTTGGCAATTTTTCAGGTTTGGCATAGGATTTGGCCCAGAAAAGCAACACAAGAAGGAGCGCTAGAGAGAATGCCGAGTGTTGTTGGCATAGATGGACCAGACAATGCCAAGCACCGGTTGACAGAGAAGTGAACTTGATGCCACGCCAAGAAGCTGTTGGACCCCGAAAAATAGGAAATGACCAGGCTCTGAAAAGATAGCAATTGGATCAATCTCTGAAAAAATAGCCGATAAGACGGTGCCAAGACTTGTTGGCAGATTCATGCTAAGCTTAGATGCCAGGGTAGCGTCGGCAGAATGACGACAACCTTAGCCTGATCAGCTCTCATTCAAATTTGGATAAAAAGATAATCCCTTATCCATTGGGCAGTTGAAATTCAAGATTTGAAGAGCTAGTCATATCCCTTCCTCGCATGCCTATTTAAACACCAACCAAGCTAGCATTTGAAGGGAGAGAAGATTGGATCGTGAGGAGTTGGTGTGTGACGATTGACAACTGGCTGCACCGTGGAATGGTGGTCCGACCAACTTGGCCTAGAAGCCTGGATCTTGAATGGCTGCATAGAGAGACCCCTTCTAGCCTATTTTCTCTTTCAAGTTATTTCATTTTGTTTTTAAGGATGATGTATCTCGAAAACGTTTATGGATTGTTGGTTAAATCCCTCACCATGAACTAATTTAATAGTTGGTGGGGAATGTTTGGGTTTTATATTATTTTCATGCTTTAGTTTTTAATAATAAATCTGCCTTGGCACGGTTTTATCTATTCGGCATACTTTAATGTTTCCTAAATACTCTGCCAAGCGAGAGCTGGCACTGTTGGCCTATTGTGCCTCAATATCTTAACAGACTTGGGGTGGCAACGAATAAGTTGTTGAATACTGAGGAGAAAAGCTTCGAGAGAAGTCGTTCAAGTAGATGAACTTACTTCGGGAGTGAAATCTATCCCTTATTAGTATAGATTGGAGCTTAATCAAATTGGTTTATTTAAAAACAAACACTATAGAGATATAGAGGTTTTTACATGATTAATTTAGGGCAATGACCATCGAGAGAGGCTTTGCCAATTGTGAATCTGCTCGGCAAACAATGCCAAGACAGGTTGTTGTTAAAGGCTGGCACAGCATGAACAACGTAAAAACTAGGCATTCCCTGCCAATGCTCATCATTCATTAAAACACCTTCCTTGCCAACGTCTTTACTTTACTTTCATTTCTTTACTTTTTAATTATTTTCCAAAACCAATTTCAAATTAAATCAACATTTTCTTAAGGCAGGTAACAATCAAGGCAATTGAATTCCAAGTCAATCTATGTGGGATTGATACTCAGCTTACCAGCTGTATTACTTGCAGACCGTGTATACTTGCACGCAAAAGACTCATTTTGGCATATTCTTATATTTTCCAAGATATATTTTCTGCCACTTTTGCCAGCATTCACTCAGAGAGTCTACAAGTTTTTGGCACCGTTGCCGAGTTTACAACGAAATCGATTGCTTTTAAATTTTTACTTGTCTTCTTTTTATTTTTATTTTTGTTTTTACCTTTTGTTTTTGTTGGTGTATGACCAGAAGCCAGCCTGTGGTGGACGAGTGGCCATACGATTCGAAAATTGAGAAAACCTTGCGGAGGTTAAAAAGAAGATTTCGAGAGATGGACCAAGGTAATGGTGTGGTGAACAATGGGGGAAATCAACTTAACAATGAGATACCACCACCACCTGTTGTCCCAGTTGTTAATGAGAGACTTATTAGAGAACATTCAGCACCAACCATTGATAATTTGATGCCAGGACTTGTTGGCATAGGGGTAAATGCTGTCAATTTTGAACTTAAGCTGGTAATGATTCAAACTCTTTTGAATGTAGGTCAATTTGATGGAGCACTCACTGGAGCTCTGACGCAACATCTAAAGTAGTTCATGGAGATTTGCCAGCTATTCCAACAAAATGGAGTACCTGGAGATACCGTGAAGCTAAAGTTATTTACTTTTTCTTTGAGAGACAGAGCAAAGGCTTGGCTTAACTCCTTGCCACCTGGCTTAGTTACTTCATGGGCAGACCTATGCCAGAAGTTCTTGACAAGATTTCAGCCGCCAACACTCACTGCCAAGCTGCGAGGTGAGATCATTACATCCAGGCAGGCTGAGGATGAGACCTTATATGATGCCTGGGAAAGATTCAAAGACTTGTTGGGGAGGTGTCCTATGCGTGGATTCCTGAATTTAACCCATATCTAAACCTTTTACAATGGATTAAATACACAAACGATGACTATTGTTGATGTTTCAGCAGCCGGTTTATTGCTTGACAAGACCTATACTGAGGCTGTTGACATTCTAGATAGGATTGTAATCAATGATTTTGAATATCCTATTGCAAGACTTGGGACCGAAACTAAAACCAATGGGAAATTTTAGGTTGATGAATTAACATCCATTCATACCGAGATTCCCAACCTTACTAGCATGGTAAGAACGTTGCAAAAGAACAACGAGACCCAGTAAGTCAAAGCATTAGACCCTTTCTGTACAATCTGTGGAGAGAATCATCATGTGGATGAATGCCCTGCTAACCTTGAATCGGTAAACTTTGTTTGCAATGTTAATTGTTACTATAATCCTAACTCTAATACTTATAATACAGGTTAGAGACAACACCCTAATTTAGCTTGGGGAAATCAATGAGGTAACCAGTACAATGCCAGCGCCAAAATACTCGGAGGCAGAATATCAATGCCATGCCAGCATTTTATCAGAATGCTATACCACAGAAAGCCCAAAACAATTTTCAGCAAGGGCAGAGACTCAACCAAGGAGGCACTCTCACAGAGTACATAGAGAGAAATGATGCCATAGTCCAGAGTTTGGCAGCATCAATGAGAAACTCGGAAGTCCAGCTTGGGCAGATTGCCAGTGCACTCAACAATCGACCTCATTGAGCATTGCCAAGTAACACAGAAGATGCTCGACACAAAGATAATGAGTAGTGCAAAGCTATAACTCTTTGAAGTGGTAAGCTATGCAAGATAGAGAAGGTTGCTAAGTAGCCAATTAATTGCCAAGATGAGAAGCAAAGAAAGAGGAAACAAAAGTAGATAATGCCAGAACCGATACCAGACAGCACATTAATGTCAGCACCGATGCTAAACAAACTGATGCCAACACTGCCCTGACAAAGCCAGCAGCGTCGGCATATGTTTATCCGCCACCACCATTTCCAACAAGACTTCAAAAGCACAAGGAAGATCAGCAGTTCAAGCGTTTCTTGAAGGTTCTTAAGTAATTACAAGTCAACATTCCATTGGTAGAAGCCCTTGAACAAATGCCTAACTTTGTCAAATTTATGAAGGATATTCTATCCAAAAAGAGAAAGTTGTAAGACTTTGAAACTGTTGCTCTGACCGAAGGATGCAGTGCCATAATCCTAAACTGTTTGCCACCAAAGTTGAAAGATTCGGGAAGTTTCACTATTCTCTGCACCATTGGCAAAAAGTTTCATGGGCAAGGCACTGTGTGACCTATGAGCCAGCATCAACTTGATGCCAATGACAGTTTTTTGGAAGCTTGACATAGAAGCAAGACCTGCCACAGTGACACTTCAGCTGGAAGACCGATCCTATGCATACCTTAAGGGTAAGATTGATGATGTGTTGGTAAAGGTAGATAAATTTATTTTTCCAGCTAATTTTATCATTTTGGATTATGAGGCTAATATTAATGTCCCAATTATTTTGGGGAGACTTTTCTTGCCATGGGTAGGGTTTTGATTGATGTTCATAAAGGGGAACTAACAGTGCGTATAAATAACAAACATGTTACATTTAATGTGTTTCAAGCTTTAAAATGTGCATATAAACCTGATGAGTGCCAAGCAGATGAGATGATGGAGTCCATATACACTTTGGACATGGCACGGTTATGACAAGATACAGAATTTGATGCTAGATGGCATAGCTGATATGTTTGAGGAACTAGAAGAACCGGTCTTAGAGGCTGAAGAGACGAGTTATTTTGAGCCATTACAGTTGACCGACAGAGAAATCAAAGCACCTAAACCATTAATTAAGGAGCCACCAGCGTTGGAACTGAAACCACTGCCAAATCACTTGAAGTATGCTTATTTAGGCGAACACTCAACTCTGCCAGTGATCATTGCCACTGGTCTCACTAATGATCAGGATGAAGATTGTTGTCAATATTACGTGACTATAAGCAAGCATTAGGGTGGACTTTGGCATACATCAGATGTATTAGCCCAACCATCTACATGCATAAGATTATCTTGGAGGAGTACCATGGCAAGACCATTGAAGGCCAAATAAGGCTAAACCCAAGCATGAAAGAGGTAGTGAAAAAAGAGATCATAAAATGGCTTGATACCGGGATTATATATCCCATTTTTGATAGCTCTTGGGTTAACCCGGTGTAATACGTGCCAAAGAAGGGTGGCATGACCGTGGTACAAAACAGTGAAGCTGAGTTGATCCCTTCCAGAACTATCACAGGGTGGAGAGTGTGCATGGACTATAGGAGGCTGAACAATGCCACGAGGAAAGACCACTTCCCATTGTCATTCATTGATTAGATGCTAGACAGGTTGGCATGTAAAGCTTTCTATTATTTTTTGGATGGTTATTCAGGTTATAATCAGATTGCCATCGCCCTTGATGATCAAGAGAAGACTATGTTCACGTGCCCATATGGGATGTTTGCATTTAGGAGGATGCCATTCGACCTATGTAATGCACCGGTAACGTTTCAACGTTGCATGATGTACATTTTTTCTTATATGATCGAGCATAACATGGAAGTATTCATGGATAATTTCTCAGTGTTTGGCAAAACATTTGAGGAATGCTTTCAGAGTTTGGAGCAAGTCTTGAAGAGATGCATAGAGACAAACCTAGTGTTGAATTGGGAAAATGCCACTTCATGGTGAAGGAGGGCATTGTTCTCGGGCACAAGGTAACTGAGAGAGGGTTAGAAGTGGATCAAGTAAAAGTTGAGGTAATTAAACAGCTACCGCCTTCAACAAGTGTCAAAGGTATAAGGAGCTTTTTAGGACATGCCAATTTTTATCGGCGTTTTATTAAAGACTTTTCAAAAATTGCTAAACCCTTATGCTTGTTGTTAGAACATAATGCTACTTTTGCGTTTAACGATTCTTGTTTGATAGCATTTTAGGAGCTTAAAGAAAAGTTGGTCAATGGCCCTATAGTTGTGGCACCGGATTGGAATGAGCCATTCGAGCTCACGTGTGATGCCAGCGACTATGCCGTTGGAGCAATCTTGGGACAAAGGCATGGCAAGGTTTTCCATGCCATCTACTATGCCAGCCGAACATTGAACGAAGCACAACTGAATTACTCTACGATCGAGAAAGAATTTCTTGCGGTTGTATTTGCTTTTGACAAATTTAGATCTTATTTAATTGGTAACAAAATTATGGTTTTTACAGATCATTCAGCATTGAAGTATATCTTGGAAAAGAAGGATGCCAAGCCCAGACTAATTCGATGGACGCTCCTACTTCAAGAATTCAACCTTGAAATTCGAGACAAAAATGGCAGTGAAAACCTAGTAGCTGGCCATCTCTCACGTTTGGAGCATCATCTTGAAGATGGTAAGACCAATTTTATAAGAGATTAATTTCCTAACGAGTATTTGCTTGCAGTTAATGACATGCCATGGTATACCGATATTGTCAACTACTTGGTAAGTAACATTCTGCCACTATACTTGGCACACAATGCCAAGAAAAGGTTCTTGCGGGAAGTCAGGCAATACTATTGGGACAAGCCAATATTGTTCAAACAGTGTACCGACCAAGTGATCCATTGGTGTGTGCCCGAGGATGAGTAGCATAATATATTACATCTATGCCATGTCGCACCATATTGTGGTCACTTTGCTGGGGTAAAGACTGCTACCAAGGTACTGCAGTCATGATTCTTTTGGCCCACACTATATAAGGATACCCACGAGTATACCAAGGCATGTGATCGATGCCAACGGACAGGAAACATCTCTGGCAGACACCAACTACCGCTTCAAAACATTATGCATGTGGATTTATTTGATGTATAGGGGATAGACTTTATGGGTCATTTTCTACCCTCATTTCAGTGATGTATGCATTCTTGTTCCTGTTGATTACGTATCTAAGTGGGTAGAAGTTGTTGCTCTACCAATGAACGATGCCAAGGTCGTTGCCAAGTTTTTACATAAGCATATCTTCACTAGATTCAGCGCCCCTAGAGTGATTATTCATGATGAGGGCACTCATTTTAAATGTAATCTAATTTCTAAGGCCTTGTGCAGGTATGGTATACAACAGAGAATTGCCACGTCATATCATCCACAAAAAACGGACAAGCTAAGATTTCAAATAAGGAGATCAAAAACATCTTAGAGAATACTGTTAATCCATCAAGGAAAGACTGGTCCTTGAGACTAGATGAGTCCTTGTGGGCTTATAGGACGGCGTTTAAAACTCCTTTGGGTACTTCACCGTTTAGACTTATTTTTGAAAAACCATGTCATCTGCTAGTGGAGCTTGAGCATAAAGCCTATTGGGCCATCAGGACACTTGGCATGGCATGGAGAACTGCTGGAGAAAAAAGTTACTAGACCTAAATGAGTTGGAGGAATTCAGAACACAAGCTTATGAGAAAGCCAGGATCTACAAGGAAAAAGAAAAACGTTGGCATGACAGTAGGATAATGCCAAGACAGTTTGAGGTAGGCCAATGTGTTTTGTTATTCAACTCACGGCTTAAGTTGTTTCCAGTGAAACTTAGATCAAGATGGACGGGATCTTATGAAGTTGTGAAGCCTTATGCTCATGGAGCTGTGGACATTAAGAATTTGAAGACGGGCGAAATCTTTAAGGTGAATGGCCAGCATTTGAAGCACTACATAGAAGGTAATCAGAACAATGCCAAAGAGGTGATCCTTTTGGCAGAGTTAACATGAAAACGCCATCAAGTTTGAACTTTTGTAAATATTAGGTTAGTGCTTTTCTTTGTTTTTAGGCTTTTAATTGTTTTTCTTTTTTTAAGTTTCATGTTTTTATTCCTTTACTGTGTTGAAAGGTTTCCTTTGAGTTGTGCAGATTTATTATGTCAGGAATTGTGTCAGGAACACTGCCAGGGTTGCTGGAAGAAGCTAACACTTCAATAGAAAAATCTGTCAGACGTAGTGCCAGAGTAGCTTGGCATACAGTGGTACAAAAGATAGAAGAAAGAGAAAAAACCCCTAGTTTTATTGATCTAGTAAAATAAGAGAGGGGTTTTTATTAACTTTAAACCCTAGCCGCCCATATCTTGGTTGAAATTTAAAATTTCAAATCAATTACATTATCACTTCAATCCTTACCATATCTTATCACCTATCACCTTATCACTTCAACCCTATAACTCTATCTGTTTTATATTAATTCTTTTTATTCCCCATCATTATCCCTAATTACTACTCCCATTAAAACACTCAACCAACCCAAAACCTTTCACTTTCTCACCTAGTCGATTAAAAAAAACCCAAACAACTCTCTCACTTTATACTTCATTTTCGATAAATAAGAACAAACCCAAATCGTTCTTTGTCTTCATCTTTCAGCATTGTTTCAAGTTCCTTCAACAAATTTCAATGGCTTTATCTTCTACTCCCTTCAAGCGATTCTTCAACGATGAGATCGAGAAAAAGTTCAAATCCAACTTTGCCTCGATGAGCTTTTGCTATAAGAAGCACTTCGACCTCAAAATAGAGACGAACAATGGCTTCTCTCCGGAAGTCATGTCTATGATTAACTTGCACAAATGGACTCAGTTCTGCCAGCAAAGGGGGAGGACTATGCCACAATCGTCCAAGAATTCTATGCGCACCCTGTGATCAATGATTCATCATTCTTGATGATTAGAGGTAAATGTATTCGTTTCGATGAAGGGTATATCAATAATATGTTTGAGTTAGAAGGTGCAGAGAATGATTATTTCGAGTACGCGGATTCAATGAACGCTGCCTAGAGAAAGAGGCTGCTGGCAGATATGTGTGAACCTGGCACGGTATGGACAGTGTCATCCAAGAGGCAATGTACGGTGAAGAGCATGGCATTGAAACCCCAATAGAGGGGATAAAATCACTTCCTCAAGGCTAATCTGATGCCCACATCCTATAACGAGACCGTGTCGGAAGAGATGATGATTTTGTTGCACTCTATTGTTATGGGGCGCAAGATCAATGTTGGCAAGCTTATTATTGAGGAAACCTACAAGTGTGCAGCGAAAGGTACCGGCAGCTTATTTTTCCCTTTGTAGATTTTTAACGTTTGTATGCTCCATGATATTGATATGCCAAAGCTCGATACGGATAAAGGGCAAACGATTAAAAGAACAATGATTACTGCTGCTATATAGTGAAATCTAGTTGCTGACGAGCCCAAAGACAAGGGCAAGGGAAAGGCAAGGGCACCCACGCCAAAGCCCAAAGAGTCAAAGGCCGCGCCAGCAACCTTGCCAAAAACTGTGTGAAACAGTTCACTGGCACTGCTGTCCCAAATTCACCAACGCCAAGAGATTATTCTCCAAAAGCTGGAGAAGGCTGATGAACTCAATGTCAAGATGCGACACTACATCCAGGCCATGGATATTGTGACTAGAGAAACTCTTACAAAATTATCAACTGATTTTGTGCCAGAGTTTCCAGACTTCTCTACCGGCTCTCTACCAGTGACAATGCCATGCCAGCTAGCCCAGTTCATACCCTGTCTGATGCCATAGTCCCGTTGTCCTCAGTTGAAGTCGAGTCTGCCAGTTCTAATTCTTCATCTGAATTGAAGAAAACCAAAGCCAAGTCGCCAGTAACACCTACTGTCCATACGCCATCTGATGCCACCGATGCACTTGTTTATTCGAAGCTGCCAAGGAAAAGGAAGAAGTTGGATCCTCCACTACCGCTTCAAAATTGAGCCTAAAAAGAAAGAAACACATGGCCCCTAATCGTGGGCCGTATATGAGAAGGAAGACCCGTGTCGCACGGCAAATAGTCTTCGAAGGGGAGTCATCTTCTTCCTAAACTCCTTTACATTTCATTGCATTTACATGATCATGCATTTTATTCTGTTTTTCTTGTATATATATGTTATTTCATGCATTAGGGGACAATGCACATCTTGGGTTTGAGGGTTTGCATTTCTTCACATTTATGCCATGCACTTCATGTTAACTTTTCTGTCGCCATGCCATTTAGGTCATTTAGGATAGATGCATATCGAACCACTAAAAAAGAAAATTTTGCCTCGGTTCAATTCTAAAAAAAATGTTAACATTTGTTAGGCAAGTTTAATTTGATCTAGGTATCTGTCCAATGGGGAAACTCTAATATTTAATTATCATGCCATGCCAGCAGAGTAGTATGCCAGGTTAGCTTGACAATTGATCTCTAGTTTAGGGAATTGAACTTTCACTTAACACGTAGTATGTATCTAGTCCCTTAGCAAACTTAGACTTTTTGAAACTAAGCTCAGATATGAAAAAAATGATGCTGCCAGGGTAAAAAAGAAGTAAACAAGGTAGCAATGTTCTGCCAAGGCAAGAAAAAAAATAGAACTCTCCTCTACCTTAGGGATAATAAGCTACTTAGGGCTTCGTGGTTTGCTCCCTCTTAGTTCTCAAGTCTAAAACTTTAGGGTATGAGTTGAAGAGAAAGTCTAGTGATGTCTAGATTAAGGTAGGGATTCGTGGTATGTTCCCTCTTATCTCTCACGCTAAATAGTGTCATGAAGCAAGCTTACATGAATGCCAACAAGAAACCCTTGGCAAAGAAAGAAAAAAATGATGAAAATATATATATATATATATATGAGTTTAGATAGTAAAATTTGTCTAAGGGAGTGAAAGGAAACTAGATGCATAATGCCTACACTCATGCACACTTCATGAACTTTGACTAGAGTTATATTGCTACACTTGAATTACTACCTTCTTGGCATTATTGCACTGAGATACTAAGGACAGAAATAGAGCCAAATTCTGCTTCCAGCGCGTGTTGGCATTCAACCAAAATTTTGTCGAGGTAACTTTTTCATAGTTTTTGTTTTTATTTTGATTGCATTACTTAAGGACAAACAATGAGTTAGGTTTGGGGGTGTATTACCTCTCCAAAAGTACCATTTTTAATGCCAATCTTACAATGCTTTTGCTTGTTTTTAGGTACATTTAGTTACATTAGGATGTTAGAATCATTCATTTGCATAAAGAGTTTGGAGTTTTGTCTATGCCAGTGTGAAGGGTTGTTTTGTTGGCAATTTTATAGGTTTGACATAGGATTTAGCCCAGAAAAGCAACACAAGAAGGAGCGCCAGAGAGAATGTCGAGTGCTGTTGGCACATATGGACTAGACAATGCCAAGCACCGGTTGGCAGAGAAGTGAACTTGATGCCACGCCAAGAAGCTATTGGACCCTTCAGGCTTTGAAAAGATAGTAATTGGATCGATCTCTGAAAAAATAACGGATAAGATGGTGCCAAGACTTGTTGGCAGATTCATGCCAAGCTTGGATGCCAGGGCAGCGTTGACATGATGACGTCAGCCTTAGCCTGATCAGCTCTCATTCAAATTTGGATAAGAAGATAATCCCTTATCCCTTGGGCAGTTGAAATTCAAAATTTGAAGAGCTAGTCATATCCCTTCCTCGCACGCCTATTTAAACACCAACCAAGATAGCATTTGAGGGAAGAGAAGATTGGATCGTGAGGAGTTGGTGTGTGACGATTGACAACTGGCTGCACCGTGAAAAGGTGGTCCGACCAACTTGGCCGAGAAGCCTGGATCTTGAAGGGCTACATCGAGAGACCCATTCTAGCCCATTTTCTCTTTCAAGTCATTTTATTTTGTTTTTAAAGATGATGTATCTCGAAAACGTTTATAGATTGTTTGTTAAATCCCTCACCATGAACTAATTTAATAGTTGGTGGGGGATGTTTTGGTTTTATGTTATTTTCATGCTTTAGTCTTAAATAATAAATCGGCCTTGGCACGGTTTTATCTATTCGGCATACTTTAATGTTTCCTAAATACTCTGCCAAGCGAGAGCTGACACTATTGGCCTATTGTGCCTCAATATCTTAATAGACTTGGGGTGGCAACGAATAAGTTGTTGAATACTGAGGAGAGAAGCTTCGAGAGAAGTCGTTCAAGTAGATGAACTTACTTCGGAAGTGAAATCTACGCCTTAGGAGTATAGATTGGAGCTTAATCAAATTGGTTTATTTAAAAACAAACATTATATATATAGGGGTTTTTACATGATCAATTTAGGGCAATGACCATCGAGAGAGGCTTTGCCAATTGTGAATCTACTCGTCAAACAATGCCAATACAGGTTATTGCTAAAGGCAGGCATGGCATGAACAACGTGAAAACCAGGCATTCCCTGCCAACGCTCATCATTCATTAAAATACCTTCATTGCCAACGTCTTTACTTTACTTTCATTTCTTTACTTTTTAATTATTTTCCAAAACCAATTTCAAATCAAATCAACTTTTTCTTAAGGTATGTAATAATAAAGGCGATTGAATTCCAAGTCAATCTTTGTGGGATCGATACTCAGCTTACCAGCTGTATTACTTGCAGACTATGTATACTTGC
Source organism: Hibiscus mutabilis (assembly GCA_019671005.1). Lineage (NCBI taxonomy): Eukaryota > Viridiplantae > Streptophyta > Magnoliopsida > Malvales > Malvaceae > Hibiscus > Hibiscus mutabilis. The sequence goes on from CM033713.1 coordinate 71,445,139, forward strand.
ACGCAAAAGACTTCTTTTAGCATATTTCTTATATTTTCCAAGATATATTTTTTGCCACTTTTGCCAGCATTCACTCAGAGAGTCTACAACATCGCGATAGCAGTGTCATATAGGCAAATATGCCGACTTTACAAAATGACAAATCAATCAAAAATAATTTTATAAAATTGTATAAAAATATAAAATGTTTTTACCAAAAAAGGTTAAAAAAGCAAATTTGAAATTAAAAATATATAAAATAAATAAATGTTAGGGAAAATATCCCATGCACTGATGTTGTTTCTTAACAAAAGATATGATTAGCATATAATGATAATTTGAGGATGATATTAGAACGTTTGAAAAGTTAGAGGACCAATTTAGAATGAGAGTCATAGTTTGAGGATGAAACTGGAATGATCAAGAGTTTGTGGGACTAATTTAGATTTAATGTCACAGTTTGAGGATGAAATTGAAATATTTAAAAGTTTGGGGCTAATTTAAAATAAGAGTTATAGTTGAGAACATATGATACAATTAACTCTTAAAAAAATACAGAGATCACTTAATTTTTATTTTTTATTCTTTATTCATTGTTTAATCTATATATAATTAAAAATTAAAATAAATATATTGACTGCAAAAAAAAAAAAAAAAAAAACGAGTGCAAAACCGTGATAGGCTTATAGTTGTGTTCCTGCTATTTCTATTTTTAGGGACTGATTTTATACCCTACCCCAAATAAAATTTTCTGTCCATGTACCCCAAATAACTACTTAATCACTTTATACACGTACCCAAAACTAACTTACTTTACTAATAAATTTATTTCTAAACTATATCTCACTATGCATATCGGTAAAAGTGACTATTCGATCGATTCGAGTTAAAAATTTTGAGTTAGTTGGGTCTTGACGAGTCTTATTTTATAACTTAAATTTTATTTAAATTTTTTTCTAGGTAAATTGTTCTAGTTTCTATTCACATTTAATTTTAAATATTTATAATATTACGATAGTACGAATTGGTTCTAATTTAAACTGCTTTTTATAACCCTATACGATGTACATATATATTTCTTCATATTTTTCAGATGCAATATGCATTAATCAGCGAGAGTTGAGGGACTCGACTCGAACTATAAAATTAATCCAATAATAACTAAAATTTTTGAATTATTCGAGTCTCATTTTATAACTCAAACTTTATTTGTATTTTTTTCGGGTAGAGTTGTTCAAGATTCTGTTCAAATTTAATTATAATTATTTATAATGTTATGATGATACTGATCGGTTCTAATTTAAACGATTTTCTATAACCATATACGATATACGTATATATTTCTTCATATTTTCATATGTATTATGCATAAATCAGGCAGAGTTGAGGGACTCGACTCAGACTATAAACCAATCCACTAATCACTAAGTTATTCAAGTTCCATCTTATAACTCAAACTTTATTTGAAATTTTTTCAAGTCGAGTTGTTCGAGATTATATTCAAATTTTAATTGTAAATATTTATAATTTACGATGGTACCAATTGATTCCAATTTAAACAGTTTTTTATAGCTATATACGATATACCACCGATTAAATTTGAATATACACTCTAACAATCCAACTCGAAAAAAAATCACTTTAGAAATACTTTTTAAAAAAACATTTTTTTCACCTTATCAATTTAAATACCAAAGTACCCCTTAATTACCTATAAAATGGTGTTCATTTTCTTATCCTCAAACCAATTAATTTTAAGGGGAAAAAATAGAGAAATACTAACATTTGACTTAGTTTCATATTTCTTTCTGTTCCCCTTCAAAATATTTCTGGTTTCGGAGTTTCAGCTCCCCAACTCTTTGGTTTCAGAGTTTTATCTCCCCACACCGGAACACTCACTCGCATGACAATGATGATGCTGGTTCCATCAAATTGGGAATAAGCTGGATTGAAAGCTGCTGACAGCCCACCCTCTAACATTGCTGTTGAAAAAAATATATATCTCACGATGAGAATTTATATATCTTCCGTGACCAAAACCTATTATCTGACGAGTTAATTTTCGAGCTGATAAAAATTCTAAAACTCAAAGACGAGAAATAAAGTAAAAGATATTATCTTTGGAGCTCAGAATGATGGGAGGTGGCTTATTGTGGGAAAAATGACTTGAATTTTTTTTTTGTCAAATATAACAACCACTAAACTCCAAAGTGGTTGCACTTAATGTTGAAAATGGTAAAAACAAGTTGGGCAAGTAAGAAATAATTCATGGGAGAATTATTTTTTTTGTCACTAAAAATTAGCCTATTTGTAAGTTAGTCTCTGGAACTCAACTATAAATAAGCCTAACCATTTTCATTTTTAAGTGTACCAAGTCAAGTATTGAGAGTTCTATTTGGCTTTTAAATTTTTTTCTATTCTCTTGTATTAGAGTGGTGAAAGATGTAGTTAAATATTTCTCGAGTGTACTTAGGGTATCGGGGTTGTGAGAATAGTCTATATGTTGTAACAATTTTCACATAGTAGTTTCTCTAGTTGTCTTTAACAACGGTGATGATTTTTTCTCCGGTTGAAAATTTTCACGTAAAAATCTTGTGTTCTTTTATTATATTATTTTTTAGTTTATTTCTCTATTTTAGCTGATTAATCTCAAAAAAAAAATTGTTCTGTACTTTAATTCCAACAACAAAATCCCCATACTAGAGGAGTTGAAAGAAAAACTGAAGAACAAAACCCATTAACAAAAGAGAATACTAACAGAAATAGTCCAAGGTGGACCACATCCTCCCCGAGAAGGGATGTTCAGATGGGACAGTATGAAGATGAATTTTTTTTTTACTTAAATTAAAGACAAATTGGTATAAGAACGGTTAGTTTTAGAATTAAAAAAAATACTTCAACCCTAAGAGAAGAAAAACAAAATAAAAATGTTTATGGAACTGTCAATGAAAGTTTATGGCTGATTATGTGTGACAAGATTTCCAAAACCAAAAGAAATTTAAAGAAAAATTGAAAATAAAACTTATTCACAAGAAGAAATTCTAAATAGTTCCTTTGAAAGAGGTACAATCCTCTACTTAGCTTTTTTTTTCTTTGCAATAATTTTATTTTTACTTAGCCCTCACTTTTTTTACTTTGAATTATTCTTATTTTTTTACTCAAATTAGAGAAGATTTCTAAACTAAAAAAGTTTAAGAAAAATTTAAAGAGAGAACTCATTCACAAAAGGAGATCCTAATTGAATAGTCAAATGTGGACCTCAACCTCCACGAAAAGTGATGTTCAGATAGAGAGTATGAAAAAAAAAATTAAGTGTTGAAGGTGATATATTATGCACCTGATAATATTGCGTATGCTCGTAGGGATAACGATCCGGACATAATAGACTATCTCTCGAGAGATCGTCTTTTGGGTCAGATCAAGACAACGCCGGATAAATCGTTCCTTTGTAAGGGTACAATTTTTTCATTTAACTTTTTTTTTTTGCAATAATATGCATCTTTGATCTTCTATAAGTTTGAACTGTAAGAGATTGGCATTTATGGGCATTAATGCATCCAGTTTCAGTTCCAATATCCAACTGCTAGGTGTGTGATGAGAAGAGTTGATATCAGAACAGTTTCTTGTAATAATTTTACCTTAAATTCTTTTTTATTTTTTTCTCAAATTAGAGGTTACTTTGAGAGAGGTACAATCCTCTCTTTTAACATTTTTGCAATAATTTTATTTTTACTTTTCCCTTATCTTCTTTTTTTTTTTTTTACAAAAATTAAAGAAGAATTGGTATTAGAAAAATTAGTTTCAAAGTTGAAAATAATATTCAAATCTAAAAAGAAAAAGAATGTGAAATAGTCAAATGTGAAGAATTGGTATTAGAAAAACAAGATTCCTAAACTAAAAAAGTTCAAATATTTGTGTGCTCGTAAGAACATCGACCTAGTCGTTAAAGACTATTTTTCAGGAGTCATTTCTTGGTTGAGATCAAGACAACGCCCGATAAATCGTTTTTTGTGAGAGGTACAATCCTCTCCTTCAACTTTCTTTTTGCAATAATATACATCTTATTGAAAGGATATGGGCTGCAGAACTTCATCCGAAAAGAAAAAAATATTGGCTAAAAGACATTGTCGGATATTCGGAAAAAGCGAGTTCAGGGGAAGAGGTGAAATGTTAAATAGTATAAGGGGCTGGTGATTTTGTTCAAATGTTGTTATAGTCTGAGAATCGAAAGCCTTTGTTTTGTGTTTTGTTAGAAAAATATATTCGCATAATTACATAATTTATCAATATGGTTCACGAAAATAATAAATTTAAATGCCAAATTCACGGTGTTGGAAAAAATAACTTTCATTTTCGTTCATTAACATTATAACTCCACCACTAACGTATCAAATATTAATCCACCAAAGCACATGAACGAAAAATCCTAGAATTTAACCATAACATCAGCAATAAAGAGTTAGTTTTCTCCTAAACATGTGTTAGCCAAACAATCATGAAATCCAGTAATTCCCAGTCGAAAGATCAAAGATCTTACTGTACTCTCGACGCACGGTAGTACAGTGAACAAACAAATGCCCTTCCATGTCCACATATTGAGCAACGAAGATTGTGTAACTCAGAGAGGGGGGGGGGGGTCATGTTCTTTTCAATAGGTATACCAAAAGGATGCCAATCAAGCCGACAAGAAATACATACATGAAGGGAATAACAACCTGGTTTCTTTTGGTTTCGCGTCTAAAGAGTTCCTGCAAATCGGATTTCAATGCGAGACATAATAAAGCAATTAGCATAATGGCAGCATTTGTCTATATCATTATTCCTTTTTTTAGATGCCATTCCCTTTTAAATTGTCATTCTAGGTTTCAATAAAAAAGACAACGATATGTTATTGACAACAGGACAGTGCCTGCGCAGATGAGATTTTTTTTTTGTTAAGGTTGCGGATGAATGGAGATACACTTATATAACTAGTCCATTAGTAAAGGTGGCAATTAGGTCATTAGGATCAGGTTTGGATCAAGTCACTTCAGGTCGGGTTGATATTCGGTTCAAGTTTTTCTCAATTTAGGTTCAATTCGAGTCAGATGGAGTTTGGTTCGAATTTAGTTCGGGTCTATATTATTTCGGATTAGGTTAATATCATATTGATTAATTTTTTGTTTGGGTTAATATCGGATCGATTGACTTTTCGGTTCATGTCTATATCGAATCAATTGACTTTTCGGGTCGGGTTAATATCGAATCGTTTGCTTTTTGGGTCGGGTCAATATCAGATCAGTTGGCTTTCAATTTGAGTCAATATATGAAGATGATCTTTTAAATGAGAAAAAATAATATTAAACTATTACTAAAGGTAGTTGTTAATTAATAATATAATACAAAATGAGAATAAAACATAAATTAAATTTAGGTTGCTTTCATTTCAGGTTGATTTTCAGTTCGGGTTGCTTTCGGTTTCGGTTATTTTTTTATTTAGGTTGATTTTCGGTTTAATTAAACTCGGGTCGCTTTTAGTTTAGTTCAGTTTTGGTTCGAATTCGAGTCAAATTTAGCTATCATGTTCGGGTCTATATCATGTATCGAGTCAAGTAAATCAGTCCGGGTCTCGGGTTCCATGTCAAGTTTGTCTGGTCTATCTATTAGCTAATGGTCCTCAATTCCACTAACCTTCTTGGTACTAGTTGAGGACCCCAAATATTTAATTCCAAAGTGAACTGCACTCTTAGAAAATAGGTATCGACTTACCAGTTCTTGCTGAAGCTTGTTATTTTGCTGAATGACAGTTTTCCCCCTCAGTTGGCTTGGAAATGAGAGACCTTACCTACAATTAAAGTATTTTTTCTGAATAAAAATGCCACAGAAAATCATCACTGCTTTTTAAGGCCTTTTCCTTTTCCTGTAGGATAACTGTAAATTTTTAGAAGGGTAAAACTTTGATACACAAGTCGTATAAAATTAATTTTACACAAGTCTGTGTATTTATACTATAAAAACCCAAATCCTAACTTTCTAACCCTAAAAAACTAAACCCTAAACCTTAAACCCTATATACTAAATTCTAAACACTAACCTTAAATTCTAAACCCTACAACATAAACCCCTAAACCTTAAACCCTAAACTAAAACTCTAACCTCTAAAACTAAAAGGCACGTATAAACTAAAATTTACACGGCCTGTGTATAAAAAAAAATTTCTTTTTAGAATAGCTTCAGTGATAGAGGAAAAAGGAACATTATCACTATTAGCTAGCCATCCTTTCCAGGCTTTTCAGTCCTCAGAGATGATAATTCTTTTAAAACATTTCTATTAGATTATTATCGTATCAAATCATGTAAAAGCGGCATCGACATGAGTCCGATGATAAAAGATATAGCATATAAGACCTCACAAGCTGATAATGCCATATTTGAAGCGAGCCATTACAGCCATACATTTTTATCACGTCAAATGAAATTAAAAGGACAACACTAAGGCCACATTTGGCACATAAGTAATAACATAAGGGAAAAGCTTAATTTAATTATTACATGAGTTTTAAAATGGTTTGTCATAACATAAATAAGAATTAATACAAATCCATACTTGAAATTAGAAAGATGAGTAGAAACTCAAGTAAAAAACATAATATTTATCCATTCTCTTTGTTCAGTCTAAGTCATGTGAGTGGCTAAAAATTACCAAGTGGAGTTAGTTTATTGCTAACTCGTGTACTAAAACATAATGAAAAAATAACACTCCTACCAAAAGTAACATAATAGTTGAATTTTAAAAGGTCAATTCAGCATCGGTATTCAAATTAAATGAGCAAGCTTCTTCTATAAGTTTTAACTGGAGGAGGCTGGCAGCATTCATGGGCATTAGTGCATCCAGCTTCAAATCCAATACTCAAATGCTGGGGTGTGATGAGAAGCGACTTTTATTTTACAAATCTAGGAGAAGTTTTGGTTAATTGCCACCAGCACAGAAAAAACAAGTACAAGATTATTTCTAATCCAAGTGCAAAAGTTCAAACAACATGAACTCCATGGGGTTTACACAAGAAAAGAAATGCGTTTAACGCAACAAAAGGTATATTAAAATTGTTCTCTTTACACCAAGTATGTAGAGCTTGGAAATACAGGCTGATAAGTAAAAACCTAATGCTAAAGAGCGTGGAGGTTTGAGTCCTCTTCAAGGCATAATATTGAGGATGCTCATTGCTAAGTTGGTGATTTTCATTAAAAAATTGACTAAATGACACTCTATTTCAAAAGAAGATTTGAACTTAAAAAACAGATACCCTTCCAAGAGAAAAGAAATGAACCCCCATAGTCATTACATGATGATAAACTACCATTAACACTCAAAATCAGTAAGGTAAGGTCAGCTGAATCATGCTTGATGACAGGAGATATAGAGAATAGACACAAGTCAATAAAATTTCCACCCAAATATGCATAATGCAAGAATTATTACCAGTATCACAAATGCATCCTTCAACTTATAACTCGAAAAACTAATCACACAATATTCCTAAATCATGCCAGTTATGCAAATGAAAAAGAGTCAACCATGTCTGCAAGGTGTGTGCATTGTCAAAGGGTTAAGAATATCTATGAAAAGATACTATCTTGTAATCACCTTTAAACTATTCAAAAAAAAGTCAACCATGTGCAACTACAGAAAACTGCTATCATGAATGCCATTCACTTCATCGGCTTAGATGGAACTTGTCAACATTCCTTTTAAAGGAGCATGAAATTCCAAAACCAGACTAAAAGTGTAAGAGATGAAGAGAGAAGTTACATCGGATGAGTTGTCCGGAGGTTTATGCCGCTCAACATGAGGTCTTGACACCTGCAGGCCCAATCATACACGATACAACCACAACACAACTCATTAATATTTGAAAAGAACAAATTGATCAACACTAAAACCCTATTCAATATCAAACAAAACCAAGCAATACTCACGGATGAAAGTTCTGATGCATTCAAGCTACCATTATCTAAGACTGAAGCCCTAGGTGAAGAGCCTTCCTCGGATCCTTCTCGAACAGGGGAAGGAGGCCAAGGAGGTGCAACATAAACAACCCTCAACTTGCATTCTTCAAAATGATGCCCTCCTTATTAAACTAACACATTCAAAAGCAAACATTAGCCAAAAACAAACCTCCAATTTTCAAATCAGCTTCAGTAGAGTTTCTATATATACCATCTCTGGAGTTATATCCTTCGCGGTAGCTCTGGGGCTAGTAACCACACTCTGAAGCAAAAACTTGTCTTTGCATTGCATATCAGGAGGTGTTTCCTTTTGAGCTTGCATTGTAACTGATGCAATAAATAGACCAATAAGTTACAACGATAAGTACTTATAATGTGAAAATAAAGCAAACTGTTGCAATAAAATTAACACAACAAGAGAACAAAAATAAACTACTAAGATTCGACATCAACCATGATCAACTAAAATAATGATATCTAAGTTCAAATTTTGTGCAAGAGAGAGACCAGTAATGTTGCACGTAGACCTAGGCAGCACAACTCCAGTGTTTGGTCTCACACAGTACTTCTTGGGATTTGTCGTTTTGACCTGCAAAAATGAAAAAACACACACGGAGACAGAATATTGAATCAAAGCCTTCTTATGTTAGCAAAAAAAAAATCCAGAATAATTTTGAGAAGTAACAATTACCTTAAAAGCCACGTAATTATCGGTCTTGTTGGACAAGTTTAGGGAACACGAGATCTGCTTTCTCAATTCAACTAATTCAGAGACAATAAACGTTTGCGAATTAGAAAACAGTTGGACGAACTCGAAAACTCAAACTTAAAACAATGAAAGATATGGATCTGGAGAGCAGAGGGAAACTTTTAAGATGCTTATAGGGGAACTGGAGCTCTTTAGGCTCGATGCTGAGAAGTTCGCCGGTGCTCATCATTATTGGATCCGTCGGAGGCCGCCGGAGAAACCAGCGGTTGACAGGTTCCCGGTGAACGGTCTTCGAGAAATGTGAGAAAAAGGGAAGATCGTGGGATAGTGATGTTTGTCCTGGTTTCGACTTCACTGCGGTGGATTCCCTTCCCCCCCCCCCCCCTATTTTACAGCGTCATGCAGTTCGAACTAAGGGTATAATTGTCTTTTCAGCCTTTCAGATTACAAAAGATAGAATTTAAGCGGCAACGGTTGGTGCGTTTCTGGAAGTTTCTTTGAACGGAATAGTATTTTATTCTCTGTCCCACTAATTTTGTCCAGTCAAAATTTTTTAATTTAGATTATAATTATTTTAAATATTTAAATTAATTAAATTTTATAAAATATATATTTTTAAACAACTTGATATAAAATTTTTAACATATTTTTTTCGTATTTTTACCAATAATACATTTAAAGTAATAAATAGTCAAAGTTTAAAAAGTTTGACTTAAAAAAATAAATACTAGACATTTTCAGTGGGACGGAGGTAGTACCATTTATAGCAAAAAATTTAAAAATAAAAAGGGGTTAATATAAAAAATAAGGTCTAAATAATATATTTTTAAGATATGTGCCTAATTTTTTTTTTTTAAAAAAAGTATATTAAACTATTTTTGACCGTAGTAGATGTCTAAAAAATTAAAACGAACTAAAAATAAATGTTAAACACTTATTTCAGTAAAAAAAATAGACATCTATCTTAATATATATATATATATAATTTGAGTATTTATTTTAATATTGAGCCATTATTTTTTATGGGTTAATGTATTTTTTATCCTTTATTTTGGTTTTGATTTACAGTTTGGTCCCTATTTTTTTGTACGTTGCCCCCTAACTTTACTTTTGAATACAATTTGGCTCATCTCTTTTTTTGGGTGTAATTTGGACTTTGACTTTGGTTTTAATATGCAATTTGACTCTTGATTATTTTTGTACGTTTTGAAATGATGAATGAATTTTTTTAATTAAAAATACCTAAAGTGCTAATTTATATTTTAATTTTTAATTTAATACAAAATCAAATATTTAATGAATGGTGAATTTATATTATAAAAGTTAGGAAACAAATTATTGATCAAAGTTAAAGTTAAGGTTTAAATTGCATATCAAAGCAACCCAATGAAAGTTTATAATTTATTTCTATAAAAAAACTGTAATTTAATAAAAAAATAAAGATGAAAATGAAAAAATATAAACATTGAAAGTTATATATATTATACGCCAATTATATTTTGAAGTTTTAATTTGCGTTTGTCAAAAAAAAAATATTAGACACAATATGAAATTAAAAATAAACAAAATGATCTATAAATATTTCATATTTCATATTTACTATTTTCATATTAAATATTATATAAATGTAAACAATTTACTTGTAAATGGATATAAATACTATAATAATATATATGAACATATAAAAATACATGTATCTACTACTTGTCGACATGAAAAATCATGTTTTATTTTGTAATTACAGTATAATTTACTTGTAAATGTATATAAATACAAATTATATATGTTGTCTACAAAAATAAATTAAATAAAAATATGAATTAACAATATTTGTCATAATGTTTTTTTAAGGGTTAGAACCAACTTTAGCTGTTGAACCAATCCCAACTTGCAGCCATGGAGATGATCTTCCACTCACAATATTGATACCCTTTAGTTCACTTAGTTTTGCTCGCTTCACCTTGCTTTCAGCTTCATCGTCTGCATTTTCGATAATGGCTGCCTTTTCTTTGTGATCGATCCTTATCCATGGCTGCCGATACGGGTTCACATGGTTCCGTCGTATGAGATCAAGATCGGTTGGAGCAGGGAGATTAAGGTCGAGCTTAAGATCAAGCGATTGGTTGGAATCGTGATCGATGAGCTTCGGTTTTTGGTGGATGTGCTCGATTTGATGATTTTGAAACCTATGGAACTTGGCTAGAGATGATGTATCGGGTGAATTCGAAGTGACCCAATGACACCTTTTGTGTCCTCCCAATGCTTGTCCGGACGAAAAGACCCGACGGCAGATCGAACATTCGTGTACTTTCGATTTCTTTTTCGATGTTGAGGCCGTTAATGGAGTGCTAGTTCGTTGATCGAATTGGAAGGTGGATGTCGACTTTGTTGGGAGGATTTCTTCGTGTGTGATAACATCGTGGTCATAGTCAACTTGGGTGTTGTCGATGTGATCGAGTCGAGCCGCGAAGCATCCCTTAACTTTCTTATGACTAGCCCTATGTCCACCCAATGCTTGATGTGAATTAAACACCTTCTTACATGCTTTGCACTCGAATACCCCTTTGGCAAGGCCTTTAGGTTTCTCTATCGGTACCCTACATGAAATAGGAGCAACGAAATTCATTGTATTCCTTTTGATATCCTCTTCTTTACTGGCTGAAGCACAAGACTCCTCCGCCTCGGTATCGGCCGCAAACGGACTGACCGCGGCATTCGATAACATCATAAGGCAATTAGCGAGATCCTCCTCTTCGCTATTGAAATCACCCGCCTCGGCTCTCGGCGATCTCTTCCTTTTAGACCAACCATTGCCACACCCTCTCGCCGCATCAACCGACCCGGCCGGAGACGACAAGAGCGATTCCGCATCGTCAGAGCCGCACTTACCGTGCTCCAGGAACGATTTCCACGACGAGAACTCCTTCCCACAATTCTCACAAACCCTACAACTCTTCAAACGATTAGGGTTCGTCCTCAACGAATACATACGCTTGTTGTTATGCCCCGAATTCCCTCCGAACTTCTCCTCCCAATCGCTCGCGACATCGTCGTCGTCGATACTCCCACTCTCGTCGCCGATTCCGTGTGCCCTCATATGCCCACCGAGCGCCCTCCCACACCCAAACCCTTTCTTGCAAACCTTACAAAAATGCTTAAAGCTCGTACGTTGATCCATAATAAAAGCCATGGAACCATGAAAAATCAAAGAACAACGTTTGTATATGTTATGGTATAGTGAATAATGAACGGTGAATGAGAGGGCATTTTCAGCCTAGTTTTTAGTAAAGAGCAATGGCTTGGGCGGGGAGTGTGGGTGACAAGTGGTGGTGCAAGGGTGGCGCCGCCGTTCAATCAGTGATTGTTATTACAGAAAAGATAAAAAACCAACGGAGTTCCGAACAACCAGTGAATCATTTTGTTTTTGTGGGAGTAATGAATCGTGGGAACATGTGATAATATAGGATGGAAATGTAAAGAGTGGTTTGTAACTGTCATAGCCTATTAATGTCGCTCTTACAAGGAATTCCAACACATGCTTCGCCTTCTATGTCGGTTGGTTGAATCTGTTTGTCTTCATATTTTTCATGTTGTCTCTATGGGAGGGGAAAAAACAGTTATCACAATCATATCCAGACTTTGTCCAAGCACGTGTTGTTTGCTAGTTATTATACTTACCCAATGACTAACTATTAAATAGAAATAAACCCAACAAATGTCCTAGTGAAAAAGCAGATAATGTTCATATTAGGAGATATGAATTCAAATTACTTTATTTACAAGGTGTATGCGCATTGTTAAAGGGTTAAGAATATCTATGAACAGATACTACCTTGTAATCATCTTTAAACTATTAAAAAAACTATCAAATAGAAATACCGTCTTTTTGGTGCTCCTATTTATGCCACATACTAAAAAGTTAGGCTTAGGGTTTAGAGTTAAGATTAGGGTTTAAGGAATTGGGATAAATATACTTTTTAAGGTTTATGGTTTATAGTTTATGATTTAGAATTTAGGGTTATGATTTAAAATTTAATTTTTAGTGTTGGGGCATAAAAATGGACACAAAAAAAGACTACAGATTTTTGTTCCTAACTAACATTCAAGAGGATTGATTCACTTATATTAGTGTAAAAGTAAATAGTTTTATATAATTTTTATACTTTTATGATTTACATTTGAGAAACTATTCTATGTACTGACAGTGAAAAACTTGGATTTCACAACATTTAACTTTTAGGGTTTATAGGTTAGAGTTCATTGTGTAGGGTTAGGTTTTTAGTGTTTGTAGTTAGATTTTAATGTTTGGAATAAATTTTATGGTTTAAAGTTTATAGTTTAGGGGTTAAAATTTAGGGCCCCTAAAAGGAATATGTGATAGCATTAGAAGTCTACTTGTAAAAAAGACTTTCTACTAAAAGTGCATCAAATAATTACCTTTTTGATATTTTAACAATCTATACATTGAATTTATCAATATAATTATACTTGTCATGTAAATTTTCAAATTTGTTTGATATCTCTATCATATCGGTCTAAAATTACTGGCAATACTAATATCTATTTAACATTTTAATTATTTTATAAAATTACTTCGAATTTGACATGTATGATCTAAAAATATTGTGCTCAACTCCGGTCTGTACTTTAATCCCGCTACTTGAAATATGAGTTAACTAATCCCTATAAGTTGCGAAAAATAACAAAATAATCCCTACATTAGAATTTCCCATTAAATGCTTACGTGGAGTTTGGTCTGGTTTACGTGGATTGATGATTCATAAAACTTCAAAAACCAATCCATGTGAAAAATTCAAATTTAAAACTCTTATCAAAGAAACTAAATAATATTGCAACATTAAAAATATTTATAAATCTTTACTAACAAAAAATAAATTTTTTGTAAAAAATCTACTCTTGTGACACGCCTTTCTCTGTTCTTGTGGCAAGTATTCTGTTTTTTTTTCTTTTCTCTTGTCTTTTTCAAGTTTGTCCTTGACCGATTAACTCATGGTTGCTGTGAATGACGGTATGTCTGGTTTGACCATCATAGAAGGTGAAGATGACGTATTGCAAGTGGAACCTGTGGAGTCCGATCTGTCTCCTACGTTTGAGTTCTGTTTTGTGGGCAAATTCTTAACTTCCAATGCCATCAACTTTCATGCAATGCAAGCCACTTTAGCCAATCTGTGGCATCCTGTTGGTGGATGCGGATAGGATTGCATCGGGCGGGCCATGAAACTTCAACTCCCATCTTCTAATTCTCCACCGCCTAGCGAATGGAGAAATGCCACAATCGATACCGCTCTTTCATCTCAACTACTGGGTATGTATACATGATGTCCCACATGGTTTCATCTCTGAGAGAATAGCTATTTCCTTGGGGAATATCGTCGGTACTTTCTTAGAACATGATGTCACCAACCCTGCTCTTGGGTACAAAGGGATAATTCGGATTCGGGTTAGTATGGATACAAGGCTTCCTTTAAAACGGCAAAAAAAACTGCTGTTAGCGTCCGGTAAGCATCATTTTGTTCGTTTTGAATACGAAAGACTGACGTTATTCTATTTCTTACGTGGAATTCTAGGTCATGGGGAAAGCTATTGCCCTATTCTATTTTGAGTTGCCACTCCTCCGTTCAGTCCATGGTTGAGAGCAGCCCCAGAAATCGGTGTTCAAATTAGTGGCAGAATGCAAGGAGGGAATCTTGGGTCAACGGTTGCATCTAAGGCTCAATCCTCAGGTTCTAACCAAGGAAAGGATATCCCTTATTTTTAGCAGTTAAATAAATTCAAATGGGTTTAAATTTAATATATAGGTTGTGTAAAATAAATTTTGCATAACCCTGTCTATTTCTACTATAAATCAAAATTAAACATAAACCCTAAAAAACTAAACCCCAAACCCTAAATTCTAAACACTAACCTTAAATTCTAAACCCTACAACCCAAATCCCTAAACTTTAAACCTTAAACTAAACCTCTAACCCTTAAAACTAGACTGTGTATTGAAGTTTTTCTCAATTCAACTCCCATAATCATGTTACTACTGAATTTGACCTTGGAGTGGGCCATTTTCCGCTGGATCCATCTTTGGGCTTAAATCACGGGTTTGATACTGAAATGTCCATGGGAGAAGATGCGGACCCGATTGCAAATGTTGAGGGATTAAAAAGACCACGTGTAACTGCTATACCACCAAGATTTTCTGGGCATACAGATTTGAATGGTGACTCATCCAACTTATAGGCAGGCTCTGCGTTGCAAGCTAGCCGCCAACAATAAAAATCCTAAGCTGGAACGTCTGTGACTTGGGAACTCGCGGGCCGTTAGACGTCTCAGAAATAAGCCGAGAGAAGTTAATCCCCAAAATTTGTTACTTATGGAGACAAAGTTATAGGAAAAAAGAATGTCGAATGTTCGAAGGTGTGGCTTTAATAATGGGATTGATGTTAGAGGTGGTTTGTCTTTGGCTTGGTCACATAAATTGATAGTGACGTTACAAAGCTTTTCAATTCGGCACATTGATGTGATTATCACTGAGGTTGAGCATAACAGGGTTTGGAGGCTCACCGGTTTTTATGGAAACCCTGTTGAAAACCAGAGGCCACAAGCTTCAAACTTGCTCCGATCCCTAATGATGAACATTGGCTGGTACTAGGTGATTTTAATGAAATTTTATTAGCGAATGAGAAACTGGGCGGTCCAATCAAATCTGAGAGAGCAGTGGAAGCCTTTCGCTCTACGTTGCGTGACTGCGATTTGTCTAATCTAGGGTACAGTAGACGGTGGTATACCTGGGAGAGGGACCGTTTGGCCAGCAACAATGTTCGACAACGGTTAGACCGGGTTGTTTCCAACCCTGCTTGGTGGGATTCGTTTCCGGATTTTTTAGTTCAACACCTCTCTCCCACCATCTCTGACCATTGTCCGGTTCTAGTGACTACATCCAAACGCCAGTCCAATAAGAACGTGCCCTATCATTTCTAGTTTGATGCTAACTGGTCCCTAGAGCCAGAATGTGAGAATATTATCCGAAAATTTTGGGACTTTTGTTCAGATAACCTCCCTAAAAAACTTGCCGAGGCAACCCTCTCACAATGGACTATTACGAATAAGCTTTAGAGGAAAAGATACTCTCAAATTTTGAAAGAGAAGCTAAACAACTTGTCGAATTCTGACCCAGATGATACAGTATTAGCAGAATTGACTGAGGTGAAATTGGCACTTAATCTTGAGTCAGATAAGGAAGAGCTGTATTGGGAACAACGAGCTCGTAGCTCGTACTAATTGGCTCAGACATAGAGACCGTAATACAACTTATTTCTTCAAATGGAATCTCATAAGAAAAAGGTAAACCGGACCAAATTCCTTATTGACCCTATTGGTACGACTATTACGGACGATTCAGAAATGGTCAGCTTGGCTGGCTCTTTCTTCCAAAGCTTGTTTACCACTTCTGCAGCTTCAGGCGTTGAGAACATCCTGCAGCATATCCAACCATCCATTTCAAATGATATGAATAGGGAATTACTGAAGCCTTTCGTCTGTTCGGAAATTTGGGAAGCCATTCGGGGTATGGCACCATTAAAAGCATCAAGATGAGATGGTTTTCCAGCATTATTCTATCAAAAATACTGGCATATCATGGGTGTTGAGGTCTCGTCTTTTTGCTTAGACTTCCTAAATAACAGATCAAATTTGAGCAGTATTAACGGTGCAAATATAGTTTTTATTCTGAAGATTCAGGCCCCGTCATCTCTTAGCCAGTTTAAGTTTATTGGTCTATGTAATGTATTATACAAAATCATTGTTAAGACTATCGTTAATAGACTCTTGTCAATTTTTGGATATTTGTATTAATGAAAATCAAGGGGCTTTTGTCCCATCCTTCACATTACCGATAATGTGCTAATTACGTATGGGGTGCTACACTCTTTGAAGATGAGGAAAATGGGTCGTAAAGGTTCAGTTGCCCTTAAGTTGGATATGAGCAAGGCCTATATAGAGGCGAATGGTCGTTTATTCAAGAGATAATGCTATGAGTTTTTCTACACACTGGGTTTCCTTGGTAATGGCTTGCGTAACCACTGTGTCTTATTCAGTTATTTTCAATGGGCTGCCTAGTGAGCTATTTCATCCTACACATGGTCACGTGGACTTAGACAGGGTGACCCTCTAAGCCCATATCTATTTCTTTTTTGCTCTGAGGGCCTCTCTTCATTGCTTCATGCTGCTTACTCTTCTGGATGAGTCAATGGCGTCAAAGTGGGTTTGAATGGTCTCTCGCTCACACATTTAATGTTCGCTGATGATTGCATCTTATTCGGTGAAGCCTCCATGGTTGGTGCACCAGCCTTAAAAGAGCTACTTTCTACCTACGAGACTGCTTCGGGATAGAGGATCAATTTTGAAAAGTCTTTGATCTATTTCAGTGGAAATGTGCCTGAGGACAACTGGACCATAATTGTTAATCTGTTTGGGGTTCGCATTTCATCGAATCTAGAAAAGTATCTTGGATTGCCCACCATGGTGGGTCGCAATAAGTGTTAGGCCTTTGCTGATTTACGCGATAAAACTAATAAAAAGTCTGCAAGCTGGAACTCACGCTTCCTTTCGATGGGAGGTAAGGAAGTTTTCATTAAATCAATCCTGCAAGCTATACATGTTTATGCAATGCAGTGCTTTTTGTTTCCTCTATCTATCTGCCGAGATCAAGAAGCCATTTATAATAAGTTTTGGTAGAGGAACGCTGGCTCTAAGGGGCATACATTAGTCACGCTGGCGTGAACTATGCAGTCCGAAATCTAATGGTGGCATGGGTTTTCGAAATCTAGCCAAATTTAATATCGCTATACTAGCAAAGCAGGGTTGGAACATCCTAACTAGGCCAGACTGTCTCCTAGCTCGAGTTCTTAAGGGGTATTATTTTCCATCTACATCGTTTTTGGAAGCTGAATTGGGGTCTTACCCATCGTATACCTGGAAGAGTATCTGGTGCTATCGTGGCCTACTTCATCAGGGTATTGGCTGGATTGTTGGGGATGGATCTTTGATTAATGTCTGAAATGATGTCTGGATCCCTAAAAGTGCAAATGGTAGAGTGAACGTTGTTAGTATTGATCCCACTATTTCTAAGTGTCCGAGCTAATTGATGTTGAATCTCATACCTGGGATATGGATCGTGTTACTTCCATTTTTCCTCATGATCAAGCCAGAAATATCCTGTGTTCCCATAACTCTCATTCCTCAAACCAATATGTTAACATGGAGACTGGATAGTACAGTGTGAAGAGTGGTTATCGAACCCTAGTTGGAGATTCTGGTTCTTCAGATGGCTCAAATGTTACTAGTCACCAAGTGGTCTCTAATTTCTTTAGAACCATCTGGTCTGCAGCCCTTCCCTCCAAAGTGAAGATCTTCTTCTGGCGGTTTTCTAAGAATTTTATTCCCACTGCAGTCAATCTTTGCAATCGGAAACTGGATGTTCCTTTAGACTGTAAGCTATGCAATGGTTCGCAAGAGTCTGCTTACCATATTGCTTCACATTGTCCCTTCTTGCATCAGGTTCTTTCTGCTCTACAACTGCTTATGCCTGTTATCCCTAAAGAACAACAATGGATACTCTGGTTAGCCAACTTATTTGAGACTCTTACCACTGCGCAATGCAAGATTATTTATGATATCCATATGGGCATTATGGATGCATCGTAACAGAGTCTTACACAAGCAGATTGTTCAAAGCCCCTTTATAACTAGCAAGGTACATACATAGTTATCTCGTTGAATTTGATGCTAGCGTGATCATCTCTATACCTAGATCACAAGTTCATACTACAAGATGGGTTCCCCCTTCAGTTGGTCTTTTAAAAGCTAATTTCGATGCTAGCTACAGCGCAATTCCATTGTCTTCCATATCAGGCATTATTTTTTAGAAATACAGAATGTCTTATAATGGCATCGAGTACTCACCCCAAATGACAATATCAGTAGTCCAGAGATGGCAGAAGCATGGGCGTGCCTTCAGACCGTATCCCTTGCAAAGGAATTGGGCTTCCATCGCTTGGTCGTTGAAGGGGATGCTCAGGTGATTATCAACAAATTAAAGTCACCTGCAAATGATCGGTCCACTGTTAGCTCTATAATCCGAGATATTCAGAATTTGGGTAAAGATTTTGCTTACCTTTCCTTCAACTTTGTGAATTGGAGTTATAATCATGTGGTCCACCGGTCCTTTCCCTCTCGAATGGTTTGAATTGAAGAAACAACGTCGGTGGTTGAAGTGGCGGTGAACCGCGACCGCTGTGGTCTGATTTCCCTAGATAATTTGTTTGTTTAGGAGATACCCTTATCTTGCTCCGATTTTCGCTGTTATCACCTGTCTGCCTATTGTCTCTTCAAATTTTGGCTCATCCTTCCGAGCTCTGATTTCAGACGAGTTTTGCTGATCGATTGAGCTTCCATGGAAGCTTCTGGGTCCTTGTTTGTTTCCAGCTTGGTCAGGCATCTTTTTGTTTCCCTTTAATCTTTTATTTTCTTTTGACAGGTAGACTCATGTATGTCAGTGTGCAGATATGAGTTATTTTATTAAAAAGCAGATCGAGTCCATATGACTAGCCTATGTTACATAGACAACCTATATATCATGTATACAATTGAAACCGTATAGCCCCTGTTTTTCTGGGATTACTAGGCTCTGGAAATGGATTTTAAGCTGATGCCCTTTTCCGTAGGAAAGAAGAAATTACTATAAATAGAAGGAAATTGATTCATTCCTATTAGAAAATGATGTTCAGATTCAGACAGGCTTCCATTCTTCAATTTCTGTTTTTTGTTTTTTTGTCTTTTTTCTTCACTTTCTGGAGCATCTCCACCGAAAACAATGGTTTTTACATCAACTGGGTTTTTTTTCCTGTTTATTCTTTTGTTGTTTGACCTAATTTCTTACAATATCGGTAAGAAAACACATGTTTTGTTTTTTTTAATTATTTCAGATGGATCCGAGCAACGGGCCTTCACATTACGTGAGGCTCGGAAAAGAGAAAGATCCCGTCGAAGACATCACTCCCGGCGAACTCAATCAACCTGTCAATGTTCCTCAAGTAATTCCTTTCTTGTTTCGTAATCATATATTCAAATTCGGAGAGAGTTTTTTCGAAAAAGATCTGGTCCGACTCTGAATATAATAAGAATTTGTAAGATTATTGGATTGCGAGAATCTCAACAACAAAATTGTGTCTTTTGTGTAGAGTAGGAATTTATGGTCAATGACAGAACTCAACATTATTTATCTAGGGGATTATTTAGAAAAAATAAATTTAGAGGAGGAAAATAATGAATTATAAATTTTTTGAAGGGTTAAAAAATATTTTATCATATGTTTTTTAATCAAGCCCTTGCTTAGTTTCGGCGTTGTTAATGAGATTATTGGATTGAGAGAATCATCCCATAATAAGGATTGAAGATATATAATATTTAATACGGATCAGTTAATCTAGGGACAGAGTCATTTAGTGGATAGGAGAGGTTGTTGTCCCTTCTACAATTTGTTGGTATGACATCACTTTAGGTCTTTTAAAGGTTAAACATTATTTAAATAAGGTATTTGTTCTTCTTAATTTTTAAATTTAAAAAATTAATAGACTCTCGTTTCTCTTGATATTTGATTTTATTTCTATTTTTTAGTCGATTAATGACCGCGAATATCAATGATTATATAAAAAATATTATTACTTTTTATTTTGCTTTTGATCATTGGTTACCATTATATTTTTTTTGTCGTAGTTAACAGTTTATAGATGCCCTGAATGTGGGCAACCCTTGCCTGAATCCTATGAGCCACCTGCTGATGAGGATTGGGTCACTGGGATTTTCGGCTGTCTTGAAGACGCAGAGAGCTGTAAGACTTCAATTTATTTATTTTTTTAATAGTATAAAAGTGATTACAAGGTAATATTTATTCATAGATATTCTTAATCTTTTGATGATGCACACACCTTGTAGACAAAGCGATTGAATCTAAGTTTCTTATGATGAACATCATCTGCTTTTTCACTGGAATCACTTGTTGGGTTCCAAAATTCATCCAAGTTTTATTTAATCTCTAGTATTGTTTTCTTTAGAAATATGATCTGTTTACACATGGTAAGAGCTTTTAAGTTTTACACGTTTTTAGATATTTGGATGGGTGAAATGAATGACTGAGATTAACGGTAGGATATGTGAAAATTATCCACTTAGAAAAAAAAGTAAGGAGTTAATCTCAGTCATCCATTTCACCAATCCAACGATCTAAAAAAGTGTAAAACTCATAAGTTTATATTGTATAAGTGAATCCTAACTCATAATAATAACAAAAACATATGTGTGTTAGCCGCAATGATAAGTCACATTGTGAAGGAAGAAAACTAGATTGTAAGGATTGTCTTATTATGGATCTTAGCAATAGTGGCGAATCCAGAAATATTTTTTAGAGTAGACATACATATAAGCATCTTTAGTCGATTTTTTATTACAATTTATATGTGGACGAGGATAAATAAAATCTCAGGTGGACACAACCAATAAAATAAATACTAATAAAAGGAAACTCATATTTCAGGTTGGACACTTGCTCACCCTGCTCCCAACGTGGATCTATCATAGTTTTATAATAATCGATCTAAATTAGTCAATTAATGAATTAAATACTGATGGTTATATAAAAAAGTCAAACATTTTGTATTTTATTAAAATATAGACATTTTTTAATAGTATAAAGGTGATTATAATGTAATATTTGTTCATACATATTCTTAACCCTTTAACAATGCACAAACACCTTGTAGACAGAGCGATTGAACTCGGGTATCATAAAATGAACATCATCTATTTTTTTACTAAGACTACTTATTAAGTTCAAAACACGGACATTTTTAAGGTTTATATTTGATACACTATTGTATAGGTAGGGGGTGAAAGCAAGGTGCCTTGACCTCCTTGATTAAATTACTTTCTAGTCATTTCCAAAATAAAAAATTTAAAATTCGATTTAATTTTTTTAGCTCTCAGATAAATAAAAATGGTATTTTTTAACTCTTTTAAAGATTAATAATTTTATTTAAACACTTCTAACACATTTTTTTAACCATTGGTATCCAACTCATTAATTAATTAATTCAGATCAGGTACTGCAAAGGTCCATTATGGGGTGACCCTCCCAACCCAATTTGCTTCATTCACAACGATAAGATTTGAACCTCTGACCTTACTTAAGGGTCTAGTGCCTCATCCCACTAGACCAACTGATTGTTGGTTCTAACACAAAATTTTTAACTTCAACCCTAGTAACGGAACTAAAAGGGGCATGTTTGTAACATCGGTGCATTAAATATTAATTATTTAGTTAAATTAAGTTTTGCTTAAATTAAGAATCTAAAGAGCAGCTCCAGTGAAAAAAATGATGATGTTCGTTTTAGGAGAACCGAATTCGAACACCTGTGTCTCCAAGATGTGTGCGCGCTTTATCAAAGACTTAAAAAAATTATGAACAAATATTATCATGTAATCAGAACTAATATATTCGAAAATTGTTTTTCTTAAGCTAGATTGATCCTGGAATTCTTTCACCAATTTCCGTCTTTGTTTATAACATCATTGCATTAAACATTAATAATCCTTGTTTCTTATTAATGATATGTTGTTACAGGTCGAATGGGCATGTTTTGTCCATGTGTGTTGTTTGGGCAAAACGTGGAGACGTATAGAGAAGACATAACGAGGAACGACGCATGCATGTGTCATGCAGTGTGTGTGGAAGGAGGAATAGCGGCGGCGGCCGCCACTCTCTTCTTCCACGGCATCGACCCCCAAACCTCGTTCCTCATATGCGAGACACTCCTCTTTGCTTGGTGGCTGTGTGGGATCTATAACGGCTTGTTCCGTCAATCACTACAGAAGAAATATCATCTCAAGGTATGCATATTTATTCGAACGAAAATCCTAACCTCTTTTTAGTGTATTTCCATGTCTTAACACTAGAAAATTGAATTCTAAGTTCTAACCTTAAATTTTATACCCTAAACCCTAAAAATATATCCTACTACCAATTCTTTAAACACTAACCCTAAACAATATCCTTAAACTATAATCATAAACTCTAACCATTATTTTTTAAAGTGGGGCATAATAAGAGGCATACTTAGGAGCAGACGATTTTCATCCTGTTTATTCATAAAATTATGGTCAGGAAAAGTCGTTGGTAGGTTTGATTTAAAAAAAATCAGTTTAACCGATCAATTTAGATCTTGACTAACTGAATCGATTTATAACATTGATTGTATTAGTAGATTAATTTGAATTAAAGTTAGGGTTCACTTACACAGTGTAAAACTAAAAAATTCTAAACGTTTTTAAAATTATTAGACTAATTGATTTTTAATGGTGGAGATTACAACTTAAAATTAAAAATAATCAACTTTTTTCATAAAAAACTCCTAATTATCTACTATTGGTCTCAGTCATCTACTTCGGCCAATCAAAGGATCCAAAAACGTATAAAACCCTTGGCCTTAATAAAAGGCTTTTATACTATTTCAAAATTGAGAATTTAATCCTCATATTTTAGTTTGATGACTCTAAGACCCTAAATCCTATCCTATCCTCAATCCCTAAATTCTAACTACAACCCCTAAATTCTAAATAACTAGACCTAAACTCCTAACTTCTAAACCCTAAAATTAAGATGTTTGTGAAAATTTCTATTTTTACTGCATGTGTATTAAATATAGATCTTTAAAAGATTATTACAAATATGTCATTGGTCATTAAATATTAGACGAGAATAATAACGTAACTTTATAAATAATACTTTTAGTCCTTAAAACTTTGCAATCTAACAAAATGAAATTGAATAAAATCGAACGAACCAGTTTCTTTTTATGGATTTATCTTGCGATTGTATGTGCGTGGTGTTTTATGCAGGACACTCCGTGCGATCCCTGCCTGGTTCACTGCTGTTTGCATTGGTGTGCACTGTGCCAAGAACATCGAGAGATGAAGAAGCATATAAATGATAACAACGAAACGCCGATCACCATTATTAAGCCTCCTCCGGTTCAAGAAATGAACACTGTTACGACTACGGCCGCCAATGAAGATGATCGGAAAGAGGATCAGCCGGTTGCTTCATCTTCGTCGCCAAAGTCTCCACCGGCGAAGGATCAACAAATTACAGAGTTGGAGATACATCCACTGTAGTAATTCTTTTTTCTTTAACACAAAAGTAATGGTCGAGGTGGTTAAGAAAAAGTTTTAGTTTTTGGTCCCTTTTTGTAAGCATTGAATTCATTGGTTGAGGACATTGGATTTTTTTATTATTATAATATTTTGGGTAAAATACACCCTAGGTCATTCAATTATGTGTTTGGTTATAAACGAGTCATTTTTGAAGTTATAATTCAGCCATTCAATTAAAATTTTGTTATAAACATATCACTCTATCATTAAAATTGAAACGAACGTTTGACATGTCTCGGTACAGTAATCATTTTAGTCCCCAAAATTTATATATTTTATTAAGTTGGTTCTAATTTGAAATAATTCAATAAATTTACTCATTCATATTTATAAATAAGTCTGTTTCATTAGTATGTCAATTGTCAATTGTGAAGTAATTATGTGATTATGTCTGTCGAGCTATCTCATCTGTCGATTATCAAACTAACGGATAATAACAAAGAGTGCGTCAAGAGGTCGGAGGGTGCAGTGCTAGAATTTATAAATATGAATGAGTAAATTTATTAAATTATTTTAAATTATGACCAAACTGACTAAACTTTAATTGTATTATATCATGTTTCATTTTTAATATTTTGTTTGTAATAAAATTTTAATTGATGACTAAATTATAATTTTTAGGAAAAATATCTATTTATAATCTAACATATAATTGAATGAAATAACGTTATTATATCCTTATATTTTTGATAAAAAATACTTGCAGTGACATTTTTTTATCTATTTTGATTTAAATAAAAATATATTCCCATGTTATTATTTAGTTTTTTTTTAATAAAATGTTGATCCGATAATTATTATTGATAATAGGGTTACATAAAGAGACCGGTAAAAAAGGGTAAACTACACGAGTGGTCACCCAACTATGAACTTTTTCCTATTTTGGTCATCAACTATTTTTTGTTAAAACCGTCATCAACGTTTCGTTTCGTTATCATTTTGGTCACCGGCCTTAACGGGGATAGTTACGTGTTATGGGATAATAACACTTTTAGTCCTAAAACTTGGTCATTCTGTTAATTAGGTCCTAATTCATAATAACTCATCAAATATATGGGTTAAACCCCAAATTTCCCATTTTATTTCTTCTTCCACTACAACAACACTTCTCTTTCTTTTCTTCTTTCCTATTCTCGTTAACGTTTTGTTTTCAGGGTAAAAAAACAAAAAAAAAACATTTCAACAAGAGAAAATTAAGAACAAAAGCATGGGGAAGCATTCAAACCATGTTACAGTTCTTGTAAGAAAAATATCATTTTCAAGCAAGTTTGGTCAACAGAAGCAAACCCCTTGAGGAACACTTACTGTGAATAAAATCAATCGTTTGGCATATTCACGTCAAAGATGGTATAAAACAGTAGTATCTTGTAGGGATCACTAAATGGTTAATCCCATGATTATACAACAAAATTATAGAAAGAAAATTAACAACTTTGGGAACAAGCAAAGGATCCAAAATAGGCAAATGTTAAAAACAGATTATAGCATAAAAATGGAAAACTTTCGGTCCAAAAACTCAAAAACTGGGAAAAAAGAAACATTCACAAAATAGAGATGCAAAGTAGTAAAAAAATGTATAATGTTTATATACTAGAACAGAATACTCACATGATAAAGAGATGTAGGAACCAGAGTCTCGTAAGGTCCATTTACCGTGATTACTCCGACAACACGGTTCTCCTTTAGGCTCAGAACATCAATAGAGAATGGAACAACTCCTAACGGTATGAACTACAAAAAGAACATCATATTAGAACTAGTAAAACAACTATGCACGTGTAATAAGAGCATATTACCATATAGAAACGTTAACGAAAGTGTTATTATCCCATGAAAGAAGAAAAGAAAATAAAAATTTGGGGTTTGACCCATATATTTGATGAGTTATTTTGAGTTAGGACCTAATTAATAGAATGTACAAGTTTTAGGGCTAAAAGTGTTATTATCCCATGACATGTTATCATCTTCGTTAATTTTTTAACTGCTGATGACCAAAATAATAACGAAACGAAACGTTAGTGACGGTCTTGATGAAAAATTAGTTGGGTGACCAAAATAGAAAAAAGATGATAGTTGGGTGACCACCCGCGTAGTTTACTCAAAAAATTAGACGAGGGATGGATCAAGGAGATTGGAGGGGCTAGTCGCCCACTTAATTTTGCAATTTGATATAATTTAAATTTTTTTAAAAAAAATGTATTTTCTATTGAAAATTTATTTTTGTCCCCTGAAATTTTATAGGTTCGCCCCTAACATAAAGTCATGCTCTGTCTCTTTTTGTATTTTATATCATGATGATGCCATAAGATATAGGGTAAAGTACACAAATGGTTACTAAACTATCTCTAAAAATATAAAATGGTTATCAAACTTTCAAGTGTTACATAATGGACATTAAACTTTAGTTTTTGTTACAAAATGGTCACTGAGCCGTTAACCGTCGTTAATTGGGTGTAATGACAGTTACATAAATTTAAATAATATAACATTTAATCCTCCATATTGACACATTTAATCAATTTATTCATAATTCAACCCTCATTATTGATGTCTAAATTGATTGAATGTGCAAATATTGTGGATTAAATATGTTATTATACAAATTTTCGTAACTGCCATGTTTCTCAGTTAACAGCTCAGTGGCTATGTTGTAATAAAAACTAAAGTTTAATGACCTTTATATAATTTTTGAAAGTTTGGTGATACTTTTATATTTTTAGTGATAGTTTAGTAACCATTTGTGTACTTTACCTGAAGATATATGTTACGTTGTTATTAGTTATTATTGTTAGTTTTTTTATCGCTAATATTTTTTGGATTATTATTTAATATATTATTAGTGTAAATAAATTACACAAATATTTTTAGGGTAAACTACTTGGGTGACCACCTAACTATTGGGTCCGACTTATTTTTGACCACCCAACTAAAAAAACTCAAAATTTGACCACCGAACTATTTAATTGGTCCTATTTTTACTATCAGCCGTTAAAATCTAACGGAGGGGTGGCGTGATTGTTAATGAAAATTTGTATAACTACACATTTGGTCTATGTTAGTTACCTATTATATCAATTTGATCCTAATTTATTTCCATCACCTATTAACAAAACCATTTTCTCTCAACCCTATCAAGCCGTCGTCTTTGCTTTCACCACCGCCTTCGACCCATTTTCATTGTTTCCATACCCCGAGCAACCAACTAATCATCTCCATTTTCTTAAACCCAAGCTTGGAGCCAAATGGTGTTCACTATTCAGATACAAACGGATAGGGTCATTTAAGATCTGATCCAATTGGTGGTTCTTCCATTGCCTCCCATGCTATACTCGATTCTACCGCAATCGATGGCATTAAGAGCCCTAGCCTATTACATAGGGAACCTGTAACATCTCGAAAACTGGCCTAGTTGGGATTCAGTTTTTTGGTGATCGGAAAATTTGTTTCCGATCAAGTAAGAAAGATATTAAAATATGAATAATGGATTTAAATTGATTAATTACCGGATAATTGTTAAGTTTTGGGACTTAATTGTAAATATTAGAAATATGTGGTTATTAGTTAAAATTTAGAAATGAAACATAAAATGATATAGAGTTAAGTTATGGCTAAAAGCAACGACTAGGGATGTAACTAGACCGCCTAGTGACTAAATTAAAAAGAATGAAAGTATGTTTAGTGGCTAAACTATAAACATGTGAGGTTTTGAGTTTTAAGTGTAAGATATGATAGAAAGGAATGACTAAGTGCGTAATTAGACCACTTAGTAATTGAATTTAAGAACTGAAATTATGCTTGGTGGCTAAATTATAAGGAGGTAATAATAAATAGCTAAAGTGTAAAGAAGAGAAAAGATTAAGGACTTGTAGCAAATTAACCCACAAGGTTTCTTCATAGAAAGGAAAAGTAAATAAGGGACTAGAAGTATGATTTAACCATTTCTCCTGATTTGGTTCATCATCACCCAACGTGTCTTTTGTCCCAATTTCTTCCAATTTTCAATTATATGGAGATTAAAACAAATGATATAAAGGATCATAGTCCAAATGGTGAGAAATCCAAAGTGGTAACTTCACCATAAATAGGTGAGTCACCGTTTCCATGTGTCCTCATGGAATTTAAAAGCCAAAACTTTAGCTATAAGAAAGCCACATGTTTATGAATTTTTTATAATAATAATAATGAGCAATATGGATCAATGTAATAAATGAGAAAATTTCTAGATTAATCCGAATGTTTAAGGAATCAAGGTTTAAGTGTAAAGTTATGAAACATGGAATTAGGGATTAAGTTGTAAAGATGTCAAGTACTAAGTTTTAAATGCAAGGCATGAAAGAATGGATGGCTAAGTGTATAACTAGCCACTTAGTGATTAAAAGGTAAGAGTTGAAAATGTGCATAGTGGCTAAGAAAAATAAAGGGGGGGGGGGGGGGAACCCACGGTAAGGGGAAAACTTTGGCTAAGTGCCAAGTACCCCATACACGTGGAGATAGAAAATGCATGGCTGGTGAGACATGCCACTAAGAATTGTCCTCCTACAGTCACGTAGGAAACCTTGAACTGTGCTCCAATTTATGTGGAGTATAAAAAAAATAAAAAGAGAGAAAATAGAAAATACACATATATGATAGAAGTAAGATCGGTCAAGAGATTGGGTGGGTGGTTTTGATCGTTGAGCTTGTTCTCGGAAGGAATGAAGAGTGGTTACAACACGTCAAAAATATGGATCGTATTAAGCTATTAAGGAGTGTATATTGAAGCTGAAATCGGCAAGGAGCTTTTGAAAGTAATGGCTCTAATCTTTTAATTGCTTACTGAAAACTCAGTTTTGTTAAATAATTACACAAATGTGAAAGGTTTAAACATGGTATAGATTGCTCAAATCAGTAGTTACTTAAGGGATTCCTTTTTATATGAAAAGGTTAGAATTAAGGTATCGGTTTTATGTCTGAAAGTACTCAAATTTGTCTTATAAATTACTTAGTTCTGTCTGGGGGGTCTGCAACCTTACTAATGATGAAGCTAAATAAGAGTGAAAGAGAGAAAAGATTTATGTTGTTAAAATCAAAAAGGAAAATTCAACGAAACTGATTTTCTATAGCTTACTTATAGTTTAGATTAGCAAAAGACAGCAAAACTATATTGAAACCAAGCTTTAATTGGTATATATATATATATATATTCAAGCATTAAAGGTAAGATTTTTATGTTACAAAGTTTGATATAATCTTTGATAAGTTTTAAGTAATTATGGTCATAGCATATGAGCCCAAATTTTAGGGATTCGAATGATTTATAATCATCTATGGAAATACTTCTTCTAAGTCACGATAATGATAAGCCTAATCATTAGTAGATTGGGGATTTCCAGATCTTTGTAGATAAAGGATTTATGAGCTTAATATTGGATTGATGAAATTTAAATTAATTCCATGTTTAAATCAATCCATGGTCATGGAGTCTTCGTTTCGGCAATAGAATCTAAGGAGGATAAAGTTCAGTTTAGCATTTCGAGTTGTTCGGTGGTTTCGATATATCGGTGAGTGTAGTCGTGTCAAGGGATAAGCTAGGTGTCATCCCGATACATTTGATTTGTGATTATAATGTTTGTGTGCATTTTGCTAAAAGCTCAAATATAACAAGCTTGTGTGGATGCTAATGATAAGCATGGTAAGTTCAAAAGTGTTATTTAATATGCCATATATGTGAAAGTTTGATATGAACATGATATGCTATGATATATGAAGCATGATATGTTAAGTTATGTTATGAAATATGGAGCTAAGGCTCAATTCCGATTCCGATATGTTATGGCCTACGGGCATAAAGGTAATTTTTTTTTACAAAATATATGTAACATTGGATAATTGTGAGTTTTGGATACAATTGACATATCATATGATTATTTGAGCTCGTATAAGTAAGGGATTGGACTACGGTATGAGGTTACGGTCTATATGTGAGGGAGAAAAGGATGGATTGTATAAGGAATTTATCCGGAGCTACGGCTCAAGGCTGCGGCCTATTTTTCGATATATGTGTTGGTGTAAAGGGGAATTCGTGTACCATTTGCTACTGTGTCCAAGGGATTGGTATGTGTTAAACTTTGCTACGATTATGCGAAATTATGATATAAGATATATATGAATTGATATGCATATATACACTTAATGTTTTACTCATGACATAAATGCATGCTTATGTACTCCATATTGTTAATTAATAACGTCAATTATGAACTACCTCACTAGGCTATATAAGCATAACATATGTATGTCTCATGCATTTCAAGACTTTGAAGAACTCTAACTTGATCGTGTGGTAGAAGTTGCAAGTCACTCCAAGCAAATCCCATGTATGTTATTTTTACCTTTAAACTCCTAGCAAGGTGGAATAGATTTTAAATATGTTTAATTAGGCCTCTTTTGTTTGTATATGTCAGCTCCTGAGTTAATATAGTAAAAACTTAGTTTTTGGTTTGTATTTGACCTATAACGCACTAAAAAGGGAAATGCTAGTAAACGGATTCAAAATGCTATAAAATTTGGTAAGCTATTAAAAATAGTTGTTAACAACTTGTTGGTAAATTTTCATGACATTTGGTTAATGTTTGGTATGCTAATTTGATGAAAAATCAGAAGAAAAATGCTACCACATATCTAACCGTACCGATATGGGTGATGACGTATCGGTACGGGTTCACCATAATGAACTTGGATTAAAAGGCGTTTCGGTACTGGGCATTACGTATCGGTACGGAAATTAATCACTGCAATTTTACTGTAGCATCCGTACCGATACGACTAATGGCCACACGTATCAATATAGGATATCGACACGACTTTAACCGTTTTAACGACCTTGATAGGCGTACTGATACGGTGTGATTACGTACCGGTACTGTACCCATACCATAACAGAATTACTTACCTTCTGGTGTTACCGTACCGATACGGATAGTAGGTGTATCGGTACGGGAGCCTGTTAAGTTAAAAGTTGTAACATGAATTTTCTGTGCCTGTAATCTAGTCCCTAAGTTGCCTTAAATTAAATTAAGCTTGTTAATGTCATATGATACGCATGATAAATTAAAGACATGTTTAAGATAGTCAATTTCATAATTATGGGATAAAATCAGCTTAAAGCTTATTAATTTAATAGATTTATAAATTGGTCCCTAAATGTTAGGGACTTAATTGAACAACCCATAGTCTTTATATGGATCTGAATATTTATTTGCATAGTCATATAAATAATAAATCGCATGAATCATGCTTTGGCTTGTCTAGCAGATATGACATTTATTTAGTTTCGAATAGGTATAAGAAAATTTGAATAAAGACTCCTAATTTGTAGAATTTATGATTTAGTCTCTAAATTCGGAAAGGTTTAAAATTGATCCCGAATTGAGTAATTGTCCGGTAAACCTTTGTAACGCTATAATAATAGTTTGAACACTGTTCCGAACTCCGAATTCGTTGTCGGTAACACATTTCGACTCGGTTCTCTACCAGACCGAGAATGGGGTGTTACAGAATCAACTGAAGCAAATGGTGGAGATGACCATTCTGTCGCAAGACTGCTCAATGATAGCGGGGGTTTACTGGGAGGTGGTAATAGTGTGGCAGTAGCTATTGATGAAATGAATCTGGGTCTTCTGGAGATGACGAAAACAAAACAAAATTTAAAAATTCTGCATTAGTTGCTAATGACAATCAAGTGGAGGCTGAATGGATTGAACAATATGATCCTAGGGTCTTGTTTCATGCATCGATGTGGTTGATTTTAATGGATCTAGAATTGTAGCGATGTCTCTCTCGCTAAAAAAAAGTATTTTGTTGTTTTTGATTTGTTTTGAAAATATTATCTTTCGCGAGAAGTTTTATAAAATCCATGTTTTATTTAAAAATGAAGTCGCTACCGGCCACTTAGGTAGGCCGGACACCATAAAAATCAGAGATTTAAAGTTGATGAGTTCGAGAGTCGGTTACGGATGGGGAAAGATTAGCACCCACACACCGCCCAAAATTGGTATTTTAATAATTATCGTTTTATTAATATTAGACTTTCCGAATTAAAGCAACAATTAAATTAAAATTCGATTATATGTGTGAGTAGATTTTAAAGGCCCGTTATTCGAGAGTAAACACCCAACCACTATTACTACGCCTGATACTGACCCCGTTTATGCTCGAATAAAAATGCACTGCATTGACAAAATATATTTTCGAAATGCAATCTTAGATCATAGCAAACATAAACATAAATAAATACAAGGCGATAAAAAATAAATACTAACATCATAACCTACTAATCCAACATACATAAATATTAATCTAACACAAATATATAGATATCACTCTAACACATAAAAACAAGTCTAACATAAATAAAATGCTAATCTAAACATTCATAATATTAATCTAAAAATATACTAATTAAGGTAAAATAAATATTTAACATTATTTATATACATTGTAATTAAATAAAATGTTATATATTATTTTACAAGCATACATAAAAATAT
This sequence comes from Hibiscus mutabilis, assembly GCA_019671005.1. Taxonomy (NCBI): domain Eukaryota; kingdom Viridiplantae; phylum Streptophyta; class Magnoliopsida; order Malvales; family Malvaceae; genus Hibiscus; species Hibiscus mutabilis. The sequence continues at coordinate 71,477,617 of CM033713.1, forward strand.
ATACACATACATATATAAAAAATAAGATAAAATAAAAAATATGTGAATATTATACATAGATAAAAACATAAATACGTATGTACATATATGTTATATATTTAATAAATAGTAAACTACTTTATGGTAATAATAATAATAATAGAATGCTAAAATAAAGATGCATGATCTATACTAACACTTCATAAAATAGCATGGATTTAAAGGTTATGGATTAAAATGTATGAATATCTAATTACATAGCATAAATGTCTAATATTACAGGATGAAAATGAAATAGATGCAAAACATGCGGGCTGAAATGCAACTAAGCAGAAATGCATGGCTGGAAATTAAATTTTGTGACTAAAATGAAATGAAACAGGAACCGAAAGTCAAAATGAATATGCATAAGAAAAACAAGGATCGAACACAAGATTAGACCACAGACAGAAATGGGGCGGGAAAAGAGTTTAGGGACTTGATATGTAATTAGACCATTAAACAGAAGCAAAGACACCAAATGGTGTCGTTTTAAGATGTTTGCGTTAAAAATAAGTTTGGGTTATTTGTTTATTTCGAATAGATAAAAACCTAAAACTTTTAACCCTCATTCTCTTAAATCTTAGACTTAAACCGCCGGCGCCGCTCTCCATGGGGACCTCCATGCTCGGCCGACCGTTATATGTTGTTCGACGGCGACTCGGCGTCACGGCGAAGATCAGTTCATCGAAGACACAGGTAAATCTCTAACCTTTCTTTTTTTTTTTGATGTTTTGAGTTTTACAAACAAAAAACGTTTTGATTTTGAAAACAAAAAATGTATCTTGATTCAAAAAAAACTAAACGAACTTTGCTTTTGATTCTAAATAACAAGATGGATTCTGAAAATTTTCGATTTCGAATTTCTTACATTTTTTATCTGAAATCCTTACAAAGTTCCCTCCACTCTTTGTTTTTTTTTACTCCGCACCTTTTTACAATTTTGGTTCGGTTTATTTATAACCGATCTAATGTACTAACTCCCCTATTTTTAATTTGCTGTAGATTTGGAAGATGAATCTTGCTTGCCAAATTTTTAGGGATTATAGAGTGTTGATTCAGGGTATTGGTCAGTTGGCGGAGGTTTTTTTGTTTTTTATTTAGGGTTTGGTTGGATTTGATTTATGGTTTGTTTTAAGGTTACTAATTTAAGGTTTTTAGGGTTTCAGGGTAGTTGTGGTTATAGTTTGGGGTTGGTCGCCAGAAATGGTGAACGGCGGCGGCGACTGCGGTAGAGGAGGAGGCAGCTAGGGTAAATGATATTAGGGTTAGATTTTAAGTTTAGGGTTTTTTTGGTTGTCGGGTTAGGTTAGGGTTTGGATCCTGGTAGGTTTTGGGTAATGGGTACTGGTTTGGTTAGTGGGTTAATGGGTTTGGGTGAAATAGGTTATTACAGATGCCCCTCTTTGCTCGTTGTTGTGTAACGGCGACGAAGCAAAGACTAAAAATGACCCATTTCATCCGGTATGGCTGGTCGTCCCCTCTTGACGTTCGTCTTCGTTCTTCTGTAGATCTTCTTTTTCTTTGATGCATGTCTTCTTTCTTTTCTTGGTTGATCTACCTTGTTACTCTTGGGGTGCAAAATCTTCAATATGGGGTTGTCTATTGGGGAAGCAAAATGAGTTCCACTTGCTACATTATTGATAATAAGCTAATACCTAAAGAGAGTTTGACCCAGTTGCAACACCGACGAAGAGGCATGGTCTACAAAATTTGATCTAGCTGCGACACTGACGAAGAGGCATGATGAAAAAAACTAACAACTTTTTCCTCTTTTTTTGTTTTTTGCTTTCTTTCTTTTTTCGTTTCTTTTTCTTTTTTGTTTGTTTTTTTTCATTTTTTTTCTTTTGCTTTTTTTCATGGTAATACAAGAGTAAAAATGACCTGGCTACAACACCGACGAGGAGACCAGGTCGATAGATAGATGTTGGACCCTACTACTCCATAAACAGAGAAGTAAGATCGGAGAACGTTGGTAACATAGATTCAACCACCCCATCAGCGAAGGGGCTGGATCAGATAATGGCGACCTGGAACCGGCTACACCATCAGTGGAGAGCAGGATCAGAGGACGACTGCAACTTGGACCTAGCCATTCCATCAGCGGAGGACTAGATTGGGCAATGAAAGTTAATAAATTTTGATTTTTATCATTTTTCTTTTCTTTTTCTTTTCTTTTTTATTTTTTTCTTTTTTTCTTCTTTTTTTCTCTTTTTTCTTTTTCTTTTTCATTAATAAAAAAGACTTGAAAATCAGTAAAGTTGGATCTATCAACGGAGAAGCAGAACATTAACTGGAACCCTACTACACCATCAGCGAATAAGTAGGATAGCAGCAACTAAGACTTAGCCACTCCATCAACGGAGGACTGGATCGGATAATGACGACCAATAATCTGCTACACCATCAGCAGAGAGTAAGATTAGAGGACGACTGCAGCTTGGACCTAGCCACTCCATCAACGGAGGACTAGATTGGATAATGACGACCTGGAATCGGCTACACCATCAGCGAAGAGCATGATCTGAGGACGACGGCAGCTTGGACCTAGCCACTCCATCAGCGGAGGACTGGATTAGACAATGACGACCTAGAACCAGCTACACCATCAGCAAAAAGCATGATCTGAGGACGACGGGAGCTTGGACTCGGCCACTCCATCAGATGATGACCAGATTAGACAATGACGACCTGGAACCGGCTACACCATTAGCGGAGAGCAGGATCTGAGGACGACAGGAGCTTGGACCCAGCCACTACATCAGCGGAGGACTGGATTGGATAATGATGACCTGGAACCGGCTACACCATCAGCGGATAGCAGGATCTGAGGATGACGATAGCTTGTACCTAGCCACTCCATCGGCGAAAATACTAGATCGGGCGATAACGACTTGGAACCGGCTACACCATTAGCGGAGATCAGTATCTGAGGACGATGATAGCTTGTACCTAGCCACTCCATTAGCGGAGAGACTAGATCGGGTGATAACGACCTGGATTTGGCTACACCATCAGCGGAGAGCAGAATCTTAGGACGACGATAGCTTGTACCTAGCCACTCCATCAGCGGAGAGGCTAGATCGGGCGATAAAAGTTGATAAGTTTTTTTTCTATTTTTGATTTTTTTCTTCTTTTTTTTATTTTTTCAAATTTTGATTTTTTTGATAAATTTTCTTTTTTTATTGAACTATACAAAAAAGTAAGACTCGAGAAAAAATTAGGTTTTGGTTGCACCGTCAGCGGAGAAACAAGACCTGAATAGAAATTTGATCTGCTTGGAGAAAGGTTCGGATCTGTTGCACCATCAACGGAGAAACGAGATCTTTAGGATGCCTATATTGTTGCACCATCAACGGTAAAGTAGAATCTAGAAATTGTTGGCCTATCAACAATGACGAAGGCAAGATCTGAAAAAGGCTAATTCTGCTGCTCTACTGGCGAAGAGGTATGACCTAAAATGGAAAAAACATTAATCAGTAAATGTTCACAAAATTTGTCACTATTACCTTTTATTGATGTTCCAGCATCCTCTTTGTGTTTGGCCTTCTTCATGGCTAGAGGTTGGCATTTGTGTTGTTGCCCCAATGGCTGAGGTTCTTTGGTTTATTTCGAATCTGTTTGTATGTACAAGCAAAAATACATGGATTTTAAGCCTAAATGTATGTGTCTATCCTAAATGCAAGGTGACTTTAGTGTATGCACTGAACATAGATGTATGATGTATGCAAAAATGATTTAATGCTAGATGAATGCAACTAAATGCCTGAATGTGATATGATTTTTCTTGCCCTCAAAGGGATGCCCCTGACTCCTCACTGGTCTCGTCAGGATCTTGGTTTTTTGTATGTGACAGTGCCCCAACCTCAACTTGGGTTCGACCAGTCATATGGGTGCATGCCCCAACAGTTTATTCGTTCCTATGCCATTGTCTGAAACTGCTATTGAATTTGACACTTTGAGTATGAATTCTGTTGCCCCCTAGGTTGGGTTTATAAATTGTGTTGGTTCATGGTAGCTCATTATTTTTTGGATTGGGTGCAATTTTACAGACTGTGGTCAATGTAGACATTTCAGGGGTGCAAGGGTTTGACTCAGCAACGAAGGTTGGACCTTGGCAAAGAATGCCCCTGGACTGGGGCCTTGTTAGAGGCATAATGTTTGTAAAAGATGTGGAGGGTGCTTTTGGACATGCCCCAAGATCAAACTCTTGTAGAGGTTCTGTAAGGTGCTAGATCAACCAACTTCGTTGTATTTAATGGGGCAACCCGAGGACCAGTTTTATTATTCTGAAAATGAATACATGCAAAATGTGTCCTAAATCGATGCAATGCAAAATTAAGATTCTGATGATGTTGTGCAATGATGCAGGTGAAATCAATGCGATAAGAATAAAATGAAACGAGTTAGTACCAAATAAAATGACTAAATAAAACAAACGATAAATATAACAAAAATAGAGTAATAAAAACTGTACATAAACAAGAAATAAGGCACCAGAACCTAAATAAGGTGACCACTAATCGGGCAGAGTTTCACACGGCTCTAAAGGGTTGGCTCTTACTGTTCACTATATGCAGTTTTGGTGCTAAGGGGTACCCGAATTGTCCTTGTTGTCATCTACTAAGAGTAGCAAGGCCCCCGATAATTATCTTTTAATCTCATTGAAATATTTGCAGTTCACCATTTTCGTTATTACCGTGGCTGTGCATGCATTTGCACTCATGCATGTGTTGTGTGGGGGGAGTGACTCGAAGTTGGTCTCTCGGAATTAACACGACTTTTGTATTCCTTAGTGGGGCTGAAATTGGAAGATTCATCTCGATTCTTCGAAACTCTTCTTCAATACTCAAGGCATGTGCAGCATTTGCTCTACTCCAGGTAAAATGTTAATTTCTTCGATATGTATTGCTAAGGGATATTTACATGTTCCATCTTTTAATCTCATTGACATATTTGCAGTTCACCATTCCCGGTGGCCGACACGCCGTGCACCATGGTAGCCTCATGCAGGGTGGTGGAGCAGCAAGGGTTCTGCGTGCAGCAGCTGCGGCAGCTACGTCTCCTATCGAGGCTAAAATTTTTGCGAGAATTCTACTTAGAAACTTGGAGCATCACCAAGTAGAAACATCCATCTAAAGTCAGGAACCAACATAATTTATCAGTCAACTAAAGAATTTCATTAATATATATCTGCCATAAAATTACATTTCTAAGGTCTCTCTATCTCTCTCTGCCTGTAACCCTTTGAACATAAGAACTATTGGAACACATTTTTGTCTTTTGTAGTTCATTATTTTTGTGTGTGTCTGTATCTGTTGCAGCAATATCTTCTTTATATATATGTGTATGTGTGGACATAAATGCCTTTTGAGGACTTAAACCTGTGTAAGCTCCATGTTGTGTCTGTATTGGTTCACTTGATGAGTTAATGACAGCTTCTTTATTCTTGTATTCTACTAGTAGTTTTCTTTAGATTTATATTCAATATACAGGCGGCGGCGGAAACAAAAGGTTTCCACAAACGCTTTGATTTTAGTGTTTAGGGTTATAGTGTTTAGGGTTTAAAGGTTAGGTGTTTAGGTTTAATGGGTTATAATTTAGGGGTTGTGGTTAGAATTATAGGTTTAGAATTAAAATTTAGGGTTTAAATGTTAGAGTTTAGAGTTTAGTGTAATATGGTTAGAGATTTAAGTTTTAACCTATAAACCCTAAATTATAACCTCAATCTTAAATTCTAACCACATCTCATCAATTTTAAACCACTAAACCTAAACCCCTAATTTTTAACCCTAAAATCTAACCCTTTTTCTTTTATATAAATTATACTTGTTGGATTATTAGAAATTTCCATGGAGCAGATTGTCAAATATTTATGGAGTCTTTTTTTTTTTTTACAAATGATCTTTTATTTATCAGTGTCTTTAATTAATATTTAAATAAATAAGACGGTGAATTAAAATCACCTTCTGAGAAGAAAGTTTAATCGTAAGTATATTAAATAATAATTTATATCACTAACAATTAGTTAGTCTGGTGAGATGAGACGCTATATTCTTTAAGTAAGGTTAGTAGTTTGAATTCGGCGTTGTGAATGGAGCAAACTGAGTTAGAAATTTAATTAACAAAAAATAATTTATATCTATTTTAAAATGTGAGAACAATAAAATTATTTTCTTTAAAAATTGTGAGAACAATAAAATTAATTTTCTTTCAAAAATTAGTTTTATTTTAAACAATTGATACAATAATAAATTTAGTCATTTAATTCCTTTGTCAATGTAATTACTTTTTTTTGTCTTATTTTCAAAATGAGTTGATTTTGACTCTTAACATTAAAAAATTAAAATTATTAATTTTAATAGAAATAAGAACTAAAACATTAAAATTTTAATGATGTTGTATGAGAACTTGCATGATAATCGATGTGTTTTCATATCAATTTATTTTGAAATTATGTATATATATATTTAAAATTTTTAATTCTTAAATTATTTTTAATTCTTAAATTATTTTTAATTTGACATATAAGATAAATATTATTATGCCAACATGTATTTACATGCAGATTGACCAAACTGCTGTCACATGAATATCAATAAAATCGTTGTTTTCGATTAAAAAAAAAGGTTTAATTCACAATTTCCCTTTCAAAACGTACATTTTTTTTTATTTTGCATCTTAAATTATATTTTTTTCCAGTTTATCCCTTAAACTATCAAATTTTCTCCAAAAATTATTAGCGTCCAATTATAATGTGGCATGCGTGACAATTTTATCAAACATTTTTTATTTCGGGAATAAATTAAGATGGAAAACGATAGTTTAATGGAAAATAAAAAAATAGGGTGTAAAGTGAAAAAGAATGTTATCCTTCAAGAAAAGTTGTAAATTAAGGGGGGAAACGATTTAACTTTTTCTAAACGGTTGGGAATTAAATTAACAATAACTAAATCTAAATTGCGATAAATATGGAAGATCAAATTTATCATTTTATCATTATCTTTTTCCAAGATATATAACTTTTACTTGTTTAGCAAGAAACTGTACCGTGGCATGAAAAAACAAAATTGAGGATAATATGGTGAACTGATAGCTCTCTATTATATAATTGTTTACTGCTTGGGTAATCAAGGACGGAGTCAGAATTTAGAGTTGAGGGCAAAATGTAAATTTTAAAAGATGGAGGATAAATTTATAATTAATTTATTTTTTAATATATATATATATATATAAAGAACAAAGTAAAAAAAATTGGTGCATGGGAGAGCCCCTCCCACAATAGGCATGGGTTCGTCCCTTATTAGAATCTTCATTGTAGCATATATGTTTATACACGATTAATCGTACTTGAAGAATAAATGTCAGATACGGATGTATATAATCCGAATATATTTAAAATTTTCAATCTTTATTATCTGGAATATCAATCTAGGCTATATCCTTCCATGATATCAAAAAAAAAAAAAAACACAGACGTACATACATGGATCATAATTATTCGGACAAAGAACTTGGGATGATTGAAGAGATGGCAACACTGACCATTAGGGGTGAGCGAAACTCGACTCAATTCGAAAAAATCGAATAATTCAACTTGAAATAAAAATACTCGACTCGTCTTGACTCGACTCGAAATTTTATAAACTCGACTCGGCTCAAAAAAATTTCATATAAAGTTTGAGTTGTAAAATAGAAACTCGAATAACTCGGAATTTTTAGTAATTAGTGGATTTTTTTTTAAGTTCGAGACGATTCCCTCAATTTTTTATTATATATATATATCGATATATAAAAATATGAACAAATATTGCAACATATGAAATATATATATATATATATATATATATATATATGCATATCTTATATGATTAGAGAAAGTGGTTTAAATTAGAATCAACCGTACTATAACATGATAAATAATTACAATTAGATTTTTATAGGAACTTGAAAACTCGACTCGAATTTCTTAAACTCGACTCGAATAGAAAAATTTTTAAATAAAGTTTGAGTTGTAAAATATAACACGTCAACTCGAATAACTCAAAATTTTTTACTCGACTCGATTGAACGTTCGCCCATACTTCACACCTTTATTTCTTTCCGTTTTTGAAAGCTTCAATCTTTAGCGGATGCTGCATGACAAAGGGAATCAAGCATGAGAACGTAAATAAATTTATTTGACAGAACTCAAATAATTCGATTTTATCTTAAATCGGCTTGTGTTTCAAATTTTGAAGTTCAAGTCGAATAAAAAAATTACTCGTGGCAATTGGTGTTCTTAGAAATTGAGTAATCGATTTGAACATAGCACTTATTCGGAAGAGACGATGCTAAATCTTCCTTAATAGTGGGAAACCGAGCTTGATACAGGCGCACGCTGCTTGCTTGTCGGTGGTGGTGACCGCGATCCTCTTAAGCTTCGCCAGCCCACCGCAGCAGAGAGCCAAGGGATAACCAGTCCTTCAGGTCAAGTAGGGGATGCACGAAGCTAAACATCCGTCCACTTGGTCACAACTTACGACGGCAGCCTAGCCCAACTCCACCATGAATTGCACCGTGGCAACCACCGCAAAAACTGAGATCACCAATCCCTTCACTCTCCCCTCGTTTCAAAGACGAGACGATATGTGAAATTTTCAAGCTTTTCTTGTATAGTTGTTTAAGCTTGAGAAAGGGTACTTACAAGCGTATGTGGGTCAATGGTTGGCGAATTATAGTTAAAAAGTTTACTAAATATATTATTTTATAATTTTATAGTTTTTAGAAGAACTAAAGAATAATTTTACCATTTTATTTTCGCCACAGGTTACAGTAATCATTGAGCTTTTATACTCATTTGGAAATTTGATGAGCATTTGTTTTCAAGTGTAATTTTGGATTGTTATAATAAGAGAAATCGTACACGGTCCTTTAAGGGTGTTGATTCCCGGGTACTCGAAGTACTGGGTACTCGGTCTCTTAAATATTAAATTTTTTGGCCATGTTTCAGCCCGTAATTATCGGATAGTCGTAAAACCCTGATACACATAAATTCGGGTAACGAGTACCCGGTTCACTTTATTTATTTATTTTTAATTTAAAAGTAAAAAAATGACTTAGTAAACACATACAATTTATAAGTTCATAATACATAACCCAAACTCAAAAATTAATGATTTGAAGTTAGTTTTAAGATAGAAATACATGGATATATATATATATATATATATATATATATATTAAAGTTTATCACCAAAAAGACATTAAAAATATTAATCTCGTTTTTTTCTTTCAAATCTTGTATTAGCAAATTAATACAAATTTTTTTGAAAATTTTAAAACTTAAAACTATATAATACAAACATAGAAAAAATTTAGAGATTTAAATTTAATTTTAGGGTAAAAGTATTAAGGAACCTAAAATAAAAATATAATTTAAAGTTAAAAAATAAATATATTAAAAGTACATGGTCGAGTACCTGAGTACAAAAAAATTTTGGCCCAGACTCGACCCTACTATCCGAAAAAATCCCGAGTTAGGTAGTCGGCCTGTTCCGGTAATTTTTTTAAATAATTACCCGGTTTTTTAAGGTTCAAGTCGGCAGTTCGACAGGCCGGGTCAACCTACGATCCTTAACACAAGAAGGACTCAACATGACTCAAGTTGAATGTTTATAAGAAAAAATAAAAAAAATTAGTCATCAACTAGTAATAAAGCACATGTGAAAAGTAAAATTGTAGTAGTACACTCCATGGAACTTAAGTCTTGTTGGATTCATTTTTATTCAAAAGTCGGACTACTACATATGCAACAAGTCAAACAACATTTATTTATTTTTAAATTGATGATTCATTTTAATAAAATGGCACAATATCTCTCAAATCTTTGAATAGTACTTGTTTGCTCTGTTTTTTTTAGCCTTTGATAAATTCATGCACGTCTTACATATAAAATTACTTGAACTTATATCTTATATAAATAATATTTTCTTTCCCACTTAAATCATTTCTTGAATTCATTATATGTCGTATTTTATACACTCATCCCTTTTTTAACTCTATGATATAAGACACGCACCTTGTAAACAAAACTTATTGAACTCGAGCCTCTTAGAATAAAAATCATATTTTCTATTGAGACACTCTTTGGGTTCTAAATAACATCTATTATGATAATTAAATCTCACGTTATCTTTAATACTATGTAAGATTCTAGAAAATCGAGTCATATATATAATTAAGTAGTGTTACAATAATATTTTTAAAATAAATATTGATATTTGAGTTAACACAAGAGATAAAGCGAATAAACATATATAACTACTAAATTAATTAGTTGATTTCAAAGTCGAGTCATATTTTTGAACCGTAGATAGAAATGTTTCATCCCCGGATCCTAGGGGCTTATATGGGGTCAACATTGATCGATCTATCTATCAGCTGATTCTGGAAGGCCTGTTGAGGATAAGCTTGTCGATACCGCTGGGAAACTTGACAATACCCGAAAAGCACCACACTGCTGCTGACATATTCTTAACCAAGGGGTTATAGAGGGAATCAATTGTGAGTTGAGTAGTATAGTGACTAATTAAAAATCTGAAATGAGTTTCATGCTTTTTCTTTAAAATATTAGTTTTAGAGATTTCTTTAAAAATTTATATTTTTGAAAATAAAATTGGAGTCGCCAACGATCATTTTAAAAAGGTAGATCGGACACTGAAAAATAAAATTAGAAATTTAAAAAAGGGTTCGAGAGTCGGTTACGTGTGTGGAAGGATTATCACCCCACAACGCCCAAAATTGGTGCCAAATCAATTACCATTTTATTAATATCAATTTTTGCGAGTTAAAGTGACTAACTTGAAATTTGGTTATACATGTAAGTAAATTTTAAGGGCCCGTTATTCGATAATAAACAAAAAATCACAACCACTACGACTGGTACTAGCCACATTTACTCTCGAATAAAAGGGCACCATATTGACAATTTGTATCTCAAATGCAATATAATAGCGATATATGTATGAACAAATCAATAATGATAACATAAATAAAGGGTAACACAAGTAAAATAAAAACAAAAGAATTATATAGATGTATATATAAGGATATGGTAATGTAAGACGTATATATATATATATATATATATATATATATATATATATATATATATATATAATTCACACAATATAGTATATGTAATAAATATACACGCATAATATATATATATATATATATATATATATATATATATATATATGAACATATATGTTTAATATATAAAGAAATTTTAGGGACTTGATTTTTGTTCAAAAATTAAAAGGCTTTTTATACTTTTAAGCCTAAATTTTTTGAATTATTTGTAATTAGGATAAAATTAATAAAATGTGTAAAGAATGAGGACCAAATGTGTTAGTATACAAACTTGCTTAATTAAGTGACTTGATTGAAATCAAATTGAAAATCTAATGACTTAATTAACAAAAGTTTTAGTTCATAGGTTAAAAATAGAATGAAGCTTATAGTTTGGTGACCTCATGATAGTTTACCCTATACATTTCTACTTAATTTTGTTTCTTTTTGGCGCGGCACATTCGTAAAAAATTCAGAAAAGCCTCCTTATCTTCTTTATCCCTTAATCTGTAGACCGTAGGGTTTATCTTAAGCTCACAGTCACTCGCAACACAAACAAATTTGTCTCAATGATTCATCGGATTCCCATTTCCTTCAATCCAGCACTGTACTAAATACCGTAATTCTTCTTCTTCTTCTTCTTCGGTTGTGATAATCCAAAGGCTTAATCCAAGCCCCAAACAGAGAGCTCTCCTGCAATGGCTATTCTCGCTTTCCCCTTAGTCATTTCCTTTCTCAAGCCCAACGCTCCTCACTTAGCTCTCCTCCGTCTCGCCAAGCCCAGTGCTATCCTCCACGCGCCGCTGCCGCCTTTGAGCCGTCGCAACTTCCGTCAAACAACCACCGTCGCTGCTCTTCACACTTCTTCAATTCAACAACATTCCTCGACGGACGCCGGAGGTGGAGAGCCGAAGAAAGCTTCTGTTCTCACATTTCAACAAGCTATTCAAAGACTCCAGGTTTCATAAATACTACTTGCATCGCATGCATTACACTGATGAATGATCGCACTATATGTATTTAGTGACGGAAATTCTGTATATTCGTTGCTAATTTGGTAGGAATATTGGGCGTCGGTTGGATGTGCTATAATGCAATGCAGCAACACTGAGGTATTGTGACAGTAACGTCCTAGCTTCATTACCGTGGTTGTTTTTATCGTATTCTTCTTATTCTTTTTCCTTTGTAATTTTTGCTGGAAAGTTTATTTGCGGTTGGTTTTTAGGTTCCTTTTCTATTGCAAGTTCATTTACAGCGGCTGTGCTTATCTTCATATTCTTCTACCTTTTTTTTCCCTTTTACTGGGTCGGGTTTTTGAGTTATTGTTTATTGGGAGTCAGTATTCATCGAGATGTTGTTTCTAATGAGTAGGTTGGAGCCGGAACAATGAATCCTTTGACATATTTAAGAGTTCTTGGTCCGGAACCATGGAATGTTGCGTAAGTATGCTTATGATTGCAAGTTTCTTGAACTTAAATAAATTCTTATGCATTTTAACCCTTTGCGTTTTCTAGTCTTTTTAATGATTACACCTTTTTTGGGTGTGTATACATGTCATCTTATATAGAATGGGGGAGGTTATGAAGTTCTTATTGCAGGTTATCTGGCGAGTGCTCCATGGACTCATCCATTTTAATTATGTTTTCTTCTTGTTCAGGGTGTAGGGTATAGTGTTATGTGGACTTATTTGTTATTTTTTTTTGAAAGAACACATCGATAGTTAATTTCCTGTTAAGATACTGAACAACATCTACTATGCATCATTGCACTTTTAATATCTAATAACCATTGGAGAATTTTGGGTTTTCTATTGAAGGTATGTGGAGCCTAGCATCCGGCCAGATGATAGTCGTTATGGAGAAAACCCTAACAGGCTTCAACGCCACACTCAGTTTCAGGTTTGTGCGGTTTATTGAGTAGATCATTTTTTGATATTTTAATGGCTTATTAAGCTTCTTCTTTGCAGTATTTTTGCAGTTCCTTTATATTTTCACACCCTTTCCTTGATTCTTTTCAGGTTATACTAAAGCCTGATCCAGGAAATTCACAAGACCTCTTTATTCGTAGCCTGTCGGCTTTAGGTATTTGGTTCACCTCCTTTTCTTCCATTCTTGATATACAGTGGCGAGAGCTTTGCTATTTAAACACTTGTTTCTCCTTGTAAGCTGCCATAATTATCTAATGCTGCCTTTGTTGTAGTTTGTGCTAATCTCATCCATACAATTTATCTTGGTAAAAATATGTTTGCAAACAAATAATTCCTCTAGTAGAAGAGTGTTTACGAAGTTTAAGATCTGCCAAGGAAGAGATACAAATGAAGAAACATGAACACAATATAGAATAATGCTTGTGACCAATGAAAGCTTGAAGAATATAAGAATTTTTTGCTTTTTTTTGATTTTCTTATTCTCACCTTGGTGTTAGTGATAAGATTTTCTAGCCTTTTCATGTTCTGTTTGCATCAGGTATTGATGTTAGTGAACATGATATACGGTTTGTCGAGGACAATTGGGAGAGCCCGGTAATATGATCTATTTTCATGGTGGCTTTTTTTATGCTATGTATGTTTTCCAATCTGGATAGTTTCATGTAATTGGTTAAAGCCAGTTTGCCTCCCAATTTTGAGAGCCTTAAAACTATGATATTTTAAGCATCACATTGGTGTTATTGACTTCACATTCTTACAGGTACTCGGCGCATGGGGTTTGGGCTGGGAAATCTGGATGGATGGGATGGAGATCACTCAATTCACCTACTTCCAGCAGGTTTGTTCTTTGACATCTAAATGTTGAAATGTCTCTTTTTTTGTAAGTTGTGATCTTCACTCAGACAACATTAAGAGGTTTTCTCTTGATTCTCCCAAGTTATCTGAATCTGTGAGCTGTCCCCCCTCCCCCTCCCCCTCTTCCTCTCAGGCTGGAAGTCTTCAGTTGTCACCGATATCTGTTGAAATCACATATGGCCTTGAGCGCATACTTATGTTACTTCAGGTGAATTTCATTACATTATTCATCATTCTTTTCTTCTTTTTATTCATTTAGTCTGCCTAATGTTACATCAGTTATGATTTGCAGGGTGTTGATCATTTTAAGAGAATTCAGTATGCTGATGGGATTACATATGGGGAACTGTTCATGGAAAATGAGTAAAGTTTTTCACCTTTTTCTTTTCGTCTTTTAGATCGAAGAGTTGTCTTGAAGGTTCATTGCGTGATGCCCGTTGATTCTCCCAAGAGACCCAGACTTGGATTGTCTTTAATTTATTATTCTGGTTAAGTTTATCAACATCTGCAGCCTAATGGCTGGAAATGCTTTTGTTTTACTATTTATGTAAAATGTGGATAATTGTTCTATTGAATCGTGTACTTTCAGGAAGGAAATGAGTGCTTATTATTTAGAACATGCCAGTGTTGACCATATTCAAAAGCATTTTGATTTTTTTGAGGAAGAAGCTCGTTCCCTACTTGCTTCAGGATTGGCAATTCCTGCGTAGGTTTACAGATGTTCCGATGATTTGCATTCCTCAACTTTTCCTTATTTACTTTCTCTGTAAGTTAACATTTTATCCACAACATGCTAGGTATGACCGGCTTCTGAAGACCTCTCATGCTTTTAACATCTTGGACTCTAGAGGCTTTGTTGGGGTAACAGAGCGTGCTCGTTATTTTGGTCGGATGCGCAGGTATGATACTTTTCTGGCATTATATCAATTCATTCACATTGTAAACTAACGGGATACAGAAGAAGGCATGAACTGCAGTATATTTAGATGACTGATCCTCCCTTGAGCAAAAGAAATTGTTCTGTTTGTTTAATTTGTTTTCCTTGCTCTTGTCCCAAGGCATGGACTGCATTATTGATAGATAACTTATCACCCTTTTAACAAAAGAAGTTGCTTTGTTTATTTAATTGATTTTCCTTGTTGTTCTAGTCCCGCATCTCTCACGATGCTCGTCATTGTTGATTTATCAGTTTGGCCCGTCAATGTGCCCTACTCTGGCTAAAGACACGAGAATCTCTTGAACATCCTTTGGGTGTCGTCTCTGAACCTGTTGATCATGTATGTCCTAAAGAGGTTCTGGAGGCAGCAGTCAAAAAGGTTAGTCTAAATTTTCATTTTTTGTTATTTCTTTCTCAACTTTCTTATTGTAGCACTTCTTATACTATTGAGAGCTTGTAATTAATGTCCTATTTCTTTGATTGTTGCACTTTCAAATTTTTCGTAGTTAGTTATATGAATCCTAGATACATGCCAATTATAAGATTTGGGAAAGTTATCCTTGCACAGACAACCTACTTATTGATTAACTTTTGGGCACGCCAGCAACCTATTTGTATTTTGGCTACACTTATAGGTTTGGCTCCAATCTTCTGTTGCATATCCTTTGTGAAATGATGATGTCTACTGTAGTCTGTCCTTGCAATAAGCCAGACCTCCCCGGTGCATTGGTGCATTGAGTGCTAGTGCCCGGGTACTTCATACCAGCGGATTGGTGATGCCTCCTTGTTCCATTTTCTTACAAAGTTTGAAGTTTATAAGTTAGAGGCATTTCATCTTAACTGTGCATAGCTTAATTGAAGCATTTTATGTTAAATTGTTATGTAAAGATGTCTTCTATAAACGAACACATATGACACAAATACAAGTTCATGCATTTTGTAAATTGCCCTCCCATTTCGAAATATATGTTTCAAGCACAAATGTATTTTTTTCTTGACATTCTCCTATTCTGCTGCTATTTACACAAGAAATTCTACATAATGTCTACAATTGTTTTATTTTTTAGCACTAGGCTTTTGTCTTCTATTCCTACCTAGTTGAAACTTGAAATTGTTTCCATTTAGCTAACCATAGCTTTTCCATAATGAAAATTCTGTTAAATGCTACTTCACTAGTTTCTTTTAAGGTTCTACTTTTCCCGAGCGTTTGATAACCATATCTTTAAATTCAAATAACAGTTTTCTATGGTTATTTCACCTTTATCAATATCTTTTGTTTATCTAAATCATGTTTGACAGGTGCACCATGATCCAAGATTGTTTGTTCTAGAAATTGGGACTGAAGAGATGCCACCGCATGATGTAGTTAGCGCAGGCCAGCAAGTATGTTTGATTTTTTATGGACATGTTTTTCTCTTTCTGATATGTTGTGTGTTTGATTTAAATTTTACTGGCCATTTTATATGCATCTTTGTTAATGGGAAAGGAATTTGGCATATTGCTTTTCTCATTTCTTTCTTTTTCTTTTTACTTGTAAATTTCTGGATGGATGCTTATTTGATAATATTTTTTGTTGACTGAACGCATGGTTCTGTTCCTTGCAGCTTAAAGATTTAGTGTCACAGCTTCTGGATAAACATAGATTGAATCATGGTGGTGTACAGGCTTTTGGCACTCCTCGGAGAGTAGTGGTACAGCTATGGGTTTTATGCAATTTTGCAATCTATGACAGTTCTTATTTTGCATGTGTATTTAAATAATATCCGTCTGATTTGAGAAAGCTGCTGCTAAGAAGTTGAGTGTGATAAGCCTTCAATTCTGATATGACCTGGGGTTATATATATATATATGGTCTTGAAAGAGTGTACAAAAATCTGATTACATTTGTAAGTTTATCATAATCTGTAACCTATTTCCAATATATTAATCCCTTATGTTGGTCCAAGTAATCCCATCATGATATAACAAGGTTTCCAATGTGGAAATACCTCAATTGTGACACGGGGATGTATTTCTTTTTAATTTAGTGCAAGTTCCTGTATGAGCATGTACACCAGGTAGACGCTTCAATTCTTTTATATGTGACAACCCAAAGCCTTGTTTTATAATTTCAGATATTTGTTGAAAATCTTTTTCCTAAGCAAGCAGAGAATGAACTTGAGGTTCGGGGACCTCCTGTTTCGAAAGCCTTTGACCCACAGGGCAACCCTACAAAGGTTTAGTTGCCTCTTATTATGCTTTGCTAAATGTGTACAAAATCCATTGGAGTTCTGCATTTTTCTTTTCTATTTTGGTTTCATTCAACCCATATGAATTTTGTTATTTGCTGCAGGCTGCTGAGGGTTTTTGCCGCAGATATACCGTTCCACTGGACTCTATGTTCAGAAAGGCAAATGGTGAGTCAGTTTTGATTCCTGCAAGATAATACTTGATTCTCAGTGTTATGTGTTTCATCTATTTCTGGGCAAACTTATATAATATAACCCATTACAATCATGGTAAAAACATCAAATAGGGAGGAAAACAACGCCCATTACATATTTCTTAATTAACATTCATTATGATCTCCTAAGATCCATGTCATATTGAAAAATAAGTGATGTTTTATTGTTTGGTCAAACTCAAGAACGCATCTTACATTCTCGCTGTTATAAGTTTCACAAATTCAGAACAACTGATTTGTACCTACTTTGTACAAATTATTTTCTTGAAGTTATTTTATTAATGGGGAGGAATTATTTATGTTATGCACTTTACAACAGTCCATGCCCTTACATTAGTGGAACAAATTATCAATATCTTTAGTATGGCTCCATTAGTGGAGCAAATTATCAACAGTCCTTGCCCTTACATTAGTGGAACAAATCATCAATATCTTTAGTATGGTTCCATGCAATATCTTATCATGTTTAGATGGCATCTTTGCATTTGCATTATCTGATAAAAGTTTTTTTGTTGTCTGCAAAAACCTGATCGTCTTCCAATTTATTGGAAGCGGATTTGGTTGCATATAAACCTAATCTTTGTTTTAGCATCAGTTTGTTCCCATTGTCATTGAAAAGATTTGATCATGGTTACTTAAGAATTTGTTTCTTTATTCTTATAATCCATGTTTGTTTGTTTGTTTGTTTTTTCCAGGGAAAACGGAGTATGTTTATGCTCGTGTAAAAGAATCTGCTCGTTTTGCTTTGGAGGTTTGAACTCTGGTCTCTCTTTTGTTTCCTATATCAGAGTTTTTGTCACCTTTATTGCCCCATCGTTTTCTATGTAATGTCATTTATATCTTTGATTCTTGCCAAGTCATTTATGGCATTTTGATTTGTTTACCTTTGTAGTCATCTATTTTATATGTTAGGTTTTCTCTGAAGAGTTGCCTGGAATGATTGCTAAAATATCTTTCCCGAAGTCCATGCGCTGGAACTCACAGGTATTTCTGTTATTTCTTGTTTCTCCTATTCTCTTATCTATGTGAGCCGTGGATATTCTATTCAAGGCTTGCCTGTCTTCTTTGTTTTGGTATTTGCATATTTATTTTAAACGTATTCTGTGGATAATATGGTTATTCTTAAATATCAAGACCATGCTTTTTTTTCTTCTTTAAATAGGTCTTTTTCAGCAGACCTATTCGTTGGATTATGTCCCTCCATGGAGATGCAGTGGTTCCATTTGCATTTGCTGGGATTTTGAGGTGATTAAATTGTAATTATATATTGCTATCGCATCCTCTCCTCTTTACTAACAGCCAGTTCTTACTTTCTGCTTACTATTTCATTTTTTGTATGTAGTGGAAACTTATCTTATGGTCTTCGTAATACTTCGAAAGCTACTGTCATGGTATGTATGGCAATTTGTTTATTGTTTACACCAGCTTCATCTGGTTTTTATGTGTACTGAGATTTTTTTCTATTGTGGCATCTGTTAGCTCTTAGCGTTTTGATGAAAGTATGAAAAGTCAATACCCAATCCTTCCCTTGTGATTATTTGATACAACTGATTTTGTCTCACTATAGTTTTACAATTGTCATTGAGTGCACAGAGTTAAGCAAGCGGAACCTAACAATTTGTTTTGAAGTGCCTATGGAAAACTTATTGGAGAGTTGCCCAACTTCGTTGGACATTAGAAAACATTGCATGGTGCTTGCGCCACTTCTTTTTTAAGTGTGTATTCATTTCAGCTGTGAAATACTTTCTACAGGTAGAAAGTGCAGAATCTTATGCTAGTATAATGAAGAGTGCTGGAATTTATATTGATATTGAGGTACCATGAAGTAATTTTGGGCACTTTATTTTCAGGAGTTCCTTTTTCTTTTTTCCTATTTTCCGTTTATGAAGATAATCTTTGATTTTGTAAACTTCTCTTTTCTTTCTTCATAAACTTTAAAGGTGAACTGAATCTCTATTGACAGGATAGAAAGAAAACAATTTCGGAGCGCTCACATTTATTAGCAAAAAGTGTCAACGGAAACATGGCCTTTCAGGAAAGCTTGTTCAATGAGGTAACTCTTGTAGTTATTGTAGAAAGTAGTGAAAACAGAAGAGAAAGTTTCTGTTTATTCGAATGAATTGCATAGGTTACAACATAGAACTCTTTTATAGAGTCCTTGAGGATTTAACTCTAACTAGGACTCCTAACAATAGAAGACTTCTTAGATAACTCTTAATCCTTATCCTACTAATAGATAACTCTTAATCTTTTACATGACTTACAAGACTTTTACATTACATACAACTCTTATACATATCGTATTATCCTACACTCCCCCTCAAGCTGGAGAGTATACGTTGTATAGTCCCAGCTTGGATAAGAACTCATCAAAAATTGATTTGGGTAAAGCTTTTGTAAGTACATCAGCTAGCTGTCCTTCTGTAGGAATATATAACAAAGAAGCTATCCCATTGTTAACCTTTTCCGAAATAAAATGCTTGTCTATTTCAACATGTTTTGTTCTGTCATGTTGAACTGGATTCCTAGCAATTTGAATTGCTGATTGGTTATCACACAAGATCTCAAACTTATTTTCTTGGTACGTGTTTAACTCCTCAATAACTTAAGTAGCCAAATTCCTTCACACATTCCTAGTGCCAAAGCTCGAATTTCGCCTCCCTGACCGCTACGAGACAATCGATTGCTTCTTACTTCTCCAAGTTACGAGATTTCCCCAAACAAAAGTACAAGAGCCCTTTGGTTGATCTTCTTTCGGTGAGTTCTCATTGACTAGAGTCGGTGAATACTTTCACAGATCTATCTCGTGTCTTCTTAAACAATAAACCATGTCCGTGAGTCTTCTTCAAGTACCGAGGATTACATTTTGTTGCCGCCATGTGTTCTTCATTGGGATTGGTCATATCTTTGACTTATCACATTAATGGAAAAGCAATGTCCGGCCTGGTTAGTGATAGATAGATCAATTTTCCCACTAATCTCTGAAACCTTTCTTTGTCAACTAAAGAGCCTGTTTCATTAGTAAATTTCAAGCTCGCCTCCATTGGTGTATCTGTTGGTTTACACCCTAGCATTCGACTTCATCTAGTAGATCAAGGACATACTTCCTCTCGATTTATCACCAACCCCTTACTTGACCTTGCAACCTCCATGCCCAAAAAAATATCTAAGCTTCCCCAAGTCTTTTGTTTCAAACTCTATTCGGAAGATTCTTCAAGCAAACTAATTTCTTCATCATCATCCCCTGTCAAGATTATGTCATCAACATAAACAATTAAGATAACCCTTTTATTTTTTGAAGTTACCTTAATAAAGAGTGTATGATCACTAGTGATTGCTGTATCCATTCTTGAATAACCTGGTAAACCTTTCAAACCAAGCTCGAGGAGATTGCTTTAGGCCATAAAGTGACTTGTTGAGCTTACAAATTTTTCGATTTCCTTCAATGATTTGGACACTGTGGAATCTTCATATAAACTTCCTCCTCTAACTTCCCATTAAGATATGCATTCTTGACATCCGGTTGGTGTAAATTCCAATCATTGTTGACAAACAAGACTTAAATGAACTCGAATAGTGTTGAGTTTTGCCACTGGAGCAAAGGTTTTGATATAATCAATCCCATAGGTGTGTATATCCTTTAGCCACGAGCCTTGCTTTATATCTCTCGCAAACCGCCATCGAGTTATATTTCACGTAAAAGACCCATTTACAACCGATGTGTTTTTTACCTTGGGGAAGATCCATTATTGTCCAGTACCATTTTTCTCAAGTGCACTAATTTCTTCTTCAACATGCCCTTCTCCACTTAGGATGCTTTAGTGCCTCATCAATAGTTGTAGGAACTTCTTTCTCATCAAAACTTTTGTAAAAGCTTTAAAGGATGGCATCAATGAAATTGTAAGCAACAAACTTACTGGATAGGATGTTTAGTGCCTTTGTCCAACTCCTTTTCTAATAGCAATAGGAAAATCATCCAGATTAGGAGTAGTAGACTTACTGATTACATTTCCTTCATCTTCCATAATGGCAATTGGACTCAAATCCAATTCTCGGCAAGTGTCAGATTGCAAGATGGCCTCGGGTATAGTTTTCTTTCTCCTTGTATAGGTCAAAAGTTGTTTGGGAGGAGTAGGTGTTTTGGAAGGATATTGAGAAGTTGTTGGTGTTTGTGAAGGGATTGGTAAAGGAGATACATGTGAGAAATCTGAGGGTGTTGTAGGCAACAAGGACGGATTTGTGGAGTGAGTGGATGAAAAGTCTCAAGGTATAGAAACAATAGGAGAGATTACCCGATGTTGGTAGGAAGGTCAAGATCATCCCAATTCTCCCCGAGTTGCGGTAGTAGTAAAGTAAAGGGTCCTGTTCAAAAAAGGTAAGATACATAGTAACAAAAAATTTTGAGATGGTGGATGATAGCATTTATAGCCCTTCTTAAGTGAAGAATACCCTACTAGCACACACTTTACAGATCTAGGATCTAACTTGGACCTATTCTTGGGTGAATTATGAATAAAAGCTGTACACCCAAAGATCTTAGGAGGTAATGTACAAGAAAGAGGCTTAAAGTGGGGATATTTGTCCAAGAAAATGGATTGAGGGGTTTGAAATTTCAAAACCTTCTTTGGGCATGCGATTGATCAAATATGTGGCGAGTTAGCAAGGCTTCTCCCCACAAGTACTTAGGAACATTATTGGTAAATAAAAGGGATCGAGTGACTTCAAGAAGGTGTCTATTCTTTCTTTTCGCTACTCCATTTTGTTGGGAGTGTCAACACAGAACTAATCTGAACTATCCCTTTTTTCGAAAGGAATCACCCAAAGACCTAGCAAAAAATTCACTGCCATTATCAGACTTAAACAATTGGATTTTAGTATGGAATTGGGTAATAACCATGGTGTAAAGTCTCTCAAAGATGCTTTCAGTTTCAGATTTTTCTTTCATCAAATAAGTCCAAGTAGTCCTACTATGATCATCAATAAAAGTAATAAACCACTTACAACCATCAGCATTCTTCACTCTAGAAGGGCCCCAAATATCACTATGGATCAAAGAAAAAGGGTGAGATGGTTTATAAGTAGATGGCAAATAGGATGCTTTGGTTTGTTTAGCAAGAGGACAGATATGGCATTTAAATAAGCTTGGCTTTTTATTGATGAATAAGGAAGGGTACAATTTTGCAAGATATTGAAAACTAGGATGACCTAACCTAAAGTGCCACAATAAAACATCATTACTTTGTCCTAAGGTCAGTAAAGGAACAAGGAGATTGAGAGATAGAAGAGGGTGGATTGCCATGAAGAACATAGAGGCCATTGTGCAATCTAGCATTGCCAATCATTGTCTTCGACTCCATTGCACGCAAAACACAACGAAGCATTAAAAATTGTGGAACAATTTAAATCATTGAAAGCTTGCTAACAGATATCAGGTTGCAAGCAAGATTAGGAACAAATAAGACATCATGGAGCAACAGATTTTCATTAATACTAATAGAACCACAACCCTGAATTAGAGAAAGTGAGCCATCTGCAGTTTTAATCGATCTACCGGAAGAAGATGTGTATTGAAGGAACAATTCCTTGTTACAGTCATATGGTCGATGCCCCAGTCGATGATCCACGTTGGAGTAAGTTGTGTGGATAATAGGGTCAGAGGAAAGGAGTTACCTTGATTTCTTTCATGGCGATTTGCCTCACGGGCTTGCAAACTTTCCAAATAATTTTCGGAGATCTTGATCCATTCCTTGGTAAAACTTGTGACACTCGAGGCGTAAAACAGATGGGGTGTGTGTCTCTAGAAGACCTTGGCTTCCAATCGATTGGTTTACCATGAAGCTCCAAAGACTTCTCCTTGGAGTGGCCTGGTTTCTTGCAATGATCACACTGGGGCTGCCTTTTCTAGTAGAAGTTGTCTGAGTGAGAAGAGCAGATCCTTCATGGGAAGAATATTCAGGGAGCATCACATTGCGCCTGCTTTCCTCCTTTTTAACTTCAGAAAAATCTTCTCTAATCGAAGGAAGAGGGGAGCTGCCAAGAATCCTACTACGAACTTGTAGAGAGTAGTAAAAACAGAAGAGAAAGTTTGTGAAAACAGAAGAGAAAGTTTCTGTTTCTTTTCGAATGAATAATAGGTTACAACATAGAACTCTTTTATAGAGTCCTTGAGGATTTAACTCTAACTAGGACTCCTAACAATAGAAGACTTCTTAGATAACTCTTAATCCTTATCCTACTAATAGATAACTCTTGATCTTTTACATGACTTACAAGACTTTTACATTACATACAACTCTATACATATCGTGTTATCCTACACTCCCCCTCAATTCGGAGAGTATCGTTGTATAGTCCCAGCTTGGATAAGAACTCATCAAAAATTGATTTGGGTAAAGCTTTTGTAAGTACATCACCTATTTGTCTTACGTAGGAGTATATAACAAAGAAGCTATCCCATTGTTAACCTTTTCCGAAATAAAATGCTTGTCTATTTCAACATGTTTTGTTGTTGTCATGTTGAATGGATTCCTAGCAATTTGAATTCTTTGATTGATTATCACACAAGATCTCAAACTTATTTTCTTGGTACGTGTTTAACTCCTCGTAGCTTAAGTAGCCAAATTCCTTCACACATTCCTAGTGCCAAAGCTCGGAATTACGCCTCTGACCGCTTACGAGACAATCGATTGCTTCTTACTCCTCCAAGTTACGAGATTTCCCCAAACAAAAGTACAAGAGCACTTTGGTTGATCTTCTTTCGGTGAGTTCTCATTGACTAGAGTCGGTGAATACTTTCGATCTATCTCGTGTCTTTTTAAACAATAAACCATGTCCATGAGTCTTCTTCAAGTACACGAGGATTACATTTGTTCTTTGCCATGTGTTCTTCATTTGGATTGTTCATATCTTTGTGATCACATTAATGGAAAAGCGGTGTGCGGCCGGTGAGTGATAGATAGATCAATTTTCCCACTAATCTCTGAAACCTTTCTTTGTCAACTAAAGAGCCTGTTTCATTAGTAAATTTCAAGCTGCCTCCATTGGTGTATCTCTTTGGTTTACACCCTAGCATTCCACTTCATCTAGTAGATCAAGGACATACTTCCTCCGATTTATCACCAACCCCTTACTTGACCTTGCAACCTCCATGCCCAAAAAGTATCTAAGCTTCCCCAAGTCTTTTGTTTCAAACTCTCTATTCAGAAGATTCTTCAAGCAGCTAATTTCTTCATCATCATCCCCTGTCAAGATTATGTCATCCACATAAACAATTAAGATAACCCTTTTATTTTTTGAAGTTACCTTAATAAAGAGTGTATGATCAGCTAGTGATTACTGTATCCATTCTTCTTGATAATAACCACAGTAAAAACTGTCAAACCAAGCTCGAGGAGATTGCTTTAGGCCATAAAGTGACTTGTTGAGCTTACAAATTTTCTCGATTTCCCTCAACCGATTTTGGACGGTGGGATCTTCATATAAACTTCCTCCTCTAACTTCCCATTAAGAAATGCATTCTTGACATCCGGTTGGTGTAGATTCCAATCATTGTTGACAAACAAGACTTAACAAAACTCGAATAGTGTTGAGTTTTGCCCTTTGGAGCAAAGGTTTTGGTATAATCAATCCCATAGGTCTGTGTATATCCTTTAGCCACGAGCCTTGCTTTATATCTCGCAAACCGCCATCGAGTTATATTTCACAGAAAAAACCCATTTACAACCGATGGGTTTTTACCTGGGGAAGATCCATTATTGTCAGTACCATTTTTCTCAAGTGCACTAATTTCTTCAACATGACCCTTCTCCACTTAGGATGCTTTAGTGCCTCATCAATAGTTGTAGGAACTTCTTTTTCATCTAAACTTCTTTGTAAAAGCTTTAAAGGATGGCATCAATGAGCTGTAAGCAACAAACTTTGGATAGGATGTTTAGTGCTTTGTCTAACTCCTTTTCTAATAGCAATAGGAAAATCATCAGTTAGGAGTAGTAGACTTATCGATTACATTTCCTTCATCTTCCATATTGGCAATTGGACTCAAATCCAATTCTCGGCAAGTGTCGATTGCAAGATGGCCTCGGGTATAGTTTTCTTTCTCCTTGTATAGGTCAAAAGTTGTTTGGGAGGAGTAGGTGTTTTGGAAGGATATTGAGAAGTTGTTGGTGTTTGTAAAGGAGATACAGGTGAGAAATCTGAGGGTGTTGTAGGCAACAAGGACGAATTTGTGGAGTGAGTGGATGAAAAATCAAGGTATAGAAACAATAAGAGAGATTACGATGTTGGTAGGAAGGTCAAGATCATCCCATTCTCCCCCCGAGTTGCAGTAGTAGTAAAGTAAGGGTCTGTTAAAAAGGTAAGATCCATAGTAACAAAGAATTTTCGAGATGGTGGATGATAGCATTTATAGCCCTTCTTAAGTGAAGAATACCCTACTAGCACACACTTTACAGATCTAGGATCTAACTTGGACCTATTACTGGCTGAATTATGAATAAAAACTGTACACCCAAAGATCTTAGGAGTTAATGTACAAGAAAGGGGCTTAAAGTGGGGATATTTGTCCAAGAAAATGGATTGAGGGGTTTTAAATTTCAAAACCTTACTGGGCATGCGATTGATCAAGTATGTGGCAGTTAACAAGGCTTCTCCCCACAAGTACTTAGGAACATTATTGGTAAATAGGAGGGATCGAGTGACTTCAAGAAGGTGTCTATTCTTTCTTTCTGCTACTCCATTCTGTTGGGGAGTGTCAACACAGGAACTAATCTGAACTATCCCTTTTTTTGAAAGGAATCACCCAAAGACCTAGCAAAAAATTCACCGCCATTATCGGACTTAAACAATTGGACTTTAGTATGGAATTGGGTAATGACCATGGTGTAAAATTTCTCAAAGATGCTTTGGTTTGATTTTTCTTTCATCAAATAAGTCCAAGTAGTCCTACTATGATCATCAATAAAAGTAATAAACCACTTACAACCATCAGCATTCTTCACTCTAGAAGGGCCCCACACATCACTATGGATCAAAGAAAAAGGGTGAGATGGTTTATAAGTAGATGGCAAATAGGATGCTTTGGTTTGTTTAGCAAGAGAGCAGATATGGCATTTAAATAAGCTTGGCTTTTTATTGATGAATAAGGAAGGGTACAATTTTGCAAGATATTGAAAACTAGGATGACCTAACCTAAAGTGCCACAATAAAATATCATTACTTTGTCCTAATGCTGTAAAGGAACAAGGAG
Organism: Hibiscus mutabilis; assembly: GCA_019671005.1. Lineage (NCBI taxonomy): Eukaryota > Viridiplantae > Streptophyta > Magnoliopsida > Malvales > Malvaceae > Hibiscus > Hibiscus mutabilis. Next base: position 71,504,156 of record CM033713.1, read on the forward strand.
ATTGAGAGATAGAAGAGGGTGGATTGCCATGAAGAACATAGAGGCCATTCTGCAATCTAGCATTGCCAATCATTGTCTTCGACTCCATTGCCTGCAAAACACAACGAAGCATTAAAAATTGTGGAACAATTAAAATCATTGAAAGCTTGCTAATGAGATATCGGGTTGCGAGCAAGGTTGGGAACAAATAAGACATCATGGAGCAACAGATTATCATTAATACTAATAGAACCACGATACGAATTAGAGAAAGTGAGCCTTCAGCAGTTTTAATCGATCTACCGGAAGAAGATCTTTGTGTATTGAAGGAACAATTCCTTGTTACGTCATATGGTCGATGCCCCAGTCGATGATCCACATTGGAGTAAGTTGTGTGGATAATAGGGTCAGTAGGAAAGGAGTTACCTTCGTTTCTTTCATGGCGATTTGCCTCACGGGGCTTGTAAACTTTCCAAACAATTTCGGAGGTCTTGATCTGTTCCTTGGTAAAACTTGTGACACTCGTGGCGAAGCTGAGATGGGGATCTGTGTGTCTCTAGAAGACCTTGGCTTCCAATCGATTGGTTTACCATGAAGCTTCCAAAGACTTCTCCTTGGAATGGCGGAGTTTCTTGCAATGCTCACACGGGGCCTGCCTTTTCTAGTAGAAGTTGTTTGAGTGAGAAGAGCAGATCCTTCATGGGAAGAATATTCGGGGAGCATCACATTGCGCCGCTTTCCTCCTTCTTAAATGAAAAAACTTCTCTAATCGAAGGAAGAGGGAGCTGCCAAGAATCCTACTACGAACTGCATCTAATTCTTTATTTAAACCATGAAGAAATCGGAAAATTCTGCGTTGTGCAGTAATTTTCTTGTACTGAGCAAACATCTCTTGGTGTCTCCCATTCATTACATTCATAAAGATCTATTTCTTTGCCAAAAAGCATTTAGTGTGTTGTAGTATAGAGTGGTGACATTCCTTCTTGTTTGAGAACCCAAGCGACCTTCAATCCCATACAATTACGAGATGTTATCTCGTACTCGAATATGTTTCTTGGACAGCCCTCCATTTCATTTTCTTTGTTTGGTAAAGAAGAAAGTTCCGCCTACACTAGGGTCATAGAATTGAGCAACCAGGACATCACACGGCTATTTTCCCGCATCCATTTGGTATAATAAGAAGCGGTGGTCGTAGGCTGTTCAATCTCCCATGTGAGATAGCCCAATTTGCCTCGTCCTGAGATAAAAATCTTGATAGATTGAGACCATTCCAAATAATTATTGCCATTCAGTCGATGACAAGTAATAACAAGGCTGGAAGTTTCATTGAGATCATCGTAACAGAAAAAATTTTGGTGAAGAAGTAATTTCGATCGAGGAATAAGAAGAAGAATTGGCCATCGACTAGGGTTTTATTTAGAGGATCGAAACCCAAGCTGATACCATGTAGAGAGTAGTAAAAACAGAAGAGAAAGTTTGTGAAAACAGAAGAGAAAGTTTCTGTTTCTTTTCGAATGAATAATAGGTTACAACATAGAACTCTTTTATAGAGTCCTTGAGGATTTAACTCTAACTAGGACTCCTAACAATAGAAGACTTCTTAGATAACTCTTAATCCTTATCCTACTAATAGATAACTCTTGATCTTTTACATGACTTACAAGACTTTTACATTACATACAACTCTATACATATCTAGTTATCCTACAGAACTGCATCTAGTTCTTTATTTAATCCATGAAGAAACTGGAAAATTCTGCGTTGTGCAGTAATTTTCTTGTACAGAGCAGCATCTCTTGGTGTCTCCCATTCATTCTGTTCATAAAGATCTATTTGCTGCCAAAAAGCATTTAGTGTGTTGTAGTATAGAGTGACTGACATTCCTTCTTGTTTGAGAACCGAAGCCTGACCTTCAATCCCATACAATTCTGAGATGTTATCTGTGCTCGAATATGTTTCTTGGACAGCCCTCCAGATTTCAGCTGCTGTTTGGTAAAGGAGAAAGTTCCTGCCTACACTAGGGGTCATAGAATTGAGCAACCAGGACATCACACGGCTATTTTCCTGCATCCATTTGGTATAACCAGCAGCAGTGGCCGCAGGCTGTTCAACCTCCCCTGTGAGATGGCCCAATTTGCCTCGTCCTGAGATAAAAATCTTGACAGATTGAGACCATTCCAAATAATTATTGCCATTCAGTCGATGACAAGTAATAACAAGGCTGGAAGTTTCATTGAGATCATCAGAACCAGAAAAAATTTCTGGTGAAGAAGTAATTTCAGTAGAGGAAGAAGAAGAAGAATTGGCCATCGACTAGGGTTTAATTTAGAGGATCGAAACCCAAGCTGATACCATGTAGAAAGTAGTGAAAACAGAAGAGAAAGTTTCTGTTTATTCGAATGAATTGCATAGGTTACAACATAGAACTCTTTTATAGAGTCCTTGAGGATTTAACTCTAACTAGGACTCCTAACAATAGAAGACTTCTTAGATAACTCTTAATCCTTATCCTACTAATAGATAACTCTTAATCTTTTACATGACTTACAAGACTTTTACATTACATACAACTCTTATACATATCGTATTATCCTACAGTTATCAGCTGCTGCTCTGTGCTCTCTTTGGTGAATTCTCTTGCAAAGAGACTTGTTCTTATAGTATTTTAATGTTCCAGGTTGTAAATCTTGTTGAGGCACCTGTTCCAGTGCTCGGAAAGTTTAAGGAGTCTTTCTTAGAGCTTCCAGGCGATCTCTTAACTATGGTAAGCTGTTGAGAAGTCCCTTGTCTGACTTGTCTGGCTAAATTTGTATGTGATCCCCCCCACCATACCATATGGTCAATGAGGTTGTATGTCGCCCCAGGCTCTTTGAGATAACTGGCTGATCTTATTGCATGCTTAGATATTCTATTCCATGTATTATATTGGCATTTGTATGATACTTTTTCATGTAGTAATGCTATGCACCAATAAATGCAGGTTATGAAGAAGCACCAAAAGTATTTTCCTATCACTGATGATAATGGAAAGCTGTTGCCCTACTTCATTGCAGTAAGAGTTGCTTTTTGAGAAAAGTTTTCAGTTTGCTTTTGATGGCCTTGTCAGGTAACACTGGGTTCTTTTAGGTGGCAAATGGAGCAATCAATGAGATGGTGGTGAGAAAAGGAAATGAAGCTGTTTTAAGGTTTAACTAAATTGTTACTTCTTGTTCATAGATAAGGGAATAGAATTTAACCATGATCCTTATTTAAGTTCCTTCATTAAGAGTTCACATTTGGAATTGGTTGAGAAAGGATGTTTTAACCTAAGATGCGTGATTAATCACCATCTTCTTGGTTGCCGTCTTATTTACCTGGAGCTAGCCTTTTTGTTTTATTTTACATCTTCATTGATCTTTTCTTTTCCAGAGCTCGATACGAAGATGCCAAATTTTTCTATGAACTGGATACAAATAAAAGATTTAAGGATTTCCGTAGTCAACTGAAGGGTATTCTTTTCCATGTAAGTTATTTTATTTTGTTATATATCTTGTGAAAGATGATCTTGGTGTTAGAATTTTTCGGTGATGTCTACAGCTTTTCATCAAATTTGAACTTAGAATCTCAATTTGACCTTATTTAATTAACATTAAAAGGTAAAGGTTGGATGATACGAGTACTCTATATAATTTTTATGGCGAACAAACATCTGGACATTGATATCATTGAATAAAATGATCTGGAAGTAACAAATGGTGTTATCCCTAGTGAATTGATACATCCTGCATCTTAGATGTCTGTCTGCCTGTCTCTCTCTAAGGATAAGATTAGGGTTACGCTGTACAGAAAGGTTAAAAGTACAACAGTCTTTATTCTTTGACCATATGAAATGATAGGAGAAGTTAGGAACAATGATGGACAAGATGGTACGAGTTGAAAGCATGGTTTGTAAACTAAGCCTGAACTTCAGAGTTGAAGAAGATATGCTTCAGATTATTAAGGAGGCCGCATCACTTGCCATGTCAGATCTTGCTACTGCTGTTGTCACAGAATTTACTTCACTCTCTGGTATAATGGCCCGTCATTATGCACTTAGAGATGGCTATTCAGAGCAGGTTGTTTCTTCCCATCTTGTTTTATGCTTGTATGAAATATCTCATAGACGCATACTTCTCAACTTCTGTGTGTTTTGTTCCTGTAGTGGATTTACCAAGCATCTGACTTTTTTTTTATACTTTTGTTGTAATAGATTGCTGAGGCCTTGTTAGAGATTACACTTCCTAGGTTTTCTGGAGATATGCTTCCAAAAACTGACGTGGGAATAATTCTTGCAATAGCTGATCGGTAAAGTATTATTCATGAGTTCGTTAACCTTTTTTCGGCTCATTGCTTCTTCGGCGTGCATATATTAGAAGCATAGCTAATTGACTTAGTGAAGGCATATGCCTTGACGGTGCAATTTCTCTAATATAAATATCGATAGTCAGAGGTGGGATTAATTAATGGCTTTAAGGTTAAACTTCTGCCATTTTGCTAGTTGCTTTATGCAGGAAAGGTATTGACTTCTGGCGAAAGAAAATATGTAGAGCAAAACCTCTCTCAATGTCCATATGGTATTTGCTTATTTGTTGAGTAAAACTAAAGCCTAATTGGCGTCCTTACTCCTTCCCACAGTCCTTTCTTTAGCCATGGAAGTCAGAATATTCAAGGGAAGTTCTCTGTAATCTTGTTAGAGCTTTTCAAGGTCTAAAGAAGCTAAAACAAATTAATGAAACTTGAGAGCAAGCTGTTCTTATGACTAGAGTCAATCCTATTGCACCTATTAAAGAAAGTATAGCCTTCGAATTGTTACTCACTACCACTTTCAAATGAACATCTTTAATGCTCCTCCTTCGGAAATTCAGCACTTAGTTAATCGGATACAGTTGGGCCCCCTTATTGTAGACTCACTCATAGTTAGCCTTTTGCTTTAAGCCTCTTTTAATTCAGAAAAAGAAGAAGAAGGTATAGCCTTTGACCTTAGTAAAATATATAAGATCCTTGATTTTTAAGTTTCCTCTTTCTAAATTTCATGAAAGTGAAAAAGAGCTTAAAACCACTGCATCTTACCCTACTGCCTAGAACGTCAATATATTTTTCACACATTAAACAATCTCTAAATAGCATAGGGATAAAAGGACTAAATGCAAAATGCCTGAATCTTACCAAAAAAGGTGTCCTTGATTAATGGCCAATAGCACCCCTCATCCCTTTCCAAAATTCCCTTGTCTCCCTCATCTTCCATTGATATTGATAACTGATGAAATCCAAATTCTTATATCTTATATATGATTTCGTATCAAACTATTGTTGTTCTTTCTGCTTACTCATTTATATGGAGTAAAATTCTGCTTTTAAGTTGAATAGATATTTTTGGTTTTTTCCAGATTAGATAGCCTTGTTGGCTTATTTGCTGCTGGTTGTCAGCCTAGCTCTACTAGTGACCCGTTTGGCTTAAGAAGAATCTCTTATGGCCTAGTAAGTATATGTATACGATCAGTTTACACTTAAACCCTTTTAAGTCATAATATACTTGATTATTATAATATTAAACTTGTTAACTACAGGTCCAGATATTGGTGGAAAAGGATAGAAACATGGATTTAAAACATGCTTTGGAACTTGCTGCTGATGTTCAGCCCATTAAAGTGGATGCAACCATAATAGAGGATGTAAGAAGCAAGTTCTTTTTGTGTCGTTGTACAATGTCATGTTTACTTCCTCTGTAATGATGCCAATTCCATTGATGTGATTCTACATAACACTAAATGTACCATGTGATAGTCATAAAGATTTATGATGTGGAATTTAATCCCTTTTCCTTTCTGTTTCAGGTATATCAATTTGTTACACGAAGATTAGAGCAATATCTGGTATCCATAATCTTCTTGCATTAAATATTTCTTCATTTTTTTAAAAATGCTTTTAACAATATGTGAATGGAAATGTAGGGATGATGTTTAGTTAGCCAATTTATGTCATCACTGGGTTGTGTTGTATTTGGTGCTTAAATATGTTTGCGAATGATTAGTTTTTAATCGTAAAATGATTTCTTCATTCATTACTTCCAATCATATAAATATGAATGTTAATTACAACCGAATTGGAAAACCTCCAATCTAAGAATGGAACAAGATATCAATGCTAGTGGAGGACTGGAGGTTATGCCAACTGTTAGTGCCATTGTAGAATTTATGCAGATAAGCTTGTATTATATTGCTACAGGTTGACAAGGGAATAAGTCCAGAAGTGGTTCGTTCCACCCTTGCAGAGCGTGCAAACTTGCCTTGTCTTGCTGCTAAAACTGCACACAAAGTAAGTGAACCTGGTTTTTAGTTTTGTCTGAAATGATGTCCCTCAATAGTCAATTCGCATCTGATACCAACACTGGGCCATGATAGAAAGTATATTTTGGTGTATTAACTAACTGAAGTGCACCCAAGAAATGTTTATTTTAATACTAAAATTGGATTGCCTCAATAATGAAAGATGTTTTAATGGTCGGAAAAGTCCTGTGTTTGTGTAGGGGATAATATTAGTGATATCCTTGCTGCAGGCTATTCTCATTTCGTATCTTTGGGTATGACTTGAATTTACATTGTGTTTTACCCCCAAAAAATGTTTGTTCTCTGTAAAGAAAATAGATTATTGTGTTCCTGCATTTAAATGCTTGTCTGCAGCGACTGATTTTGTGCGCTCGGAATGCATTATGCTGGAGTCTCATGTGCTAAGCTGCTGTTTCTCTGCGGAATTTTATATATTTTTTCTTTTACTCAACTGCTGAATGTTTTGTTATAAGGAGGCTTTTTTTCACATTTGATAAAAGATAAAACAGCTATTTTTCTCTCTTTTTTTGCCTTTTGGTTTCTCATCCATTTTCAGTATCCTCAAATATTTGATGATAGCACATTAAAAAATGACTGCAGCTGGAAGCCTTGTCGAAAGGGGATCTTTTCCCCAAGGTCGTAGAAGCATATTCTCGTCCAACAAGAATCGTCCGTGGAAAGGAGGTGGATGCTGATATTGAGGTACTATTACTCCCTTGGATAGTAATGAAATACCCAATAGTCTACATTTGAGCTTTGATCAAATAGATGTGGGATTAGTTCTTGTCCTTCTATTTGGTCATGAACTCTGTATTAAATCTTGAATGCTGTTACGATGCGCCGGTATCAGACTCTGGAATCTGACGACGGCATTTAATCATATTTATTAGGTGGATGATGCTGTATTTGAAACAAATGAAGAGAGAGCACTATGGGACGCTTTCTTGTCTGTTAGGAACAAAATTCACCCTGGTATGTTCTCAGTTCATTACCAGCCTGTAAGTGCTGTTGAGTTGTCGTATCTTGTTGCAAAAATTGACACTCTGATTTAAGTTGATCGAATACATTTTCCCCAACTAACCCGGTTATCTAACCTTTTTCGTATATGTACAGGTATTGAGGTTGATGATTTCATTGAAATATCTTCAGAGCTAGTACAACCTTTGGAAGATTTTTTTAATGAAGTATTTGTTATGGTGGTATGTTGTCTTCACATCTTACTCGTATCATTCATAATTTAGGGCTCACTAATTAATTTGTTAATCTGCTTGTTTATTAGGGCTAAATTTAAATTATTTCAAGCACCTTGGTTTTGTTTAACATGTACTTGAGTGATTTTAGTTTTGCTGTTTTATTACACACACCACCTGTTCAAGGTAAACTTTTAAATGGGCCTCGATTGAAGTTCTGAGGTGTCGGTGTCCGACATGGGTCGCAAATGCAAACAAAGCAGAGTAGAGCTTGTTTCAATTTTTCCACCCATATTCAACTGGCATGGCTTTCATGTGCAGGAGGATGAAAGAATTAGAAAGAACAGGCTGTGTTTGCTTAAGAAAATCGCAGACCTTCTGAAGGGTGTGGCAGATCTCTCGGTTTTACCCGGATTTTGATCCAAACAATGCATGCATATACTTCCACATTCTTCGATCCGAGTAAGCACCAGGCTGTAAAAGTAGTCCAGCACTTCACCAAAAGATCATACGGCCGTCGGCAGATCTCCGATTTAATGCTTTCTTTTGTGCATTTTTTAGAAAAAATAGTTGACATCACAAAGCTTGTAAAATTTTGTTTGGACAAACATTCGTTTTTCCATCCAATAATTCATCTTGTAATTTCTTTTCACTACAACTATAGTCCTCTCATTCAATTCGAGGCTTCACATAATATATCTCTGCATAATTCTAAATTTTAATTATTAAATTGCATTGCAATTACGGATTGTTTGGTTATTTTTATCCTGTTAGTTTGTGGTACCACTTGTACCCTTTCTCCATTTAGGTTTAGGGAGGTTTTTAATGAGGCTTGTGGTAACACCCCATGTATGATTCCGTTGATTTGAAATCATACTTTCACCAAAAAAATTGCATTGCAATTATATTGAAGATTAATCCTCTGCGTTCACATAATGATCTTTTTGGTCATTGAATTTTTGAAAGTTACATAATAGTTATTAGACTTTTGATTCAGTTACAGAATGATCTTTAGTGATAAATTTTAAGAAGTTTAGGAACCAGTCTGTAATAGTTTGATAAGTTTGAATGATGTGTAGCATTTGAAAAAAATTTAATGACAACTCTGAATTAGAAGTTTAATGACTATTTTATAACTTTCAAAAGATCAACAGCTAAAAGAATGATTACAACATAGTTTAGTGATCATTTGTATAGTTTACCCTTTTTTTGAATATCATACCCACTCGATCAGCAATCATTGGATATAACAAATGTTCACTAAACTATTTTAAAAAAAATTAAAATCGACATTCATTTTTATAACAAATGTTCATTTTTTAAAATAATTTTTTTAAATGAAATAAAAATTTCTGAGAATGTCAAGTGATAGTACTGTAATATAATGCACTGCACCAATTGTTTTAAAGAAACTGGTATATTAAATAGTTAATGTTTGTCAAAAAGTTTAATTGATTCAATTTATTGGTTCAATGATTTAATTGAGAGCAAAAAAATCAAGAACTTAGTTACCCAAAAAAATTCAATTAATTTTTACACACTTAAGCTATTTTAAATTAAACATTTCAAAATTCTGAAGTTTTTAGTTTAGAATACTAAAACTTTCAAAAATTTTAAGTAAGCCCCCAATTTGTTTTACCAAGATCATTCCATATTACGATGATCAACTTATAAAACATTTCAAAATTCTGAAGTTTTTAGTTTAGAATACTGGATTTGTTAGGATGTGGTGGTCGGAAGTCCTCCAATCGCAAACTCGAACTTGCTACAATTTCATTCAAGAAAGTTTCCCCTCTGTCCGTCTTAATTGCCACCAAGGTGCTCCCAAGAACATCAGCCGCAAGGCCTGTTTCTCGTGGACAACCTCGCTCCTCTCCGCTGTCATGTATTAATCGCCCAATCTCACTCAGGGTAATTACATTTCCTACTATGGTTTTGGCAAAGATACGACCAAGAAATTCCGCAGCTTTTGGAGCATCATTCACTGCGTCCTCCAATGTGCTGAGAACAGACTCAAACCTAAATGAAAAAAAGCTCAAAACACTGGCTTCAGAAGATTGTAATCAATTGATAAATTTCTAAACTAAATGCACTCATGTCTGACATATGTTTCGATACTCTCAAGTCCGGAAAACACAGGTATATATTGTCAAATGATTCTCATACCCTTTAACAAGTTGAACTTGGCTCAACACACCATCATGGGACCTTGCCAGATTGACAAGTAGCTTCGCCAAAAGATCTCGTTCCATGTCTTTTCTTTCAAAAGAGTCTGTTACCCAAAGCGCAATCATTCTCGGATGGAAGCTTTGACAGTACAAATCCTTGATGCACAAAGCAACTTCTTTCTCATCTCTAGCACTGAGAAAAACTTAAAAGCAAAAAATGATCAGTACTTGATACAAGTTACCTTATATTATCATCAAAACTGTAGATAGAACAAGGACAGCAGTATAAATATGTGCAACAATTCTTTAGTTTATCCTCAACTGCACTACTTACCTTATATCAAGCCATTAGTATCAATATCAAAATTATATAATATATGCTTAAACAACATACTTCTATAAAAATAAAATGGAAAACTTCAAATATCAATATCCTATCATCAGAAATTTAAAAACTAACTAGTGTAACTTTTCAAGTTTACCATCAGCAGCAGCACTATTCAATTTAAATCAAGACATCAGTACTAGTATGAGTATCAACATCCAAATCTCAATATCCTTTCAAGTTTTAGAAATAACTGAAAAAATTTGCTTATATATCTGATAAAGTGACAAGACAGCACTTAAGCAATTTAATTGTAGTCAGATTATTAGACTGCCTACCTGTAAATTCAATATTTGAGTTCCTAAAGAGAGACTCCTTTCAGGTGCAGTTTTAAAATCAGAGTTGAACCAAGAGGATACCTGTAAAATTCTTTAATAGCAGCCATAGACATTTCCATCAGGAGCTCCTCGGGCCAGCTCTTTTCTGGAAGAATATTTTGGGTGAAACCTGATTTTTGGCCTTGTGCAGGAGAAGCAGCAGAAGAGGCAGCAGGAGAACTAAAACCATTCGAACCAGCTGAATCTCCTGAAATTGGAGAAACATCAGCTAAGGGAGTACTTGAAATTGCTGGTTGTCCTCTAAAAGCCATCCCCCTAGCTAGACCACCTTGGGGGCCCAAGGTAATAGAATCATCACCGACTGATCTTTGAGGCAAGGGAACTGACAAATTCCTGGCTCTGTCATCCATGCGAACATCCTGATCCCCAAGACCACGGTGTTGGGTGGGAGACCCACGAGAACTACCCACCTGAGCCCCAGGAGAGGATAACATAGACGCTCGTGTACCAAAATCCAAAGGTGCTCTTTTGCACCAGGAATGATGCCAGGGCCACGCGCAAGCCTACTGGTTTGTGCTTGTCGCTCTTGAGCAGCATCTCTGTGCACTTCCTCAATCTTTTAGGCCCGTCAACTTTCCTCCTCTGCTCAATAGCATCTTTCAACATGAATCTAACCCTAGAAGATAATTTCATGTTGTTTGACAACTTAGCCATCCTCTCAAAATAAGCATCCATAGACACCTTTGCTTTGGGATGGTCAATCATTTCTCCAATTGTACTCATTAATTTGCATAAAGCCTCAACATCTTCCTCATCAGGGTTCTCATACTCACCGAGTAATTTCTTGATGCATTCACGCATAATTCTCTCGGTTAACATTTTCTTCTTGTATGACTCCCCAATAAGTCTAATGCTACCCAACATTCGTCTCCGTGCCTTGATTCTCTTCTCCTCTCTTTCCTCCACAGACTGTTTGGCCTCACCCTCTTCCTCAACTTTATTTGCTTCTTCTTGTTCTCTCCCCCCTCTTTCAAATTCCTCCTGGCACTTGTTCAGCAGCATCTTTTCGTTGTCTTCACTAAAATCGGGTAACTCTCCTGCTAGATGATTACAGAAGTTCGCATACATTTCGTTGTCTTTTCATCAGGGTGGATTTTGACAACATAATTTGATAAGACTTATTTAAATTTTTTTAAATAACAATATTTAATGAAATTTTAAAAAATTAATTAAAAAATAAAATAAATTTTTAAATAATTAAATATTAATTTTTTAAAAATTTTGGGTCGAATCCCTGTCGACCCATTGCCATTCATCTCTGATTTGACATGTTTGGTAAAATGCCAAAACATTTTCCTTTGTCTTAACTCATCTTGTAATAAAGAAATCAAGTTGTTGTGATCAAATAGCAATGGGAATCAAAAACCTGAACACCTGGACCTGGGTGCTATATTCTGTCCTGGTATGTTTTTAGAATGCTCAACTCTTGGTTTCCTGTAATAAAAGATGAAAACTCAAATTTTGAAAGAGAATAGCAACTGTGGATGCTAAATTCGGATCTCCCATAATTACTTACAATGAATACTTTTCCAGGGAACACAAATAATGTAAAAACATGAAGAAGAAGAAGAAGAAGAAGAAGAAGAAGAACCCCACCCACCCATCCACCCACCCACCCACATAAAAAGAGTTTCTTTCTACTAACAAAATATTGAGGAGCATCAGTCACTAATCTATACTAATAAATGAACTTGTCTAAAATACTGGATTTGTTAGGATGTGGTGGTCGGAAGTCCTCCAATCGCAAACTCGAACTTGCTACAATTTCATTCAAGAAAGTTTCCCCTCTGTCCGTCTTAATTGCCACCAAGGTGCTCCCAAGAACATCAGCCGCAAGGCCTGTTTCTCGTGGACAACCTCGCTCCTCTCCGCTGTCATGTATTAATCGCCCAATCTCACTCAGGGTAATTACATTTCCTACTATGGTTTTGGCAAAGATACGACCAAGAAATTCCGCAGCTTTTGGAGCATCATTCACTGCGTCCTCCAATGTGCTGAGAACAGACTCAAACCTAAATGAAAAAAAGCTCAAAACATTGGCTTCAGAAGATTGTAATCAATTGATAAATATCTAAACTAAATGCACTCATGTCTGACATATGTTTCGATACTCTCAAGTCCGGAAAACACAGGTATATATTGTCAAATGATTCTCATACCCTTTAACAAGTTGAACTTGGCTCAACGCACCATCATGGGACCTTGCCAGATTGACAAGTAGCTTCGCCAAAAGATCTCTTTCCATGTCTTTTCTCTCAAAAGAGTCTGTTACCCAAAGGGCAATCATTCTCGGATGGAAGCTTTGACAGTGCAAATCTTTGATGCACAAACCAACTTCTTTCTCATCTCTAGCACTGAGAAAGAATTAAAAGCAAAAAATGATCGGTACTTGAATAGAAGTAAAACTGTATATAAAACAAGGACAACAGTATAAATATGTACTACAATTCTTAAGTTTATCCTCGACGTCTACACTACTTAGCTTATATCGAGCCATTAGTATCAATATTAAAAGGAAAATACTTTGATACACAAGCTTGTGTAAACTACACAATTCTTTCAAATTTAGGGGTTGTGGTTTAAGGTTTAGGTTGTAGGGTGTAGAATTTAAGGTTTATGATTAGAATTTAGAGTTTAGAGTTTAGGGTTTAAGTTTTTAATTTTAGATGTTAGGGCTAGGGATTTATGTTTTAGATTTTATAGCTTAAATATGAAGGGTTCTGTAAATTTTTCTTACACATCTCATGTATCAAAATATACCCGATATTAAAATCATATAATATATGCCTAAACAACATACATCGATAAATATAAAATAAAAAGCTTCAAATATCAATATCCAATTATCGGAAATTTAAAAACTAACTACAACATTTCAAGTTTACCATCATCAGCAGCACCATTCAATTTAAATCAAGACATCAGTACTAATAACAACATCCAAATCTCAATATCCTTTTAAGTTTTAGAAATAACTGAAACTCTAAAAAATTGCTTATCAATCTAATTAAGAAACAAGACAGCACTTAAGCAATCAGATTTAAAAGCAGAGTTGAGCCAAGAGGATACCTATAAAATTCTTTAATAGCAGCCACAGACATTTCCATCAGGCGCTCCTCAGGCCAGCTCTTTTCTGGAGGAATATTTTGGGTGAAGCCTGATTTTTGGCCTTGTGCAGGAGAAGCAGCAGGAGAAATAAAACCATTCAAACCAGCAGCCGTTCTCTTTGAATCTCCTGAAATTGGAGAAACATCAGCTAAGGGAGTACTTGAAATTGCCAGTGGTCCTCTAAAAGCCATCCCTCTAGCTAGACCACCTTGGGGGCCCAAGGTAATAGAATCATCACCGACTGGCCTTTGAGGCAAGGGAACTGACAAATTCCTGGTCACACAAGACTGTCTGTCATCCATGCGAACATCCTGAGCCACAAGACCACGGTGTTGGGTAGGAGACCCACGATAACTACCCATCTGAGCCCCAGGAGAAGATAACATAGACGCTCGTGGACCAAAATCCAAGGGTGCTCTTTTTGCACCAGGATTGATGCCAGGACCACGCGCAAGCCTACTGGTTTGTGCTTGACGCTCTTGGGCAGCGTCTCTGTGCACTTCTTCAATCTTTTTAGGCCCGTCAACTTTCCTCCTCTGCTGCCACTTATTCTTTCTCAGATCAATAGCATCTTTCAACATGAATCTAACCCTAGAAGATAATTTCATATTATTTGACAACTTAGCCATCCTCTCAAAATAAGCATCCATATACACCTTTGCTCTGGGATGGTCAATCATTTCTCCAATCGTACTCATTAATTTGCATAAAGCCTCAACATCTTCCTCATCAGGGTTCTCATACTCACCGAGTAATTTCTTGATGCATTCATGCATAATTCTCTCGGTTAACATTTTCTCCTTGTATAACTCCCCAATAAGTCTAATGTTACCCAACATTCGTCTCCGTGCCTTGATTCTCTTCTCCTCTCTTTCCTCCACAGACTGTTTAGCATCACCCTCTTCCTCAACTTTATTTGCTTCTGCTTGTTCTCTCTCCCCTCTTTCAAATTCCTCCTGGCACTTGTTCAGCAGCAATCTCTTGAAAGTTATCTTTTCGTTGTCTTCACTAAAATCAGGCAACTCTCGTGCTAGACGAAAACAGAAGTTCGCATACATTTCGCAGAAAGTAGGCTCCATCAAAGCTTTGTCAAAGATCTGTGAGATGACACCAGTGAGTGTACCAGCATTGTCAATGTTTACTGCCTTAACTTGCTCAAAGAGTTTCTCAAAGTTTTGGGGAGTTAATTTGTTCAAAATGGCTTTCAGTTGCCTTTGCTTTAAGGCTTCCTCATCAGTCACTTTACCCACTTCATACTTCCTTTCAGCTTTGTGCATCATCTGTAACGGTGTTTGCGGCAAAGAAATCAACCCCTTTTGCTGATAGTTAGGAACACGTTGCCACATGTCAGTAACAGGACTACGTGGTATCCATCCTTGGGGACTCATAGGGTGCATTTGTCCAGGGAATATCCCTCCAACAAATGGCATAGATGTTGGAACTCGTGGGTGCCTTGGAACACCAAAGTTACCTCCCTGGACAGGCTGAAAACCTGCAGCAGCAGCACCATAAGCAAGATCAAGATGCGCATCCCTTCCAGACACAAAAGAACCAGTTAGTTTCATCCATCTGTCATCAACAACCATTCCACTAGCTCGGCGATCTAATCGAGATCCACTAGATTGCCTATCCATTCTTCTCCCAGGACTAGGATATGAATCACTATCAACAAGGTGAGAGGTATAGACATAGGAAACCATCAAGGCCTCGGCAATATCAGAAGCGATCTTAAAACCTTGTGGAAGATCAGTACACTGCTCAGCAAACTTAAGAAGAAAATCTCTGGAATATATCTTTGATATATTCCCACTTCCATCTTCCTCATGATTTATTAGCCCTCCATGAGCCTTTTCGAAATTTTCTGAAGTTTCTAATTTTGGCGCACAGATATCAGCAGCATCTTCCCAATCATCCAATTCAACTTTAGCTTTTGCAATTTTATCACTTTTTGTAGAATCCGCCTGAGGGGACTGATGAGATACCAGCTTCAAATTAGCACCATTGCAATTGCTGTCTGCACTAGCTGAAGGTATGATTGTCTCTTTCTTTTCCTCGGGACCTTTAAATGCCATATAGAGATCAGAAATTGTCCCAGCAGCATCAGCCCTCTGAAGAATTTCTTTTCTTTTTTTCTTCCTATTGAATTCTGGTGCAAGTTTCTCCTTTGAACTAGGTACAGGAACACCTTCGTATTTTGATATTGAGTCAGAGAGATGAGGAGTTGTGACAAGAGCAGAATGCTGGTCAGATGCACCGGACTTAGTAACAGTGATTTCATAGCTATCAATGGCACTTGAAGATGCATTGGAACCGAAGGTGATATCGACATGCGAACTTTCAAGAATTGTAGAGTCGGATATTTTAGGGGTAAATACATCAGTATCAGCGACTCCCTCATTTTCAATGCTAACCTCCACATCAAGCACTGCGGTTACCGAGGTAGGAACATCATTGGTGGTAGTTGTTGCCTTCAAATCAGATTCCTGATCAAATTTAAGATCAACAGATTTCAAGGGATCTTTAATTCCAATAATTTCAGGTTTCAGTTGCTCATCCAGCTTGGAAGAACAATCCATCTTAGCATGCTTAACCATGTCCAAGCATTCAACATTAATGCCAGTACCAGAAACTTCAGATGAGACAGAGGTTAAGCCTTCATTCTTGCTGTCTGTCCTCAGTTCTATAGGAGAAGTTGAAGCATCATTTATTGATGATAATTCCTGGGTAGGCTGTGACAAAACATCAGCAGCAGATGATGATGCTAAAGCTGTTTTGGTCCTATGTGAAGAAATACCATGTTCTGCAGTCTGCGAAGCCAAGCTGGATATTGACATAGGCTGTCCAACAATGTGTGAAAAAAACAAATAAATTAATGCAAACAAAAATTTCATGTGCAACAAAAACGAAACAAGGAAAATACCTGTTCTATAGGAGAAGTTGAAGCATCATTTATCGATGATATCTCCTGGATAGGCCGTGACAAAACATCAGCAGCTGATGATGATGCTAAAGCTATTTTGGTCCTTTGTGAAGAAATACCATGTTCTGCAGTCTGGGAAGCCAAGCTGGATATTGACATAGACTGTCCAACAATGTGTGAAAAAAACAAATAAATTAATGCAAACAAAAATTACATGTTCAACGGGAAAAAAACAAGGAAAATACCTGATTTGGTGGCAGAGTAAGACTTTTCTTAGCCAGTTTCTTCTGATTATCTTTTATAGAGTTGTAGGTCAAATTATCTACCCTACCTTCTTTACTGGCAACAGTAAGGACAGACTCCTCAAACGTAGCAGCTGAAGCAGAAGATACTGATTCGTCCAAGTTAGCTGCTCCAACTCCTGCGACAGCTGGTAATCCCTTGGATGCTAATGATTCCCTTTCAGGTTTTAGCAGCTGTATTAGAGATCTCTTGACAAGTTTCCAAGTCTCTTTGAGCCTGAGATAAGTTACCCTCACTTGAAGTCACCGAAGGTTTTAGTGATCCAACCTTTTCAACAGGAGGCAAGCTAATCGATAAAGATGAATCAGACACCTTTTCTCCAACAGAAACCGTTACTGGCTTGACTGTAACATGTGTTATGCCTGAGGGAGCAGAAGATGCTACATTGTGACCATCAGGTGCTAATTCCAAACTAGGTGATTCTGATGTACCAAGTCCAAGATTTACAGATTTGTTAACTGAAAGTGAACCATGGGCTGCTGCTGAGTTCATATAAGAAATGTTTTGATTACTCTGGCCAGCAGGAAAATTAAATCTTGGCCCTTGGCCGTTGGGTGCTACTGCTATCTGGCTACTGGACAATGGCAGAGAAGTTGGTGGTGGATAAAACATGGAATTGGTATTGTAAGGATTGGAATAATAGTCGACTGAATGAGAAGGTGCAAATGATGGAACTGGCTGGGATTGAGGAGGCACATTAGGATGAGACCTTGGACCTGATGACCCACCATCTAAATATGTATCTGTTCGTTTATTAAGCCTTAATTCTTCACGAGTCTCAGGGTGTGTAATCTTGACAGGAATAGTTTTACGAGGAACACCAAACTTCCCTCCTTGCTGTGGAGAATACTGAGGGGCAATATCCATTCCCAAGTTGCCCAATTGGGGTGCAAGCTGGCCACCCAAAGGTTGTGTGAAACTCAAGCCCTGACCCTGATGCATCATTCCCTGAGGTGGCAATGGAAGAGTCTGAAGACCTGGAACAAAAACTGGTTGCTGCATCATCTGAGGGCCATTTCCCATTGGTAATGGCATATGCATGGGCATCTGAACTGAAGTAGTCTGAGACCAAATATGTGGATTTGGCCCACCAAATTGCATGGAAACCTGGGGCTGGTGATGAAAAGGCAGTTGCATGGCCGCCATAGGAATATTAAGAAGAGCTGGGTTCTGTGTCTGGTTCACAGGGGGTCCAGCAGAGGCTTGTATATCTCTTTTTATCTTCGGCACTGGGTGAACCTCCCCAGAATTAGATTGGTCAATTATAGCAGAATCCTTTTTTGGTAGCTGCTGCATTGGAACATGAGTGGAAAAATTTGATGCAGGTCTAAAAGAAGAATCCTGGCAAGCCTGCAGGTAAAAAATGTTATTTGAATATATAAGTGAACTCCTAAGACTCAAAAACAATCAGTTAGAAAGCATCAAGATCATGAACATGACATATTCATATAATCGTATTATACTTTTCTACTGGGAATTCTCTTACTATTAGAAAAGTAACCCAGGTGAATGAGAAGGCATTTTTTAGTATTCTGCAGTGTAGTTCTTGAAAATTAAACTGCATTTTTCATGAAAAGAGACAAACCTGATCTCGTTTCTGCTCATCCAAATTTGGGGGTGCTGAACTAGTTCGAGCCGGAATCTGATACAAATAAGAAAACAAAATCTGGTGTTAGAAACAAGGTTTCAAATTGGTAGAAAGATTGAAGACCATCATGAATAGTAAGCTACCTGCATTCCATTCATGAAACCGGGACTTATGGACCCAAACTGTAAAGAGAATGCTTGGGATGCATCTCCTGGAATTAATCCATAAAAACAGTTAAAAGCATATAATTAGTAACGTCAGCTTAAAACTAGAAATGCTATCATAATAAACAAACAGCCACAATACAAAATGTTACTCCACAAGTAAACTGAAGATTCTCAAGTTTTCACATAATTGAAGTAGCTTAATCCTATATGCTTATAACACAAAGCACAATAGAAACAAACCCTTTGTGGGAGTTGCAGAGATACTACTATCAGAACATAATGAGGCAGACTGAGAAGTAGGAGCCTTTGGAACAGCACGGGTGCTCCTCTGATTAGCAAGTGATTCAACGGCCTTGGCAGCACTGCTTGTAACCAACAAATCAGATGCCCCTATCAGCAAAAATGAACATGAATGTGAATAACATCTAAGATAATCCTATTTTATTCGGTTACGAATCTAAAAAGGGAAATCAGATGCCCCTATCATACCTTCCCACTGGGGACGTGCATGTGCACCATTTTGTATGTTACGGGTGGCAGAAGCATTAATAGACTCGGTAGAATTTACAGCCTGAGAATTCACCCTAGATTGCCCTCTTTGTGCATAGTTAGACTTCTTAAAACTACTATATCAGGATCAACCAACAAAAAAAGGAAACAAGAATACATGAATCACACAGAAAACCCTAATCATAAAGGAACCTTAATCAAACTGGCAATTAGACGGAAAAAAAACAGTAAAGCAAACCCTGAAAGCATAATGACGAACCCCAGATTACCTTCGACTAGAAGCGGAAGATGAAGAAAGAGACGGTGAAGGGGCGGGCCCGCCACCGCCCTTACCATATCCGCCCGAGAAGTTCCGCTGCTGATTAGAGCTGGCGGATCGTCCTGATTTTCGGTATTGCTGCTCAGTTTTATCGGACCTTGATTGATTGAAGGACATATATCCCACTCTGGGTTCCTCCTATTTCTCTCGTTTTTTTTTTCTTTTTTGAATCTCTGCACCAAAACAACAAATTCAACGAATTCAAAAACAAAATCAAAAGAAGAACAATCATGACATTATAAGAAGACGGCAATGAGGATTGAAGAATTAGGGTTGGACCAGCAGACGAGTGCGTACCTGTGAACTCAAAAGAGTGTACAGAGAGAGAACAAAGATTAGGCTTCCTTAATTCGTCGATACACAGCCGCAGCAAGAGAAGCAACAACAGCAAAAATAATATAATTAATTGATTTTTTATTTTTTAAAAGGAGTAACAACCGGTCGCGGAGGATGGCCGGGTTTTTAGGAGATTCCGACGACTCGTTTCGTTTGAGTTATGATACAAGTAGGATACACTAAAATATGGTAAAAACTCTTTCATGTACTCCTATTTAAAATATGACAGTCTAGTTTATAATTTATAAATAAATAATTTATAATCTTTTCATAAATAAATTTTATAAATTTAATTTTTAAAATTTAATAATAATTTTATAAAATAAAAAATAAATATGTTTTATTCCAAAACAAACTAAAAAGTGATTTTATTTTTAAATTTAATCGCAGTTTAAGTTAAAAATGTATTTAGTTAAAACTATATAGGAATTCTAATTTAACTTAGTGTCTAAGTATTTTTAAACACTCCCATCGTCCCACTAGGCGAATCCATTTCTTTGTGTCAATCTCACTTTATTTTGTGGTGCTAACTTAGTATAACTTAAATATTGTTTTTGTTGAAAATTTCACAAGCATTAGACTTAGCTGAGGGGCTAAGCGCCTGGATACATATGCTCAAAATCGCAGCAAGGCCATTTGAGGTAGAAAATTAAAAAATAAATTTAACGGGCGGTGACTAAAATAGGAAAAAAATATAACGTTAATGATGATTTTGCTAAAAATTAGTTTGGTGACCAAAACAGAAAAGAAACAATAGTTCGGTGATTATTGGTGTAGTTTACATATATATGAAATATTCTATTTTGATACATAAGCTGTCTAAAAAATATTACACACCTTTAAACTCTAAAATCTAAATTCCTAAACTTAAAATCCATGTCTGAATATATGTTATGTGTGTATGTACATAATGAAAATGAAGAGTCGGAGTAACATATAGATCCTGCAATTTTTTTTCTAATTGTAAATGTAAGCTGCTAGCTACGGGTATTTGTTGGCAAATATCTATTTATTGAAAAAATTATTAAATGGATCCGACTCACCACGTCATCCGTGATTCCAACAATTAAGATTCATTCATTTTATTTTTTAAGGTGAATCTTCACATCTTTCCTACATGTCAATAAAAAGTCGGTGGTTATTTAGAAGTTAAAATGAGATGAATAGACCTTATTTGTTGGGACCACAGATGACGTTGTGAGCCGAATTTATCTAATAATTTTTTGTATTTATCATATGTACCTTTAATTGTCTTCAAGAGTTCTATCATTGATTCCTTTAATTGTAAATATCTATGTAATGTGTTTATTACAAGCTTGCAAATATTCTCGTTTTAGTGATTTTGCAATTTTATTTAAAAAATATCTTTATGGCATGTAATGATCCTTATTCTTTACTTGGTGGTGGCTGTAGTCTTTGAATATTAATGAATTTCTGAAGCCTGCTGAAGGCAAGAGGTACTACAACCCAAGCGGACGAGGATGAGGTCGAGGTAGGGGTCGGAGTCAGGATCAGGGTCGTGGTCGTGGCCGTGGCTTGACGGGGTTTGGTGAAGGCAATGCCATAAGTTTTTTTTTGGCGAACTTATCAATCAAATTCCTTCGAGATATATTGTCATCCTTGAGGCTAAGCAAGGCTGAATTTGATCCCAACCATTCCAAGTGACCAGATCGTTCGCCGGACCAATCGGTCTCCGGGTATTGGTTTGTAGGAGAAATGATTAAACCTATGGTAGCGTTTGTCCGATGCCCAGTATTTCTACGTATTTGTTTGTGTTATGGATCCGAGTTCTGAAACATTTGTAACATCTAGGTATTGGCGTTGAATGAGTGGAACTGGTGTTTGAATGCTCTGGGTAATGGTATTAGGTGCCCTTTGACGTTGAGCCTGGTCACTCGACATTAATGTGAACTTATCAGCATTGAAGGCGGCAAGAAATCAAACTAGCATTTGTTAGATCGAGTGATAAAGAATACAATACTCTTTAATTAAAATTTCAGGTTCGAATCTATTCTACAGCATTAAAGGTTTCAGCCCAAATTAACTTCAGATATAATCAGAACTCAAGCTATCTCACGCCGGTAGTACGAGTAAAAATACCAAAACTTGCATTGATTAAGCTGATTATTTGTGACATGATTTGAATGCACGCCCAGGTGAAGTGTTATTTTTGTTGTCTGCTCATGATATTTAATATCATGCTCTAATTTAATAATTTTAGTCCTTTCACTTTTTGGATTTTTAAAATTCCAGTCTCGACCAAAATAATAACGATGAAACGTGTTAGAGCAAATTTAGCCAGTAGTTCATGTTATTTCATCAGTTGTAGATTTAATTCCCTTTTCTCTAATTTAATAATTTTTTTTGTATTCTTAATGCTGTCTCATGGTAATATATGTTTTGTTTTTAGTTTCGAATAAAACTTACGCACACCTTACAGATAAAGTTGCTCAAACTCATATCACTCGGTGAGAATATAATCTCAATTTTCTCTAATTTGATACTTTTAAATCCTACAATTTAATCATATTGTCAATGTATTTTCTATGGATGAGCATTTCACCTGGACTAGACGAATTTTAACCTGACTTACCCGACCAGTTTGGGTTTTTATAGCGAGCTCAGGTTAAGTCGGGGTCGGGTTAAAGGTGAAAAAAATTTAACTCGACCTATGACTAATAGTATAATTTTACCTTATATTTTTAGAGATATTTTGTAATAATATCCTTTTTATATATTTTTATAATTAAATCCTTAAAATTGATTTTTTTACAATTAGGTTCTTAAAATTAATTATTTTTTATAATTTGATCCCTTAAATTAATTTATTTTACAATTGAGTCCTTAAAATTAAATTTTTTTGTAGATTGAGTCAGGTCGGGTTGAGGTATATAATTTTTGAGTTGAGTTTAGGATACTATTTTTGGGTCAGGTTCGGATCTTCCAAAAATCCGATCAGTGTCCATCCCTAGTATTATCTAGTTCAAATTTCAAAATATGAAAATGATGAGACTAAAATTGATTAAATACATAGCTTTTGCATAGCATAAGGGACTAGTTTCGGAAGTTGACCTATATTTTTTCCCCTCCTATATCTGGAATCCAAGGGAAAAAGAATCTCCCGATAAGAGGAGAGGAGAGCAGAGCAGCAAGTGAAGCCACCAGCCGCTACAAGAAGAAAAAAATAGGAGGCGGAGTTCGTTGAAACGCCGTCGTCTCATCCTCAACTTGCACAACGCCTTATTCCTAATTCTAGGGTTTCCTTCTTGTTCAAAAAAGGCTTGAATTTCTGCCCGTCCATCAACTTTGAAAAAATCAAAATCGATGCTTTTGAAATTCGGGAGCTGAAATAAGAATCCATGTATAGAGGTCGGGGAAGGTCATCGAAATCGGGGCTTATGGGAGGACCGTTCGATCAGAAGCGCATAAACGATGCGCTGGACAAGCATCTAGAGAAGTTATCACCGTCCACTTCGAGGGGATTGAACAACAGCAAAGAGAAGGAAAGATTCTCTGTCCCTTCAACATCCACCGGTAAACATCAGCTCGATCATCGCAATTCGCGATCTTCACCTCTCTCCAAAGCCCAATGTTCCGATGGTTAGTTGCTTATATTATCGGTTTGCTTTTATTTCTTTTCGATTCGTTGATACTGGCTTGTCTTTCTTGTCGAGTTAATTTCATTTAAGCAGGATCTGGGATTTTAAGTGTTTTCGGAAACTCTGAGCTGATCGGTTTGTGTATTTGCTTGTGAAAAGTGTTTAACTTGAAAATTGTGCTTAAATCTTTTCCATTTTCGAACTGAATTGTCGAATCCCAAATGTTTGGGATCTTGGCTTACTGAAATTAAGTTGTTTATGATGACAGCCATTCTGCTTGAAAATCCGAGTATCCGCATCCTTTGTTTTTCCCCCTCTACTTGTTATTACAAAGTCTCAAGTCTATAACCTCGGAAACTATTTTAGGGTTTGTAACTTAAATAGTAGTATCAGCATTTTTTGAAGCTTGTTATAGTTCTAAATTACCAATTTCCTTCTCGTCATGTTTTTATTTGCGAAACTACAGACTGTTAAGATCATCATTCATGATTGATAAGAGAGTAATTACTTTGGTTGCAGTGGAGTCTGAGACGGACAGTGAAGAATCAGATGTTAGCGGTTCCGACGGAGATGACACATCTTGGATCTCATGGTTTTGCAAT
Source organism: Hibiscus mutabilis (assembly GCA_019671005.1). Lineage (NCBI taxonomy): Eukaryota > Viridiplantae > Streptophyta > Magnoliopsida > Malvales > Malvaceae > Hibiscus > Hibiscus mutabilis. The sequence continues at coordinate 71,528,012 of CM033713.1, forward strand.
TTGCGAGGAAATGAGTTTTTCTGTGAAGTGGATGATGATTACATCCAAGATGACTTTAATCTTTGTGGGCTGAGTCATCAAGTTCCATATTATGACTACGCACTTGATTTAATTTTGGACATTGAGTCTTCTCATGGTAAGCATTCCATGACTCGGACTGCGCAAATTTTGGAAGATTTGATAGTTTCTCAAGGTCAAGGAGATGATCATGCTATATTTTCCAAAATTTAGGTCAACGTTTACTAGATTGTTTCAGTTATTTACCTTCATTTTCCAGTGAGTTGGGTTTGCTTAGCATTCTTTGGAGTGACTTCAGAATATGTAACAGTAATCTTATCTTTCTGCCCTCCGTGATCCACATTGACTGCTATGCCTGCTTGAAGTTATACTTGTCAATTTGGAGGGATTTATATTTTTAGTTTTGAGTTTTTGCTACCGCTGCAGAAAGTTAATGTCGGAAATCCTAATATAGAGTGAATTGACGAATTATATTGGTGCATTTTTTATGTCTGGTGCTTGAAGCATTTCCTGCCATATAGTTTGCAGTTACAATGTTTGCATCTATATTTAACCGCCTTCTCATGTTTTTAATGTTGTTTAGCATCTTCACTGTCTTTTTTGTGTCTGTTTGCTGTGCATGTGCATTTCAATCTCTTTTTCAATTTTCGAATGTATGGCTCCTACTTTCGTTTCTTGATACTCAACAGCCATCATTGCACTTTGGTTCTTACTACTAAGTAGATGTGTTTTGGGCATTATAGGTGATATGTTCACTGAAGAACAAAATGAAATGGTTGAATCAGCAGCTGAGATGTTGTATGGTCTTATACATGTCCGTTACATATTAACTACCAAGGGAATATCTTCTATGGTAAATCGCTGTCATTTTTGTGTTCTTTTTTGCTTTCTGTTGACTTCTTCATATCTTGCTTACAAAGTTCTACTTCGAAACTTTTATTTCAGTTGGAGAAGTACAAAAGCTATGACTTCGGAAGATGCCCAAGAGTTTGTTGCACTGGACAACCTTGTCTTCCAGTTGGTCAGTCAGATATTCCTCGCTCGAGTACCGTGAAAATCTACTGCCCAAAATGTGAAGATATATACTACCCCCGATCCAAATATCAAGGCAGTATCCTTTTTCGTTCGTTTCAAATATGTCTTTTTTCTTTCTATTTTTGATAATTACAATTTGACTGGTTTTGAGAACTAAATTACATGTTTCTCTGATGTGGTCGGGCATGTAAGAAGTCTTGTGTTTTCTTGTCATTTGTGCGGATGGAAACAAACATTTGCTTGTCATTTTTAGTTTCTTCTTATTTCCTGTTACCATATCACGGTTGCATTACTTTGTTTTACTGCTTAATTTTCTTGACATTCCCAAAGATATCGATGGAGCTTATTTTGGTACAACATTTCCACATCTATTCCTGATGACATATGGGCACCTGAAGCCTCAAAAGCCAACTCAAAACTACATCCCTAGAGTTTTCGGCTTCAAGATCCACAAGCCCTGACGTGAACGATACGCGAGTTGCAAGCTGGAACTTGTAATCCCAAGATCTATTGTCAGTCGGTGAGAGTCGGACTGATTCTGGATTCCCCAAAATGCAAGGTGATGTGGGGTTCCAAAAGGAAAAGAAAAAACAAAGAATCGGTAAGCTTGATTGATTGATATTGCAATGAAATATGGAATGCATCTCTAGGATTGATTTATTTTTATGAACTTAAAGAGAGCCTTTGTTTTGTAAGCATGTTTTGTTTGGAATTGTCTCTTTGTTTTTGAATTCGGGTTTAGGTGTCGGTAGACGACGCAAGTCTTTTACCACTACACCGGTGATTTAGTTGACGAAATCGGCTTTTGCTGTTAGTTGATAAATCAGATGATATCCCTTCTTTTTGTCAACGGTTTCTTAACTTGACATCAATGTTCCATTTCTCAACTCTACAAATTCGAGTTCATCTTCTACATGAATTTTGTATTCGGGTGAGTAAAACTCAATTTGATTGAATATTCACTCCTAAATCCGTGAACATAATCTTTGAAATCGTAAAGGTTGTTTCGACTATATATGTTTCATCGGAAAAGCTATCAACCTGATAAAACCGATACCAATTGATACCAGCCACAACTGCAATCAACATAAGCTATATTTCCATCAATCCATTATAGTTTGCATATTCGATAATGCAAGCCGGAATATAGAACACGAGATTTTCTAGTCTAAGACTAACAATAGTGTGTATGGACGAGGCATGGCACTTCCAATTTCAATTATGCTAGCCCATATTTTACATGAAAAATATCCAAATCCAGTTTCAACTTACGGTTGTTGCAACTCTTGCTATAAAATATTGGATTATAAATGTGTTTAATGTATAAATTTGAGTGACAAAAACGTTTACTGTTTAAATTTTAAATTTTAATGAGTAAATTGAATGTTTTGAAACTTCAGATACTAAAATAGGTTTAAGAGTAAAGTTCATTGACAATTTACACAACTTAACCAAGAATTTATAAATTTTAGTATATAAAAATGTTTGAGGTTTAAAAGTGACAAACAAATTTTAATTTATAAATTTTAGTGACAAAAAACGTGTAGTGTCTAACGTTTAGTGAATAAATTGAATGTTTTGAAACGTCAATGACTAAAATAGGCTTAAAAATAAAGTTCAACGATGATTTACGTAATTTAACCTAAATTCTTTACCTTTTCTGGTTCAAATCCAAAGTTGAAAAGCATGAGAAGAATATAATTTATTTTGATTGAAAATCTAATTTAATGTTCTTCAACAGATGAAGAAACAATCAATCTTTCCTTGAGCTTAGATTTTTTATTTTTTTTTTTACTTTTGTATGCTTTTGAATTATGTACTCTAAATCCATGGATGATTTAAATCAGAAACTGTGAAATCTTCTGCAGCAATATTTGTGGAATTAACAATAAAAAATTAACTCAAAAATTAAAAATACATATGCCAACAAATAAAAAAAAATGGAGTTATAACACATCCAACCTTCTACAGATTTCACCCAAGTTTCTACAGATTTGTTTAAAATCCTTCTAAACTTGTTTCGAGTTTTTGAAGAAATTTTCAATTTAATATTTTATAAGAGGACAATATCGTTTTTTTACCAAATATTCACATAATTCATACTATTAATAATTAATATTGTCCATTGCTTTTTTTGGTCAAAAGTCAACTGAATATGAAAAATGTTATTTAAAATTAAAATTGAAATAATTTAATTAATTAAAAAAATTAATTATGGCTTTGATTTTATATTGTAATAAATAAATAAAAACAGAGCATCACTATTTGAAAAATATTTTTGTTGGGAAACAGAAAATCACTTTTTGTACAGAAATATATAAAAGAAAAAGAACAAGGGATTCAACTTTCCATTGTTGTGCAGTGGTTAGGATATCTGGCTTTCACCCGGGAGACCGTGTTCAATTCCCGGCAATGGAAATTATGAATTCTTTTTTTTCTTTCTTTTCAAATATCGTGTAAGCAGGAGAGCCATGGGTTCTTTCTTTATGAAAATGTGAATGCTTCGAAGTTTATGGAGAGAGATTTATATGGTCGAATTGTCATTGCTTCCTCTACTATATGCAACTTCTATATATAATCCCCAACATTACTAGTATTTGATTGCTTTTAAACTATGTGTGTGTTTGTTTTCTTTTGTTGAGAAACTTCGGTTTTAACTCTGATGATACTGAACAATAACACAAACTTTGGTACACAGTCGTTTAAACTTTAATTTATACGTATATTTTAGTTTTAGGGTTAAAGTTTAGGAGTTTAAGTTGTAAGGTTTAAAATTCATGTTAGTATTATATACAAGCTAAGAGCATAATTTACAAAATCGTACAATGATCAAATTAGAAAATGTAAACTAAATTTACAATTCTCGCGTTATATATAGGCGAAGAGCATAATTTGATTTACTAGATGAAAAATACTTTGATACACAAGTTTACACAAGCCTTTCAATTTTATGGTTTAAGGATTTAGGTTAGGGTTTAGGTTGTAGGGTGTAGAATTTAATATTTATGATTATAATATAGAGTTTAAGATTTATGGTTTAAGGTTTAGGTTTTAGGGTTAGGAATTTAGATTTTAAATTTTATAGTTTAAATATGAAGTGTTTTTTTACACAGCTTCTGAATCAAAATATAACCCTTAGTAGATTTAATAACTTAGGTTAGAATTGAATTTTTGAATTTTAAAGAGTACAAATATAAAAGACATTGAACAGTAAAAGTATTTAAATTTTTTGATGAATAAATTAAAACTTTTAGAATTTTTTAAGGGCCACAACCCGCTAGCCCTATTATCATCCACCCTATTATAATCGTTTGTCATTTTATAAATAATACTAACGTGTTTGATAAAAGTATAATTTATAATGTCCCCTGACTCTTAATATATGAGATGGATGATTTGGGAATCGCTTTATGCATCTCACACTCCTCTCAAAAAACGAGTAACTCAGTCAAACAAGTCAAGACAAAATATTTTTAAATTTTTTTGTAAATCAATTTTTTTTTTCAAATCAAGTTTATAAAATTCAAGTTGAGTCGAGTTTTTCGAATTTCTATTCAAATTTAATTGTAAATGTTTATAATAATATAGTACCAATTAGTTCAAATTTAAATAACTTTATATAATTATATATGATATCTATATACTTCATATGATATATATATATATATATACAGAGTTAATAACTTAACTCGAACAAAAAAATTGATTCATTAATTACTAAAAATTTTAAATTATTCGAGCCTTATTTTATAATTCAAATTTGCTTTTCTTGATGAATTTTGCTTTGCTCACCCTACAAGTAACATATGGCTTTTACTTGTGTTCATGTTCAAACATCAATGAAAAGGTAACTATTTAGTGCTTTAGGTGGTAAATGTTTTTCCCCATGCTTTACCTATCATCATTAAAGCAATCCAAAAGCAAGTGAATCATAACAACGGTAATGACACGTTCCATTCCCATTGTCTGCGCATTCTGATGCCTCATTTGACTTTCTTTTCAAATAGTTGTTCATGTAACATGCATGACATGAATACATGATGATGGCAACAAGTGTATAAAAGCATGTATACATGATGATGATGATGATGATGGCAACCATTTTCCCTATGAGCCTTTGATTCTAATATCAAGTACAGTTTTGCAAAGATTAACAGGCAGGAAACCACATCATGTCAATCTAAAATCTAAATCTCTAACATTAAATCATAAATTTTAAAGTCAACCCTAAATTATAAACCCTAAAATTTACAGACTTACACAGCTTGTGTATTTGCAATAAAGAATTCAAGTTCTAGTGATAAAAAATTGAGTTCCAACGATTAGAGATCGAACCCGAACACCTGGGTGCTATATTCTGTACTGGTTTGTTTTTCGAATGCTGAAGTCTTGGTTCTTGTAATCAGAGATCAAGTTCCTGTAATAAAAGATCAAACTGACAACCTCAAATTTTGAAAGAGCTGCCACAGAGAAAGAGACTAGCAACTCTGGATGCTAAATTCGAATCTTCCATAACTATAATGAATATTTTTCCAGGGAACATAAATAATGTAAAAACATGGAGAAGAAGAAAAAAAGAAAGAAACCATATTTAAAACCCAACCCACCCACATAAAAGTATTTCTGCGACTAGACTAGAGCGCTATACATGATTTTCTTTCTTTCTATTAACAAAATATTCAGGAGCATCAGTCACTAACCTGTACTAATAAAAGAACTTGTCTAAAATACTGGATTTGTTAGGATGTGGTGGTCGAAAGTCCTCCAATCGCAAACTCGAACTTGCTACAATTTCATTTAAGAAAGTTTCTCCCTTGTCGGTCTTAATTGCCACCAAGGTGCTCCCAAGAACATCAGCCGCAAGGCCTGTTTCTCGTAGACAACCTGGCTCCTCTCCTCCATCATGTACTAATCGCCCAATATCACTCAGGGTAACTACATTTTCTGCTATGGTTTTGGCAAAGATACGACCAAGAAATTCCGCAGCTTTTGGAGCATCATTCACTGCGTCCTCCAATGTGCTGAGAACAGACTCAAACCTAAATGAAGAAAAGGAGAAACTACTTCAAAAATAATGACTTTAGAAGGTTGTAATCAATCGATAAATATCTAAATTAAATGCACTCATGTCTGGCATATATTTCGATACTCTCAAGTCCGGAAAACATGGGTAGATATTGTCAAATGATTCTCATACCCTTTAACAAGTTGAACTTGGCTCAACACACCATCATGGGACCTTGCCAGATTGACAAGTAGCTTCCCCAAAAGATCTCGTTCCATGTCTTTTCTCTCAAAAGAGTCTGTTACCCAAAGGGCAATCAATCTCGGATGGAAGCTTTGAGAGTGCAAATCTTTGATGCACAAAGCAACTTCTTTCTCATCTCTAGTACTGAAAAAAATTAAAAGCAAAAAAAGCTCAGTACTTGATACAAGTATCCTTATATTATCATCAAAACTGTTGATAGAATAAGGACACAACAGTATAAATATGTACAACTATTCTTCAGTTTATCCTCAACAACTGCACTACTAACCTTATATCGAGCCATTAGCATAAATATCAAAATTATATAATATATGCTTAAACAACATACTTTGATAAAAAAACCCTTCAAATATCAATATCCTATTATCAGATATTTAAAAACTAACTACAACTTTTCAAGTTTCCCATCAGCAGCAGCACTACTAACCTTTATATTGAGCCATTAGCATCAATATCCAAATTATATAATATATGCTTAAACAACATACTCTGATAAAAAAAATACCCTTCAAATATCAATATCCTATTATCAGATATTTAAAAACTAACTACAACTTTTCAAGTTTACCATCAGCAGCAGCACTATTCAATTTAAATCAAGACATCAGTATTAATATCAACATCCAAATCTCAATATCCTTTCAAGTTCTAGAAATAACTAAAACTCTACAAAATTTGCTTCTAAATCTGATTGACAAGACGGCATTTAAGCAATTTAATTGTAGTCAGATTATTAGACTGCCTACCTGTAAATTCAATATTTTAGATCCTAAAGAGAGACACCTTTCAGGAGTAGTTTTACCTTTCAATTTCTGTCAGTGACTAAAAGTACAGTGCATATGTGCAGATGAATGTTTTTGCATTTATACATTTACACGTTTAAAAGGAAACAGAAAGACTAGTATGGGGACATTAAAATCGGAGTTGGGCCAGGAGTATGTATACCTGTAAAATTCTTTAATAGCAGCCATAGACATTTCCATCAGGCGCTCCTCAGGCCAGCTCTTTTCTGCAGGAATATTTTGGGTGAAACTTGATTTTTGACCTTGTGCAGGAGAGGCAGCAGGAGAACTAAAACCATTCAAACCAGCAGCCGTTCTCTTTGAATCTCCTGAAATTGGAGAAACATCAGCTAAGGGAGTACTTGACATTGCTGGTGGCCCTCTAAAAGCCATCCCTCTAGCTAGAAAACCTTGGGGGCCCAAGATAATAGTATCATCACCGACTGATCTTTCAGGCAGGGGAACTGACAAATTCCTGGCCTCAAAAGACTGTCTGTCATCCATACGAATATTCTGAGCCCCAAGACCACGGTGTTGAGTGGGAGACCCACGAGAACTACCCACCTGAGCCCCAGGAGAAGATAACATTGACGCTCGTGGACCAAAATCCAAGGGTGCTCTTTTTGCACCAGGATTGATGCCAGGACCACGCGCAAGCCTACTGGTTTGTGCTTGTCGCTCTTGAGCAGCATCTCTGTGCACTTCCTCGATCTTTTTAGGCCCGTCAACTTTCCTCCTCTGCTGCCACTTATTCTTTCTCAGATCAATAGCATCTTTCAACATGAATCTAACCCTAGAAGATAATTTCATATTGTTTGACAACTTAGCCATCCTCTCAAAATAAGCATCCATAGACACCTTTGCTTTCGGATGGTCAATCATTTCTCCAATCGTACTCATTAGTCTGCATAAAGCCTCAACATCTTCCTCATCAGGATTCTCATACTTACCGAGTAATTTCTTGATGCATTCATGCATAATTCTCTCAGTTAACATTTTCTTCTTGTACAACTCCCCAATAAGTCTAATGTTACCCAACATTCGTCTCCGTGCCTTGATTCTCTTCTCTCTTTCCTCCACAGACTGTTTAGCCTCACCCTCTTCCTCAACTTTATTTGCTTCTTCTTTTTCTCTCTCCCCTCTTTCAAACTCCTCCTCGCACTTGTTCAGCAGCAATCTCTTGGAAGTTATCTTTTCGTTGTCTTCACTAAAATCAGCCAACACTCCTGCTAGATGATAACAGAAGTTCGCATACATTTCGCAGGAAGTAGGCTCCATCAAAGCTTTGTCAAAGATTTGTGAGATGACAACAGTGAGTGTACCAGAATTGTCAATGTTTACTGCCTTAACTTGCTCAAAGAGTTTCTCAAAGTTTTGGGGAGTTAGTTTGTTTAAAATGGCTTTCAGTTGCCTTTGCTTTAAGGCTTCCTCATCAGTCACTTTACCCACTTCATACTTCCTTTCAGCTTTGTGCATCATCTGTAATGGTGTTTGTGGCAAAGAAATCAACCCCTTTTGCTGATAGTTAGGAACACGTTGCCATCTGTCCGTAGCAGGACTACGTGGTATCCATCCTTGAGGGCCCATAGGCTGCATTTGTCCAGGAAACATCCCTCCAACAAATGGCAGAGATGTTGGACTTCGTGGGTGCCTTGGAACACCAAAGTTACCTCCCTGGACAGGCTGAAAACCTGCAGCAGAAACACCACAAGCAAGATCAAGATGTGCATCCCGTCCAGGCACAAAAGAACCAGGAAGTTTCATTCATCTGTCATAATCAACTATTCCACTAGCTCGGCGATCTAATCGAGATCCACTAGATTGCCTATCTATTCTTCTTCCAGGACTAGGATATGAATCACGATCAACAAGGTGAGAGGTATTGACATTGGCAACCATCAAGGCCTCGGCAATATCGGAAGCAATCTCAAAACCTTGTGGAAGATCAGCACACTGCCCAGCATACTTAAGAGGAAAATCTCTGGAATACTTCTTTGATATATTCCCACTCCCATCTTCCTCATGATTTATTAGCCCTTCATGAGCCTTTCCCAAATTATCTGAAGTTTCTAATTTTGGCGCACAAATATCAGCAGCATCTTCCCAATCATCCAATTCAGTTTTAGCTTTTGCAATTTTATCACTTGTTGTAGAATCCACCTGAGGGGACTCTTGAGATACCAGCTTCAAATTAACACCATTGCAATTGCTGTCTGCACTAGCTGAAGGTATGATTGTCTCTTTCTTTTCCTCGGGACCTTTAAATGCCATATAGAGATCAGAAGTTGTCCCAGCAGCATCAGCCTTCTGAAGAATTTCTTTTCTGTTTTTCCTCCCTCTAGTTGATGTACTCTTTGCCCTATTGAATTCTGGTGCAGGTTTGTCCTTTGAATTAGGTACAGGAACACCTCCTTCGTATTTTGATATTGAGTCAGAGAGATCAGGAGTTGTGACCTGAGCAGAATGCTGGTCAGATGCACCAGATTTAGTAACAGAGATTTCATTGATATCAGTGGCACTTGAAGATGCATTGGAACCAAAGGTGATATCAACATGTGAACTTTCAAGAATTATAGAGTCGGATATTTTAGAGGTAAAGACATCAGTATCAATGACTCCCTCATTTTCATTGCTAACCTCCACATCATCAACAAGCACTGCGGTTACTGAGGTAGGAACATCATTGCTGGTAGTTGCCTTCAAAGCAGATTCCCGATCAGATTTAAGCTCCACAGATTTCACGGGATCCTTAATTCCATTAGTTTCAGGTTTCAGTTGCTCATCCAGCTTGGAAGAACAATCCATGTTAGCATGCTGAACCATGTCCAAGCATTCAACATTATTGCTAGTACCAGAAACTTCAGATAAAACAGAGGATAAGCCTTCTCTCTTGCTGTCTGTCCTCTGTTCTATAGGAGAAGTTGAAGCATCATTTATTGATGATAACTCCTGGGTAGGCTGTGACAAAATATCAGCAGCTGATGATGATGCTAAAGCTGTTTTGGTCCTTTGTGAAGAAATAACATGTTCTGCAGTCTGGGAAGCCAAGCTGGATATTGACATAGATTGTCCAACAATGCATGAAAAAACAAATAAATTAATACAAACAAAAATTACATATGCAACAAAAACAAAACAAGGGAAATACCTGATTTGGTGGCCGAGTATGACCTTTCTTAGCTGGTTTTTTCTGATTATCTTTTAAAGAGTTAGAGTAGGTCAAATTATCTCCCCCGCCTTCTTTACTGGCAACAGTCAGGACAGACTCCTCAAACGTAGCAGCTGGAGCAGAAGATAAGCTACACTCACTTAAAGTCACCGAAGGTTTTAGTGATCCAACCTTTTCAACAGAAGGCAAGCTAATTGATAAAGATGAATCAGACACCTTTTCTCCAACAGAAACAGTTACTGGCTTGACTGTAACATGTGTTATGCCTGAGGGAGCAGAAGATGCTACATAGTGACCATCAGGTACCAATTCAAAACTAGGTGATTCTGAAGTACCAAGTCTAAGATTTGCAGATTTATTAACTGGAAGTGAACCATCGGCTGCTGCTGAGTTCACATAGGAAATGTTTTGATGACTCTGGCCAACAGGAAAATTAAATCTTGGCCCTTGGCCATTGGGTGCTACTGCTATCTGGCTACTGGACAATGACAGAGAAGTTGGTGGTGGATAAAACATGGAATTGGTATTGTAAGAATTGGAATAATAGTTGACTGAATGAGAAGGTGCAAATGATGGAACTGGCTGGGGTTGAGGAGGCACATTAGGATGAGACCTTGGACCTGATGACCCACCATCTAAAAATGTATCTGTTCGTTTATTAAGCCTTAATTCTTCATGAGTCTCAGGGTGTGTAATCTTGACAGGAGTAGTTTTACGAGGAACACCAAACTTCCCTCCTTGCTGTGGAGAATACCGAGGGGCAATACCCATTCCCAAGTTGCCCAATTGGGGTGCAAGCTGGCCACCCAAAGGTTGTGTGAAACTCAAGCCCCGACCCTGATGCATCATTCCCTGAGAAGAGGCTGAAGACCTGGAACAAAAACTGGTTGCTGCATCACCTGAGGGCCATTTCCCATTGGTAATGGCATATGCATGGGCATCTGAACTGAAGGAGTCTGAGACCGAATATGTGGATTAGGCCCACCAAATTGCATGGAAATCTGGGGTTGGTGATGAAAAGGCATTTGCATAGGAATATTAAGAAGAGTTGTGTTCTGTGTCTGGTCCACAGGGGGTCCAGCAGAGGCTTGTACATCTTTTTTTACCTTCGGCACTGGGTGAGCCTCCCTAGAATTAGATTGATCAGTTACAGAAGAATCCTTTTTAGGTAGCTGCTGCTTAGGAGCAGGTGTGGGCAAATTTGACGCAGGTCTAAAAGAAGAATCCTGGCATGCCAGCAGGTAAAAAATGTTATTTGAATATATAAGTGAACTCCTAAGACTCAAAAACTATCAGTTAAAAAGCATCAAGATCATGCACATGACGTGTTCATATTATAATTAAGTTTCTACCGGGAATTCTCTCTTACTATTAGAAAAGTAACCCGGGTGAATGAAAAGGCATTTTTAGTATTCTACGGCAGGGATTTAAATAGCGGAACGAAACCGAGATCGCGGACGAAATATTGCGGTATTGCCGCCGTCCGAAACCGGTATTGCCGGAAATCGCCTTGGAAAACGGAACAACACCTATTGCGGCCGCAATCATGGCTCTAACGGTTAAAAACGGCGATAACGGGCCGTTATATCTGATATTCACTGAAAATGAAAACAGAGATGGAACAAAGCAGGGCCGGCCGGCGGGCGCGGGGAAGAAGAAGAGAAGCAGGTTTTATAAAATTTTGGGAAAATTAGGTAAATTACATGACGTGGCATTGAACTTTTTAAAGTTTTCGGTTTGGCCTCAATACTTTAACCCATATTCAAATTGATCTCTTAAACTTTCAAAACTTCTTAATTAAGCCATTAAATTTCTATTTTATCTCAATTAAATCCTTAAAGATTTGATTGTTTTGTTAAATCTAGTCCTTAAACATTATATTAATTTTATTTTCCTTTTACTTAATAATAAAATTAGAGTATATATTGAATATAAGTATTGGAAAAGAAAATCAAATAAATGAGAATAATAACTTATATTTAATGTGGTATAATTATTTATTATAATATTATAATTATTTAATTTTTTATAATATGTTTTTATAATATGTTTATTTAATTTTTATTATTTATTAATATTATTAATTATTTTTATATACTAATATTTTTTATTTTTTTGTTTAGGTTTATTCAAATGTTTAGTACTTTTATTGGCGCATATTGTTTATTTAGACATATTCATATGATTTTATTATCCAGCTAAACTAAACAAAATCACAATCCAATATAGAATTCTTTAAACAAAATCACTTTCACTTTCAAATTCATATTCATATTAATAAAAGTTTATAAGTGTTAAAAAAATTCTAAAAAACATTAAAATAGACTTTTATAATTATAATTATAATTAGTATGTTTTACAATAAATTGTGCAAAATTTAAAAAAATTCACGACCCTGACACCCGCAGTAACCGCAATAGCCTCCGTTATATCCGAAAACGCGATAATCGTGACGTGACCGAAAACGCGACCGCGACCGAGATTTAAATCCTGTTCTACACTGTAGCATTTCACTGTTCTTGAAGATTAAACTGCATTTTTTTATTATGAAAAGAGACAAACCTGATCTCGTTTCTGTTTATCCAAATTTGGGGGAGCTGAGCTAGTTCGAGCCGGAATCTGATGCAAATAAAAAAACAAAACCTGGTGTTAGAAACAAGGTTGCAAATTGGCAGAAAGATGGAAGACCATCATGAATAGTAAGCTACCTGCATTCCATTCATGAAATCAGGAATTATGGACCCAAACTTTAAAGAGAATGCTTGGGATGCATCTCCTGGAATTAATCCATAAAAACAGTTGAAACATATAATTAGTTAAATCAGCTTAAAACTAGAAATGCTATCATGAAAAACAAACAGCCACAATACAAAATGCTACTCCACAAGTAAATTGAAGATCCTCAAGTTTTCACATAACTGAAGTAGCTTAATCCTATACGCTTATAATACCAAGCACAATAGAAACATACCCTTTGTCGGAGTTGCAGGGATACTACTGTCAGAAGATTGAGAAGTAGGAGCCTTCGGAACAGCACGGATGCTCCTCTGATTAGCATGTGATTCAACGGGTTTGGCAGGACTACCTGTAACCGGCGTATCAGATGCCCCTATCAGCAAAAATGAACATGAATATGAATAACATCAATCCTATTTTATTCGGGTATGAATCGAAAAAGGGAAACCAGTTTAAGAATTTTTAATCATATCTTTCAACTGGGGATGTGCATGTGCACCATTTTGTACGTTACTGGTGGCAGAAGCCTTAATAGACTCGGTAGAATTTACAGTCTGAGAATTCACCCTAGATTGCCCTCCTTGTGCATTGTTAGACTTCTTAAAACCACTATATCAGGAACAACCAACAAAAGAAGGAAACAAGAATACGTGAATCACACAGAAAACCCTAGTCATAAAGGAAACCTAATCAAACTGGCAATTAGACGAAAAAAAAACAATAAAGCCAAACCTGAAAGCATGATGAAGAACCCCAGATTACCTTCGACTAGAAGCGGAAGATGAAGAAAGAGACGGTGAAGGGGCGGGCCCGCCGCCGACGCCCCTACCGTAACCGCCCGAGGAGTTCCGCTGCTGATTAGAGCTGGTGGATCGTCCTGATTTTCGGTATTGCTGCTCACTTCTATCGGACCTTGATTGATTGAAGGACATATATCCCACTCTAGATTCCTCCTATTTCTCTTTTTTTTTTCCCAAAACAACAAATTCAACGAAATTAAAAAAAAAATCATTTGAAGAACAATCATGACATTATAACAAGACGGAAATGAGGACTGAATAATTAGGGTTCGACCAGCAGACGAGTGTTTACCTGTGAACTCAAAAGAGTGTGCAGAGAGAGAACAAAGATCGGGCTTTCTTAATTGGGTAGAAAAGCGACGATTCGTCGATACACAGCAGCAGCAAGAGAATCAACAGAGAGAATAATAATTAATCCAACGATATATATTGATTTTTTTAGTTTTAAAAAGGGAGAAAGTAGAATTCGTAACAAACCGTCCCGGAGGAAGGTGGTCAAAATGCCGGCTTTTTAGGAGATTCCGACGACTAGTTTGAGTTACTATTTTTTTAATATATGACTAAAATATTTTTAGATTGAAATAGATAACTAAAGTATATTTTAGCTGAAATATGCGCCTAAATTTTTATTTTTAGTTGAAATAGTTGTTCAACAAGATGTTAAAATTAACTTTAAAACAAGTTAAAAATAAAAGTTTAGGCACATATTTCAGCCAAAAAATAGTTTAGACACATATTTCAACCAAAATGAAAGTTTAGACACATATTTCAAACAAAAATACTCTAGGTACTTGTTACAAAAAAGTGACATAGTTTGGACACTTATTTAATAGTTTAGCAAAGTAGAATAGACTAAAAATATGGTAAAAAAACAATCTCAATAGCTTGTTAGATTTAAAATTGGACAGTTTGGTCCCTCTAAAAAAGAACAGAACCTTTTTAGTTGTACTCTAATTTTATGGCTTTGTTCTAATTAATCTGGATTGACTCATGCCGCACACCTAATTTTAATGTATGAGTTTTTTGGCGGGAATATTTTACATAAACAAGATCTCGAATTCGAGAACTACTAAAGCAATAACAAGCTGCTTACCATTTAAAACAACTATATTAGTTCTAAAAATGAACAATTTGATCTCAAAACAATATCAAAAGTGAGTAGCTAAGAACAATTGATCGCAATGTTAATGGTTTTTGTAAAGTGTTTTAAATTTTAAAAATCATGACCGAATCGAAAGAATAACATACATCAAAGGCTATATCTTATATATTTTAAAAGGTAAATTACACGGTAATCATTAGACGTTTAGGACGTTTTTATTTTAATCGACTAACTTTTAAAACTTGCAAAGTCTTCTTCCAAAAAAAAAAAATAGGGTTCTAAATTCACAGCCACCATCTATGCTAAATTTTTTATAAATGAAACGAGTAATTCTAACGGTATAAATTATTTATTTGGTCAATATATTAATATAGTTAAATTTCAAGTTGATTTTATGATTAATAGTGGTGGGTTTATCACTTTCTTTAGTAATCGTCTGTCGTTATTTAATAATTTTTTCAGTTGAAAAAGATCACCAAACTACTTTTTCGTTCTTTCGGATCGAATTCCTAAGAGAATCTTCCAATCTCCTCAAATATCAATCAAATCCTAATTGAAATTAAAATTGAAACTTTTGTATTATTATTGCCAACTATTTAATTTGTTTGAAACAAAACTATGATAATTTGAAGCCAAATTTTTGTTAAAGTTCATGTTTACCTTCGGAGTGTTGCAAAAAGATTCAAAGTGCTTGACTTTCATGTTGATCAGTTTATGTCTGTCTTACTTGGGAAGCCATTAAAGCATTTTAAACTCTTAAGGTCCTGTTTGGTTAAGAGGAAAAAAGGAAGAGAAAATTGTTTTCCTTCAACCTTTTCTTGTCTTCTGTGTGTTGATCATCAAGGACTGGTTACTTTTCCTGTAAGCAATAGCATGCATGCATAAAGCTTCCATTCAAATCAGATGCTCAATTTCATGACTGTTAATTTCTTCTCTTTTACTTCTTTGTTCTTCCATTTAGTCGTAAATTTAGCTCCGATTTCGGTATGCACAAATCTTCAGTTGAGCAATGGATTTTCGGTCTTTTTCTTGTTGAAGCAGCAACAACAGAAAGTAACGTGTAAATTAAAGCATCTTGCTGCAGAATTGCAGCAACATGAACTGGAGGCGAAGTAAACTGCTCCTCCCCAACTGGCTTACCACGAGCCATCGAAGCCAAGCAATCCGCCACTGCATTATATTCGCAGAATATATGCCTTGGTCTCACTTCTGATTCGCGCTTCAGTAGTTCCTTAACCGAATCCACTGCGGCATTACGGCGAAGCAACCTTGCCTTCCCAGTTAAGCATTGCAGAACCTCTTATTGGTTTCAATCTCAATCCCCCTATAGCCTAGCCTCCAAGCAGGCGAGAGGACATCGTGCACGGCCTATAATTCTGTCGAAAGAACCGACCAAATATCGATGCTGCTTGAAAACCCAAAAATGCATCCCCCTTGGTCCGAGTGTAACAAACCAGCAGCTGATGTTGCACCGTCGCTATTCCGTACCGCTCTATCCGTATTGGCTTTGATGCAACCAATCGATGGATGGTCCCATTTGTCCAGTTCTCTATCTCGAGCGACAGAAGGCACACGCAAGGATTTTCGGTCTATTGATAGTCGTTTATGGTTTAAGATGTTGAAAGGTAAAAGCAAATTGTTCGTTGCAAGATTTCGTGATGTCGCCCTTCTTATTCGGTAATTGAGAGAATCATATGTTGTGACTGATGTTCCGTGGTCCTGTTAATCCATATAGGGACATAAACAATGGGTTATAGAAGTTCAATTTCTCGGAATCGGTGAGCACCAGAAACTCGTTGAACTCATAGGATACTATGCTGTCAATGGAGAAAGAGGTATTCAGCGCCTTCCGGTATACGTGCTTATGCAAAACAATAGCTTGAAATATCATCTTTTCGGTCGTGCATTGCCACCTCAGAGATAATACTCGGAGCATCCGGAGGATTAGCTTATCTACGAGGGTTTAGAAGTTCAGGTTCCTATCTAAAACATCAACAATGCGTCTCTTCATTTCTTACATGTACTAAAACCACGACATTTCAAACATAAATAAAACATCTTCTTTGGTTTGCTGGTTATCGGTTTCTGATTGTCTACATGTTAGTTATCTGTTTCTGATTGTCGAAAATGGATCCACGACATGAAAACCGGTTTCCAATCGGTGCAGCCAGAGTCATAGCCAAGTTAGCAGACAATTGTTTATCGAAAAGTCCCAAGGACCGGCCGAAGATGAGCCGGGTGGTGGCGAGATTGAAGCAGATAATCCAAGTTGCAAACGAAGCAAATGATTAGGAGATCGAAAGCCCTGAGGTATCTGAAACCGAACCGGTTGAATCGGAAAATAATTCGAACCAATCGGGTATTTCCGAGTCATGGAAAAGCCGAATGGCGCACCTTGCGAAACTCAGCGAACATGTAGAAGGTGCAAGTAGAAGCAGATTGGTGATGTTGCAGAGGGCCAAAGAGCCTCAACCTCTCATTTTTTTTTCTGATGGGAGACTAATCTTAATGTTAACAATAGTTGTATACTGATCTGTTTGAAAAACTTTCAAATGATTAGGGAGTAAAATCTAAATTTAACATCAACATACTACCCCAAACCTGATCCACTGCTATACAACAGGAAATTTAGCATACTGTATATTTGCTATTATATATAAAATATATTTATTAAGATTAGATTTTGTTGATAATGGTGAAAAAAGAGTTTGATCATTTAAAAAAGGGTAAAACTTTGATATACAGGCTGTGTAAAATTAATTTTACACAAGCATGTGTATTTACACTATAAAAGCTCAAATCCTAAATTTCTAACCTAACCCTAAAAAACTAAACCTTACACTCTAAACCCTAAACCCTAAATTCTAAACACTAACCTTAAATTCTAAACCCTACAACCTAAACCCCTAAACCTTAAGCCCTAAACTAAAACCCTAACCCCTAAAACTAAAAGGCACATGTAAACTAATGTTTACACGGCCTGTGTATCAAAGTTTTTTCTTTAAAAAACTCCTGTTTAAATGTGGATAATATTCTAAAACAAGAGAAATTTTCGTTTAATTTAGGTCGACTCAACTCACAATGTATAGAGAATATATTTTATGCATCGACAGTAAAAAATATTTTTTATAAGCGGGTCTAATTTAGGATTAGTTTAGTATTATTTTTGAAAAGTATGGTGAAAAAATACTTTTGAAAAGTATTTTTATTTTTTTGTTTGAGAGTTAAGTGTTTATATTACATGTATTTCATGAAAATATATAAACTTTAAAATAATTTTTATCTAAAAAATTGACATGAAAAGATATACAATTTTTAAATTAATACTAATTTATTAATCGTATAATTTTATTTTAGTAAAAAATTATAAGTTTATCAACTATAAAATAAACAAATCATAATACAACAAATGAAGGTTAAAAATGTAATTTGACACTAAAAACGTTTTTCCAATCGCAAAAGCTAAAAATTTTATATTTTGAGTTTGATTCGAAAAACACTTTTTAAACATAATTTTTTTCCAAAAGTTATTTGTTTAGCATTGCTTCTTGCAATAAAAGTGCTTTTTGGAAGTAATAATAAACGAGGACTTAGGGTTTATATGTAGGAGTTTATGTTTTGAGTTTAGAATTTAGGGTTTAGAGTTTATGAGATATGATTTAAGATATAATATTTAAGAGTTTGAAGGATAAGGTTTAGGATTTATGATTTTAGGATTAATGATTTGAATTTTAGCTTTTAAGGTGAAATTAAACTTTAAAAAAATTATACAGCCTTTTATATTTAAATTATAAATTTTAAAACTTAAATCCCTAACCTTATACCCTAAACTCTAAACCCTAAATTCTAAACCCATATAACCTAAACACTAAAATTGAAAGACTTTTTGTAAACTAAAATTTACACAAGCTTTGTATATCAAAATATTTTCCTAATATATGTAAGTTAATATTTGATGCACATGCAGTATAATAATTTTGTCCACAAGTCTAATTTAACTCTAAAAACTAAAAATTAAGATTTAATTCTCTAACCTTAAATTCTAACAATACAGTTTAATTTTTTTGAAACACAATACAATTTAATTTTAAAACCTAATCTAAACATCTAAACCTTAAATTAAACTATAAACCTTAAATTAGACTCACTTATAAAAAACAAGTTTTCTACGTTAGTGCATGAAATATTTTTCAAATATATACATAAAAGAGATACGATTAACCAATACATTGTAAAAGTATTTTGATAAATATTAATTTTAATCTTACCTATAGGGAAGAGAAGGAGAACTCTAAGGAAGGAAGATAGTGCTCCTAGTGGGTCTAAAACTCATGACCTAAAGGAATATGAGAGAACAAAGATGAGCAACTTGACCAACATGACAAATGTAAGGGTGAGCAAAACTCGACCCGACTCGGAAAAACCGAATTTTTCAACTCAACTCAAGGCGAAAAAACTCAACTCGTCTTGACTCGACTCGAAATTTTATAAACTCGACTCTACTCGAAAAAAAATTTAAATAAAGTTTGAGTTGTAAAATAGAAATTCGAATAACTCGAAATTTTTAGTAATTAGTAGATTGGTTTTTAAGCTTGAGTCAAGTCCCTCAATTTTTTCTGATATATATATATATATAGATATAGATATAAAAAAATATGAAGAAATATGTATTCATATCTTATATGATTAGAGAAAATTGTTTAAATTGGAATAAAACCATACTATAACATGATAAAGAATTACAATTGAATTTGTATAGTAACTCGAAAACTCGACTCGAAAAATTTCAAATAAAATTTAAATTGTAAAATATAACGCGTCAACTCGAATAACTCAAAATTTTATAACTCGACTCGATCGAACGCTCACCCTTAGCAAAATGTGCTTGCTCCATTGTAAAAGTTTAATTTTATATTTTTATAAGATAATCATATAATTAACAATACCAAACTAAAAGATAAAAGCATAGGAAATCTATTAAACATCATTTTCGCCTTCTCTCACTCTCCAAATATAAGTAGTCACCGTGAACAATAAATAAACACCAAATTTGTTATAATAATAATAATAATAAAAATACGCTAGGGATCTTGATCTCGTTCTCTCCGGCGACACCTTTGTAATTGTTTCCGGTGAGATCTCGAGTTTGGATCCGATCCCAACCCGATCCGTAGTGTCTCTTTAACCTAGATCCGAATCACCATGGCTCCGATTTCAGCATTGGCCAAATACAAGCTTGTTTTCCTGGGGGATCAGTCTGTCGGCAAGACCAGTATCATCACTCGCTTGATTCTTGCCCTGAACGTATCTGCTTGATTTGACAGGCAAGTCTCAGTTGAGGAAGCTGAAGCCAGGGCTCGTGAACTCAATGTCATGTTCATTGAAACTAGTGCTAAGGCTGGCTTCAATATCAAAGTAAACCATTTTTAACTTATCATATGATTATTCCTATAATTTCACTGCATGCTCGATGCTGATGAAAACTCTTGTGGTTAGGCTTTGATCAATGTCATGTGGTATTCTATTCACTGAAAGTTTGCTCAGTCCTTTTGTTTCTCACTTCTGCATCAACTCCATTATATTTGATCGACTTTAGTTACTTGGACTTGGGTGTATAAGTCGGTCGATTTTCTAAGTTTGTCCATGTATTTGGATTGTCATATCTCCATACCCATTTCCATGTATTTCACGGGCGTGGGTGTCGGATGCGAGTACTTGAAGAAAAATAAGGAGTTAAAGCAACATAGTTACTAGCAAGTGCTCTCCCTCCCCCGGCATTACGGATCAAATCCATTGAGTTGTCTCACTCTGTTTGATCTCTTGACAGGCTCTATTTCGGAAGATTGCAGCCGCTTTACCTGGAATGGAAACGCTTTCTTCAACAAAACAAGAAGACATGGTCGACGTCAATCTTAAGTCTACAAACTCAAATGCATCTCAGTCGCAGCAACAGTCTGGAGGATGTGCCTGCTGATGATACACACACATCACTTATCCGGGGTATGTATGCTTTTCGACTTACGCTTCCGATATCCTCCAACCAAGTGTTACTGTAAAAAAGGAACAAAAAGAAAAATCCGGTCCCCCCCTTTTTTTGTAGCCTTTTGGGCATTTAGGTTTGATGGAATGTTGTTGAGAGAGGAGATTTTTAATTAATTTTGTCATGGTATTTAGGCTTGTCCCAAGTCCTAACATGTCCTATATGTGTACGGTTCTTGTTATCTCATCCAATTGTGCCAAATTTGCTGTTTTCTCGTATTTAACTTTCTATTTCACATTGGACAAAGGTTTTAATGCATAAAATTGCAACACCTAAGCGTTGATTATGTTAATGTTTACTCAGCATATTGCCGATGGACAGTAAAGATGACGACGCCAATTATTGGTTTTAAACTAGTTTGTTACTCGGATGGGCTTTCATGAAAAACGGTTGGAGCTTAACCCGGCTAATATAATAACCAATTTTTTATTTAAATTTAATTATGGAGCTCTATAAGTTTTTATTTTAAATTAATTGTGAAATATATAATTATTTTATGAAATGATTTTTAATTTTAAATATGATTTTTAAATGAACCAACGAGTAGTCATAGTAGAAAATGTGATAATATTTATCTTAAGATCGAGTTCGAGTTACTTTATCTGTAAGGTGTGTATACAATTATCAAACAATTAAAAAAATATAAACAAATATTAAACATATTTCTTTTAAACAATAAAATGAGATTTTGATAACCCAAACCAGATCAAAGATAATAATAATAATAATAATAATAAATATGTAGACTTGTATAATTTTTTATTATTAATTTAATTTTCTCATTTTTCCACGTTGATCAAGACAGGGATTGGACTATGATTATGTATAGTCACCAACATTTGTTTATTTTTAATAGTGCTTTTAATATTATTATGTCATGCCAGTACAAATGTTTGATAGTTAATTAACTATAAAAAGTTTATTTTAAAAATTGAAACATTATGATTTAAATTATCAACGTTTAAAAGAATTTTTACATTTTGGATTTTTAAAAGTTCTTCTTTATTGATTTTATTTGAATTTTTAATTTTTCTATATTTTTACACATAGTAAAATCTAAATGGGCCATGTCGATTTTTTTAACAGAAATTGTCGTTGGACTGACGTGATAATATAATGAAAGTTGAGGAGTCAAATTGATGTAAAAGGGTCAAAGTGAGAATTCCACTATAGTATATGGATCATTTAGTTATTAAGCCAAAATTATATCACGTATCATTATTTTTTAGTTTCCCTCCCGATTTTTTAGGGCTTTGCCTTGACTAATCCGGACCAACCCGTGTCGCACACCTGGTTTTAGTGTGTGTCTTCAAATGAGAATTTTCTACTTACACAAGGCATTGAACTAGAAACTTGTTTAAACGATATCAAGCTGCTTACTACTCGATCCACCCCGTTAGTTATATCACCGATCATTATTAACTACATGTAAAATACAAATATAAATAACAAACGCCAACACTTTAAAGAAAATTAGAAATCTAATGAAAAGAAAATACAAACTTAATGAATTTATATTCAATACAATGTGGAATAAATTAAAAGTTTCTGATAATATGGTGAAGAATTTAAAAATAATGATTAGAATTTAGGGTTTGAGTTTAAGTTTTACGATAATATGGTGAAGAATTTATGCTTTAACCTGTAAACCCTAAATTTTAACCTTGAACTCTAACCCTAATCACATCCCCTAAGTTCTATACTCTTAAACACCACACCCTAAGTTAAATATCTAAACTCTAAAACAAAAACGATTGTGAAATTTTTTAATTTTTAACACGAGTATATACTAATTACCCAAACTTAATTAGTGTAAATATCATTTGTCGTGTGCGTGCCTTCACGAGTTTGTCGAATTTTTGTACACAAATCCTAAAACATCGATGAGACCCTAGTCTTTTCTCTTCTGTACCATTGGATTAATATTGTCCCATACCCCTCACATGTCTGAATTCCCTCAATTTACTCCTCCATTTTCTCCCCTTTACAAGCCAACAATTCACATCCACTCACTCATCCTTCATGAAATTCCATCACCAATTAAATCAAATATTCCCAATTTACATTCATTTTCACTTTTGCAAAAACAAAATCGAGACGTCGACGATATTGTCAATAAAATTCAGAAGATATTTATTGTTTGATTTTAAAAAAACACAATGCCGATAAAATCTCAACCATTCGCACCGCCGCCGCCTGCAAATCGCTCCGGGCAAAAGCAATGCTTAAAATACGTAGCCAACAGCATGATGAGCGGATCATGGAAGTTTATAGCCATCGTTGCAGCTTTTATTCTTAGCAGGATTCTTCACCACATCTTGAAGCCTTTATCTCAACCTCAAATAGTTTCTGATATTCTTGTACGTCTCTCATTTCTCTTTTTCATTTTTTGAATCGAACAGTAAAAAGTTTGATGTTCTTCACACAAGATAATGAAGGAGAAAAAAAGGCAAGAGAGAGTTTACCCTATGAAATGACCCCAAACCAATTCGACTCCGGAATGATATTTCGGGGCTCTTTTGGAAAATTTGTATTAAGCCCTTTCATCTAAAAAATGAATTAGAAATCTAATTTTTAATAAAAAATTAATTAAACTTCAAAGAACAGTAACGAACCCAGAATGAGTTATATTAAATGCTTGCAATAAGAAAGCAAAAATATTAGTTATGGACTAGTAGTAAAGCACATGAGGAAAGTAAAATGGTGTACTTCATGCGTTTAAATTATTTTACTCATTTATTTAAAAGTCAGCCTACCACGAATACAACCATTTAACAAGCATTTGAGAAATGCTCCGATTTAATAAATTGCAGTAAACACCTAAATCTTTGAGCCGTTCTGAAAGTTACAAGGGAACAAAGCACTTAATCTTCATATTTGAGTACTTTTTTATGTATTTTTTTGGTGTTGTAGGTAGGGGTGTTTCTTGCTTCAATAGAAGCTATACGTGATTCATTCGGAGATCAATCCGCTTTAAATATGGACAACATTGTTGATTTCGGAATGATTTTGTACACCTTCGTGTTGGGTCTAGAAATGGACCCTTACGTGATCTTCAAGTTACCATCACGCCCTACAATTGTGGCATATGCTGGCCTATTAACAACATGCATATTAACCTTGGTTCTAATCCCATGGATACATGACGACGACGATGCAAGCATGATGACCTTTACCATCTCCCTTTCCTTCACTCTCTCCGGCACCAGCTCTCACATATTGACCCGACTCATTACCAATCTCAAGATCGGCAAATCCGACATCGGAAAGCTCGCCGTCGTGGCCGGAGTCCACTCCGACATGATAACCATGGTTATCCTTAGCTTGACATTCTTTCCCTTGGTGTGGATTTCGGACAACGAGGAAGCCGTCAAGCATGTCATCGAGATGGGCTCGGCGCTCATGTTGCAAACTATCGTCGCGGCGATGATCTCGCCAATGTTCTTTAATTGGGTGAACAACGAGAACCCTGAAGGGAAAGCACTCAAAGGCTCACACCTTGTGCTCTCCATGGCCTTCATGGCTATCATATGTAGTTGTGCTCCTTGGTTTGGTTTTAGCCCTTTCCTTAGCTCGTTCATGGCAGGGCTTTTCTTGCCGGCGGAGGGGCGAATATCAAAATGGGCGATTAGCAAGATCAACTACTTGTTGAGCTTGCTTTTCTACCCTCTCCTCTTCTTTTGGGTGGGGCTTAAGATTGATTTCTCCGAATTCGAAGGCAGCCGACCGCTAACATGGGCAATGTTTTTTTCGCTTCTATTCATAGTGTCTTTTGGGAAGATCGTCGGAACTGTCATCGGCGGGGTTATATTAGGTTTTCGTTGGCCAGAATTGGCAGCCATCGGATTGCTTTTGACGGCCAAGGGTCATTTTCACGTATACTTCGCTGTTCATGCACTCAGGGTTAGTTACATAAATACTTGCATGACTTCTTATTAATGTGTGACAAATAAATATATAATGTCGGTTAATTGCACATACATCCTCAAACTTTGAAACATGTTAATTGAATCTTTAAGTATTAATATTATATCAATCAAGTCTAGGGATGGCCATTTGACCAAGATCTGATGGGTTCCGACTCGATCTTATAGGATCAGATTTTTTTAAAAATCCAGGTTTGGGTTGGGTTAGAGTTTTTTTTAGAATAAAGTCGGGGCATGTTTGGGTTTATGGTGAAAAATACCCGATTGAAGATAATAGTATATTTTATTCTAAATATTTAGGATTAATTTCTATAATTCCCATATATATATATATGTATATGAATATGTATATATATGTATATATATATATATTCAATTATCTCTAAAAAAATAGGATAATTATTATAATGTCTCTCCTCTCTATTTTTTTCTCAATTAACCCCCTATTTTACCAAATAAAAATGTGAAAAAAATTATTTGTGTCAAGTTAGAGAGGGATTTTTACCCTAAAATTCAAGTCAGATTTAGGTCTAGTAGAGCATTGTCAGACGTCTGGTTCAGGTGGAGGCTCTGAAATTTTGAGTTGGGTGTGGGTCAGCCAAAAACTCATAAATTAATGGATAGGCTAAGGTAAAGACTTATTTGAGTATCATTCTGATACTTAGAAGATTCAATTAGAATGTTTGGAAGTTCAAAAACTGATTTAAAAATTATAAAATTATTCGGGACAAATGGTGAATTAACTCTTTACGATATGATTTGCACTTAAAACATGTACATATATATAATTTACAGACCGAGAAGATCGAAATGTCAACTTGCATTTCAATGGTGATTGTGTTCTTCCTTTCCATTGTGCATACCCCCTTTGTTTTGAAGCATATAATCGAACGTGCAAGGGAACTCGTCCCGGCTCAGAGGATGACCCTCCAATGTCTTGACCCAACGAGCGAACTCAGGATCTTGCTTTGCGTTCATGGACCTCACAATGTGCCCTCGTCCATAAACTTAATGGAGATCTCTAGGGGCAAGCCTAATCCCCGCATCCACGTTTACGTCACCGACATGGTCGAGCTCACGGAGAAAATAGCCGCGACGTTGGAGCAAGAGGAAGGGACTAATAACATGGTCGTGACTGATAGGTCGGTGATCGAGATGAGGGAGCATGTCACTCAAGCTTTTCAGTCGTACGTCGATGAGAACAGCGTCGGAATCACACTTAGCCGGTCTCATACGCTTTCGACGTTCAACACCATGGCCAAGGATCTCACTGCTCTAGCGGATGACTTGATGGTTTCACTTATTTTGTTGCCATTTCATAAGAGTTTGAATGCGGACGGTACCCATGATTCCGGCACGCCTGGTTTTAGATATGTTAATCGTAAGGTATCTAATTAAACACCTTCCCTTCCTTTTCCTTTCCTAGCTTTATGATATATGTGTCCGATATATATTCAAATTTGAGTAAATAGATCTATTAATCAAGTGATTAACATTAGTTTTTAATCGAGTTAAGTAGGCTGAGTCAATTCAGGATTTAAAATCCTTTAATTATTTTAAGTTTAAATCGTTTCAGATTCATATATTATAAAGTTCAAGTTAATTTAGGGGTTAGATCATTTTGGGTTTAGGTTATTTCCGGTTCAAGTTATTCAAGTTTGTCGATCAAGTTTTGCATGCTTGACCATTTCAAATTTTCTTTTTGGGTTTGACAATCAAGTTCGGATTATTTCTAAGTTGAGTTGAATCAATTCCAGATTTAATTTTTAGTCATTTTAAGTTAAAACTCTTTCAAATTCAGATATTTTAAAGTTCAAGTTAATTTAGGTTTGGATCATTCTAATTGTCGGTCGTTTTAAGTTTTAATCGTTTCAACTTGCTTGTTTGTATCGTTTCAAGTTCTAATCGTCTAAGTTTATGATCATTTTGGATTCGAGTCATTTCATGTTGAAGTAGTTTTAGGTTCAAAATATTTATGGCTTGAGTCAATTTTGAATTAAATCGGACGAATTAAAGTTGTAATTAAATCATATTAGGTTGGATTGAGAATCAAAATAATTGGGTTGAATTTTGAGTGCAGAACTATAATATGTGGAACATATACCTAGATGACTATATCTAACAAATAGCAATTCAATTAACTAGTATTTTTTTTGGTTTTTTGACAGTTGCTTAGACATGCTCCATGTTCTATTGGAATTTTGGTGGAAAGAGGATCCAGATTTGCAGACAAAATCACAAAATCATCCCAATGTGAAGTGGCAATAATTTTCATCGGAGGCAAAGACGATCGAGAAGCACTATCGTACGCAGGTCGGGTCGCATGGCATCCCGGAGTAAAGCTGACAGTTATACGGTTTCTCCTCGACTTAAACTCTGAAAACTTACCGAGGAGATTGAACAACCGTGGAAACATAGCGGAGGAAGAAGCAGAGATGAAGCTCGACGACGAAAGCTTCACTGAATTCTACGAAAAATACGTAGCGGGCGGGAAAGTGGCCTACACAGAAAAACATCTAGCGAATTCTTCCGAAACATACACGATCCTCAAGTCATTGAAAGGGCAATACACACTCATTATCGTGGGACGAGGCGGGCGAGTGAACACGATATTAACATTTGGACTTAACGATTGGCAGCAATGTCCAGAATTAGGTTCGGTCGGGGATGTACTTTCCGGATCGGGTTTCGAGTGTGAATCGTCGGTTTTGATCATTCAACAACATAGATTGAAAGGACAACTAGATGGATTAAGTGATGACTTCTCCATTATGTAAATTGACCTAAATTCCATAGGTTAAAAATTTAGGATGATGGAAATCAAGCTAGATTCTTTTGTAAAAAAATGTAATTTATTAATTTATAGGTTGATATTCATCAAAAGAAAACAATAATGTAGGATGATAAATGTATACACTAATTTTTTTTATCAACAATTAAATTTTGATTCAACCTAAATGACCTGAATTCGAGTGGTTTAGTCTGCAGGTGTGCGGTAGTTTAACTAAATTTAAAATCGAATACAAATAGTTTTTTATACTCTAATAAAATGATAAAAAATTGATTCAATTTACTTCACATATTTAAATTGAATATAAATTTGTAAAATAATCAATTGATGTGTATGATACAAAATCATAAAGACAACTATACTATCATATGGTTTTAATAATGCCATTATACTTCCATTGTTTAACCAACAACCAATGAGTTTAGTGAGATGTAGGGGTGTGCATTATTCGGTTTTAACCGAATTAACCGACCGAACCAGATTTTTTTCGATTAATTCGGTCGGTTAATTTTAGGTAAGTTCGGTTAACGATTAATTTTTTTTAGAAATTCGGTTATCGGTTAATTCGGTTCAAAATCGTTTAATTAATCGAATTAACCAAAATTATTATATATTAAATATTATATATATTACATATATTTATTTTTGGTCATTGAACTTTTAAAATTATAAAATGATCATTAAATTTTTTTGATATATTATAAAATGTTCATTAAACTTCTATCAAATTAGTATAAAATGAAAGTTCAGTGACTAAAAAGGTCATTTTACCATAATTTAGTGACCAATTGTGTAATTTACCCAAAATTTTATAATAAATTTCGGTTAATTCCGAAAACCGACCGAATTAACCGAAATAATTTCGATTCGGTTAAGGCTAATTCGGTTCGGCCACCGACCGAATTAACCGAATGCACACCCCTAGTAAGATGGGGTATTAAATATTTTAAATAAGATCAAAGTTCGAATCTTGAGTTGGGAGCATCGCTCCATAAAGAACCTTTGTAATATATCAGATTAGTCGGCTAATGGGTTGGATGCATGTGGTTATACCAAAAAACTTGTTTAAAAATTTAGTTAAGTCTTAGTTCACCCCGGCGACTTTTGAAGCTCATCGATTGAATGCGCTTAAACGCAACTAACACTGATCGAAAGAATTGTCGTTTATATATCGATACTAATTCATAGAGTATATATATCTCATTTGAACCGAAATAAAACAAATAAAACTTGTGTATGTTTATGTATTCTATTTATTGTGCACATCTACCTCAAACTCAACATTGCATGTAAAGCAATTAAGTGATAGACAAATATAAACTCATTGATTACATGAGTTTAACTGAATATAAGAGATTGAATATAATATAAAAGACAACGTAGATTTTTTAAAACTTCTTAAAAAAATTATTCCAGCCTTTAATTTTTTTTCTCGCTTTTTTTACCTTTAAACTTTTGTTGTTTGTCGAATTAAACTGATTGACGGGAAAAATAATGAATTCCAATAAATTTTATAGTTTTTTCTTTAAAATTTCATATATTAATAATTTTCACAATTTTTAATAATTTAAATATATTTTAATACTTTTTATAATTTTTAATATAGTTAATTACATCATATGTCTTCAAATTATGAACCTCATTCTAAATTAGTCTCCAAACATTTAAATGTTTCAATTTCATCATCAAACTACGACTCTCATTCTAAATTGATCCCCAAGCTTTTGAACATTTTAATTTCATCCCCAAACTATGACCCTCATTCTAATTTGATCCTCCAAACTTTTGAACATTCTAATTTCATCCTAAATTATCAATATATGGTAATCATGTCTCATGTTGATACAACAATTATAAAAAAATGTTGACTGCCATGTAAACACTTATGCATATTATGTAATAATATGATGTGGCATAAATAATAATTTGGGGGATGAGAATGAAATGTTCAAAAGTTTGATGATCAATTTAAAATGAGGATCATTGTTTGGGGATGAAACTGAAACATTTAAAAGGTTAAGGACTAATTTAAATGAGGATCATAATTTGCGAACATATGTACAATTTACTCCTTTTTAATAATTTATAACTTTTTATTATCTTGATATTTTTATTTTAACAGAAAATAAAAAAATTAATGTCGATTTTAAAAAGATAAAATTATTGTAGTCAGTTTAAGGAGTTTTTTCCCCTGTTAGTTAGTTGATTCAATTGAACAAATGATAAAAAAAAATGAGAATAAATAAATGAAGAAATATTTTAAAAAATAAAATGACTTTATTATATATCATTAGGCTAATCTCCCTCGTATTAAGAGACCAAATTCACAAGACAAGCGAACAGAACCAGAGATCTATGTACTTATACGACGGCGTTTCCCAATTTGCAAATTTTATTTTATTTTAAAATCTTAATTATTATTAGTTTTAATAAAGGGAAGCAGATCGATAAATCTCCCAAAAACTCAAAAAAAGAAAAAAAAATATTTCCCCCAAATTCAAATCTCTCTTACTATGGCCTTTCACGTAGCTTGCCCAATTACATGGTAAATATATATTTTCAATTTTATTTTTTAAAAAACAACTATTTCTCCTTTTTGAGCTGGCTTTCGTGCTCTCTCGTCGCATTGTTAACGTTAATGTTTCTCTTTGTTGTTGTTGTTGTTGTAGTCGCCGGATTTGCTTTTGTTCGCTAGGGTTTCCTCGGAGCCTCCAGTCTCCGGGCTCCGAGATTGGCTTCTTGCGGGACGTGAATCGAGTCGAGGAGTTTTTGAAAGATCCGTGGGGAGTTAGGGTTTCTCGAGAAGGGACCGTGCAGGTTCCGGTTCCTAAAGTTGCGGCTGGGGATGGAGGCGTTGTTGGTGCAGTTGAGGAGTCGACCTCGGTGTTGGCTCAGGCGAAGCGGCTCGCGCTTCAGAGAAAAGCGGCGGCTGAGGATTATGCTAAGAAGGTTGAGTCGGGTGGTGTTGTGGTAATTTTCTTGCGTTTGGCTCTATGTAATGTGTTTTAGGTGTATGTCTAGTTGTCTATATGCATCTGCAAGGTATACATGAAGTTTGGCGTCTGAATTTTGTTTTCCGTTGAGTTAGATTTAGTGGAGTGTGATTTTTTTGTTGTCGTTTAGGGGTTATGGTGTTCAATTACAGTTCACGGCCATATGAATTATTATATTTGTGCTCAATTTAAGCTTATTTTACTGTCAGTTTAGGTTGAGTTCTGCTTTCTCAATTGGTTCTTTAAATTTACTGTATCAGTATAGTTGTGTTCTTGTCTGTATGTATAATCTAATTGATTGTTGATATTGATACTTCAAAGTGTGCTCTTGAATTTGAGCTAGATTTTGGGTTATTTGTGATTATTCAATAGTCATTTCTATATATGCCGCTCACTTTATATATCGAAATAGATATCTTTACTTGTATAAGTGAAACTATACATGCAATGGTACAATACTTTTGTTCGTTTTGTTTTGGGTTGGCTAGTTTACCTCCCCTTTGCTGGAAACAAAGCTTTGTAAAATGAGAGCAGGAAAGGAAAAAGGAAGGGTCCTACATTGGAGGATATGTTGGTCTCTATTTTTTAGTCTATGCAGTGCTCCTCCTTTGCGACTTTCTAGAAGTGGTTCTTTTCTTCTTCTCTACAGGTTGCACCAATAAATTCTGCTCTAGAAGAGCAAGGTCAGTCAAACAAAAATGTAATGTGCCGCATGTGTTTTCTGGGTGAAAGCGAAGGAACTGAGAGGGCTAGAAGGATGCTTTCTTGCCAAAATTGTAGCAAGAAGTACCACAGAAGCTGCTTGAAATCTTCGGTTCAACATAGAGGTACTAACTTTATTTCCCTATCATCTTTCAAGTCTGCAAAGTAGTTACTGTATATTTATGGCTCAGTAGAGAGGCACTAAAAGGTTATTGCTCTGTTACATGTTACCACTGGAGTCTTATACATTTGGTATTGTTGCAGATTTGTTTCATTGGAGTTCCTGGACTTGCCATTATTGTCGAACCTGTGAGGTATTTATTAGGTGCAAAAGTACCCATTTTCACCCAATAGCATTCAAATCTTTTGGTTGCACTCATTACTACTAATTTCCTTTCTTTAGGTGTGCCAAAGTACGGGAGATCCAACTAAGCTCATGTTTTGCAAAAGGTGTGATGGTGCATACCATTGCTATTGTCAACATCCACCACACAAGGTTGGTTTGCATTGCTTAATGCTGAATTTTTTTATATCTTGATTAAAATAGAACGACTAACACTATCCCTGGATTATGCAGAATGTTCCTTCTGGGCCATATTTGTGCCCAAAACATACAAGGTGTCACAGCTGTGGATCCAATGTCCCTGGAAATGGTTCCAGTGTGCGGTACAACTGTTAACCCTCAGACAATAAGCTTTCCCCCCTAAAGTTTCTCCTTTCTGTACAAATTGTTGCTTCATTTTCTTTCCAACTATTCAAACTCTAATATCTTGCTTGTGTTTTTTAGTTTTTGACAAGTCATTGCTAATAAGCTTTCCTGACCATCCTTGTAAGCGTTTCTTTTAATTAACATCTAGGTTTTATCATTTTCTTATAAATTTTTAGGTGGTTCTTGGGATACACTTGTTGTGATGCTTGTGGAAGGTTGTTTGTGAAGGGAAATTATTGTCCCGTATGTTTAAAGGTAAATTCATGCTCCCGATATGTAATGGTGTTTGGTTTATTCATGTATCCCTGCCTTACGGGAAGAGTTCACTTCCCGTAAGAGTTATTTATTCATAAAAATGGTTAAAATATGAGTATCTGAACTACTTTATTTGATTGATTATAACATCTTTGTGAATGCAAATTTGCTGCATGAGTTCTCTAAAAAAATGAACTTACTAGACATTTTGGTACAACTTCACAGGTTTACAGAGATTCTGAATCGACGCCCATGGTCTGCTGTGATATTTGCCAGCGCTGGGTGCACTGCGAGTGTGATGGCATTAGGTTCCTTGCTATCCTTGTAGTTTGTACTTTAAGAACCACCAATCTAATTTCTGCCCTGTTATCTTGTTTATTGCATTTTTTGGTTGTTCATTATTTTGTGTGGTAGTTGCTGTCAAATTATGGTGCTGAGTTTGACAGTAATAGATGTTTTTGGAGATGAGTTTACATGGTCAATGTGGATGCTTTGTATTTTAACTTGCATCAAATTCGGCAGGCTTAATCCTTGTAACTGTATAGTGTCACACAAGTTTTGGATCATTATTTATAAATCAATAAATGTTTTGCAGTGATGAAAGATATCTGCAGTTTCAAGTAGATGGAAATCTCCAGTATAAATGTGCAGCATGTCGTGGAGAATGCTACCAGGTGGCTATTATTGCAATGTTCCTTTCCCCTTCTTCTCCCTTTCTCAGGAGGGAGAGAGGTATTCTTTTCAACTTATGAATTGCTGTCATAAACATGTAACCAGGTTGCAGATCCTGAGGATGCTGTCCAAGAGCTGTGGAAGAGGAGAGACAAAGCTGATCGAGACCTTATTTCTAGCTTGAGGGCTGCTGCAGGGCTGCCAACTGAAGAAGAAATATTTTCTCTCTCTCCATTTTCAGATGATGTGGAAAATGGTCCTGTGATGTTAAAAAATGAATTTGGGCGTTCCCTGAGGTTCTCTCTCAAAGGAATGGTTGACAAGTCTCCGAAGAAGAACAAGGAATATGGAAAGAAATCTTCAAGCAAAAAATATCTTAAGAAAAAGACAAATCAGGCATCTTTGATTAGACAAGGAGAGTCACAACTGAGTTTTGAAAGGAATCAGGATATTCCTGAAGTTGTGATTCAGAAAGGTGAAGGACAAGATATTTCTTCTCCTGTTGCTGGAATTTGTTCTACCAATCATCTAGGGATTTTGAAACATAAGGTGGTAGATGAGGTGATGGTTAGTGATGAAGATAGAAAATCTTATGTGCTTAAAATTAAAAGTAGCAAACCGCATGATTTGGACCGTGGAGATGATAATGGAAAACATGATAGCAAGTCAAATACTGTGAAAGCAAAGAAGTTGGTCATAAATCTAGGTTCACGAAAAATAAATGTTACTAACGCCCCAATTTCTGATGCTTCAAGCTCTCAAAAAGAACAAGATGTGATTTTGAACGATGGTAGGCTCCGTCTTCCTCTGTCTATAAGATAACTTGCACTGCATGATTATCGTATTTTCCTACTATCAATCACCTATCATTTCCAATAAAGCGCTATCAATCTA
Source organism: Hibiscus mutabilis (assembly GCA_019671005.1). Taxonomy (NCBI): domain Eukaryota; kingdom Viridiplantae; phylum Streptophyta; class Magnoliopsida; order Malvales; family Malvaceae; genus Hibiscus; species Hibiscus mutabilis. The sequence goes on from CM033713.1 coordinate 71,561,905, forward strand.
GTAACCTCTTAGATTTGTACTTAATGTTTTGGCTACACCCGAAGATCTGTATTTGCTGCGATAAACTGTGTTTTGCGTAGTTGCTGTAATCTTAGTAGCATTTAGGTTTTTGTCGAGCCCCTTTTATTTGTTATAAGATTGCACTTATAAAATGAATAAGATATTAATGGTGTGCAATTTATTGGTCCATCCTGGTTTGAGGGATTAATCTAAGGACTATTATGTCTTCTCTTGTTTGACTGATTGTTAGGTGTTCAAGATGCAAAACAGAGTGTAGATTACAACTTTATGCTGGATAGGAAAGACAGTACTGCTAAATCTGGTGATGGTAATATAGCGGTCATGATCTATTGCTATAGTGTTAAAACGTTCATTTGTGCTGCCATTGATGAAGATTTGGAGAATATTTTTCTCTAATAATTGAGACTGGGAATTTTTTCTGTTTGCAGGAATCAAAGTTTATCACTCCAAGTCAAGAGGGGTGAAAATTGCTGGAAGAGAAGGGAATGTGATAAAGTTTGGAAAAATTAGGCCGGAGTTTCCTGAACTGGGATCCAAAGTTGGTGCAGCAAAAGCTTCTGATGGATATGAAATTGTTCCTCTACAACAAACACATGTTGCATCAGGAGAAGGAAGCATTGATGTGATTAGGCCTGATGCTGTGTCTTCAGGTGAGGTGTCCATTCTGGGAGGACGGAATGTGAAGTCAGGAAAGCGGTTGGAAGAAAGGGCTGATACATATGGTGAAAGTAATGAAGATTATCGTCCCACACCTGCCTTGAATTCTTTGCCAAATGATCCCAAGCCGTCTCTCAAATTTAAATTGAAGAAACCTAATCTTGTTAATCCGAATTCTAAGGTTCATTCTGAGGAAGAAAAGAGTTCAATAAAGGGCCAAAGGTCTAAAAGGCAGAGACCATCTTCCTTCATGGAAAAATCATTGTTTAATGTTGATGAAGATCTTGATGTCACACAAACACATCAAAACAGCTTAATGGATGGCATGATGGATGCTAGTTGGATTTTGAAAAAGTTGGGTAAAGATGCAATTGGAAAGAAAGTTGAAATTTACCAGGCATCCGACAAATCATGGTAAGATTTTGGCTTATCTTTACATCTGAAAAACCATGAGGCAAGATCCGGCTTTATAGTCTTTTTCTCCTGATTAATCTTAGTCCCTTAGCCTAATCGCCTTATTTATTTCCATATGCAACTGCAGAACATGTGCACGTCAATTTGAGCTCCAAAATAGAAAGAATTTGTCAAGTTTCCAATGGATTTTATTGTTTGAGCTCCAGTCATAGTTTAATGCTTTAATAATCTGTATTGTATATTCTTTAGGTACATTTCCTAAATTTTATCCTTATTTTTTGTAATTGAACAAGCAGGCATAAGGGAGCTGTTAATGACATCATTGAAGGCACATCCGTTGTATCTGTGATGCTAGATGATGGTAGAGTAAAAAGCTTAGAACTTGGGAAGCAAGGCATTCGTTTTGTTCTTCAAAAACAAAAGAGACAAAAAAATCTGAAACTGAAAGGCTAGCCTAATTCTTTGTGAGTGGATTTGTTGAAAATTTTCTGTTTCTGTACGAGGCAGTTTTCAGGCTGTCAACTCTCAAGGTCTCAACTCCCAACTATTGGAGTTATGCTGCTGCTGCTTATTTTCTTCCCCAGCTCTGGACTGACGCTACCTACTTTATATCTTAGGCATGCCTTCTGTGGTTGCGGATGAAAATAAACAACTTCAAGCAACCCATTCAACCACAAGTTGGGGATGGCAAGTTCAATAGTAGCAGCCAGAATCCAACACAGGCATCTGAATCCAAGCCGTCTTGGATGAAAAAGTAATGGAGGCCTCCGCATACCTTCTTACAGCTTCCCGAGCTTCAGCTTCACGTGTAGTTGTAGGAGATTTCTTGAAGGTTGCATGAAAATAGTGGGTAGAATTTCCAAAAGAGAGGATCAAGCAAGCACCCGTAGTGTTGGCCTCTACTGAACAGACTTCCAATACAGATTTCATCCGAACTGCAAGTAAGATATTTTGATCGAGTCTTAATAAAGTACAAAGAAATATCCGTATCTGAGTTCTGAATGCAATATTTGAGAAACAAACTAAAGGGTCTCCTAGAATTGCCCACTTGAGACTTCGTGGTTGCCAATGCTCTAAAGGAGCTGGACAGACCAAAAGAGGGTGCAACAATTGCAAGAGGGATTTAATGTTTGCAGCCACTGTAGTTCGCTCGGTTGCAGGAGAGAGGCGCCAAAACCTGTCACCATAGAGGCCGATAAGTAGTATGCTTCTGTTACCGTGCCAACTTATTAGTTTGTTGGTGACCTATGCATTATGGCACAAGTGAGGCACTGCAGATAGTTTGTTGGTGGCCTATGCATTATGGCTAAACAATGCAACTTATTAGTGCTTGTAATTTCATATTCTTGGAGAAACTTAAATCTTTTCGTTACTTTGTCTGATGATCACAATCCACAGAGAAGGGCATTTCAAAGGCATTAAAAAGAGTATATATACATATTATGTGTATATATATGTATAACACTAAATTAATATCCATATATATATATATATATATAGATAGATGATAAGGTATGAATTTACTTTGAGAAGCAAACATTTAATATTAAGAGTAATTTATGAAAGGATTTTGGTTGGGCTTTTCTCTTGAGGCAGAGATTGATGAAGATGATCAGCAAGGTGGAGAAACATTCCCTCGGTAAGACAATCTAATATTAGAGCATGATGCTTCTGCAATATGTTCTTTATCTTCATGTGATGATGTTATAGCTACATTTTGCAAGAAAATCTCCCGACAAGGGTACATCTGGCTGCAATTGAATTTCAGGGCCACATTGGAGGCTAGTGTTTAAAAAGTCGCATATGAGGCGCGGCTAGGCGCCGAGACGAGGCGAGGCGAGGGTGAAGTGCCTAATTGGGTTTAGGCGAGGCGACTTCAATGAGGCGCGCCTATTCAACTTTTTGATCTTTGTCTTTTTTTTATTTTTTATTATGTTTTACATGCTAACTTGGGTCAAAAGTGGGGACCACACAAAAATAAAATTAATCAAATAAAATTTAAATTAACATAGTCAAGTTAATGTATAATTTGAACTTAAAGCATAACACAGTATATATACAAACATTAATTAAATTGGATCGAATTTAAATTCAAATTAATTTGGTTGAGTTTTACAATTTGAACTAAATTTAATTGTTTTAGGGTTTAGATTTAGTAGTTTAGAATTTAGTCATTATGAAAAAATTTTGGGTTCAAGGTTAAAATTTAGTGTTTATAGGTTAAAACTTAAATCTTTAACATATTATCCTAAAACCTAAACCTTAACCATTTAACCCTAAATTGTAACTCTAACCCCTAAATTTTAACTATTGCCCATAAATTTTAAACCCCTAAACCCTACGCTCTAAACTGAGTCCCTAAAACTAAGGTGCTTGTTTTAGTTTCCACCACTAGTGTATTAGATATAATTTCTTAATTTAAATTATATTATCATATATCCTTTTGAAATTATTATATAACTAGCTTTGTCTATTTACAGTATAGAAAATTTCATATTGCATGATAAAATGTAATGTTATGCTTTTTGATTGAAAAACTAAAGGTAAATGAAATGAAGAGCTTTTATTGAACTTATAGTCCTTTTTAAAGTACTAATCTTTTTTCTTGTTTAGTACTCTGCTTCATGTGCATTCATACATTCTCCTTGATTGGTTTATGTTGAAGTTGAACATTCAAAGAATCTCATTATTCGTATAACCCAAAATTTTATTGAATGTAAATAATTTTGAAGTGATGCTTAATACATAAAATGCTGATGATAAATACTCTTTAGTGTTTACATTGCATAAACTGTTCTTTTTGCTTGACTATACAACTGGAAAAATATGTATATCTCTTATTTTCAAAAAGTGAGCCTTCAATAAGGCGCGCGACTTACGCCTCGCGCCTTGACTATAAAACCTCTATGGCTTTAGTGCGCCTTGGGCACTTTTTAACACTGATGGAGGCACTTGTTCCTCTGATGTTTCTATAAACAATATTTCTTACTTGCACTGCTGACACCTGCTTTAATAAGTCATATACATATATACATTCATTTATATAAGTATTTCCATTAACACCTGCTCTGCTCTTTTCTGCTGAATCTGATGTTCATGTTTTAAGGGTTTTATGATTACCTGTTTGGAGCATGGTGATTTATGATGATCACAGTAGTATTGATCTATAATTATAGGATTGCTCACATTGCGGACCATTATATCCTGGAATTTGATGTTTTTGGCATACCCTGATCCTCCCTTCAGTACCAAAAATTTAGAATCCTACTCAGAAAAACATATCAGAGTTGAGCCAAAATTTTCTACGAAAAATCCGAGTGCCCTTTTTCTTACTGATGTTTGCTTTGTTGGTTGTAGACTTGTAGCTGAAACCGTTTTTACTTGCAATACTACGATTAAATAATTATTTACATGGGTATTTCCGAGAACTAAGAACCCTTGCAACATGAGGTTTTTGTCTTCCCAAGAAATATTAAGATGTTACCTGCCAAGTCTTTATTCTAACTCCATTGGTGGTTCCTGAGAGTGTTGCTCTTTTCGCTATTGCATTAGACACATAAGCCGAAGAATTTCCAGCTCCAAAGCTGCAAAAGAAATTGCATCGATTAATTTACCAAGTGAAACCACTTGGATAGAAGCCTTTGCTTAGTAGCGTTGAGTTAGCTAGAAGACCTGATTCCATGTCCTGGTCCACAAGTTATGTCTGTGGCTCGAACATTTTGCGAGCCACTCGCTATAGATATACAATCGTCACCTTCAAATATAGCACAAGTTGAATCGATGAGCATAGAGTTTGAAAAATTATTTAGAAGATTTTGCATGCTTGTTTGATTGAACTATTGTTTTACTAGTTCTGATGACACAGTTCTTAATGTGTATGTTGTGTGTTTCAGTCACGTGGATTCCATCGGTGTTGGGGCTGTTTCCTGGAGCAACCACGGAAAGGTCGAAGGCTTTTACATCAACACATTTTTTAAATGAAAGATGCATTTGTTGAGAATTTTTTATCTGCAGCCGTGCTACTCTCAGATTGCTGCATTGGCTGAAGGTTATTGCCTGCGGAAACACAGTTTTGTTTAGTACAGTTCATATGCACTAGGTGTAATGATTGGGATTCAAATGTTTCTTCCACATCATCGAAGGGTTTGTGTGTGTTCAAAGAGAATAAAATTTTAGTCTGAAATTCGAATACAGGGGAGATGTTCGAATCCCGGTTATTACACAAGGGGTGATTGTGTAATAAATAGTCGTCTCGAAATCAAGGAGAGGATGTGGACTTACAGTTGGTGCTTCACTGCAAGGCTGAAAAACGATGGGAGAAGCAATGTAAGCTGTTTTGTTGAAAAAAAAATGAGAAAATAATTTGAAATTTTGATATAAATTCGAGTGACATACGAGGGTTGTGTTAATTTTGCAGGAATTTAGCCACCATGTTCTGCCATTGCCATTGATTATGCCTCCACCTTCTACTCTCAAATTCGGAACATTATCAAAGTAAAGCCATTGTCGTCTCCTGTAATCCAAGTGATTGACGGTGGCTTTAATTGTTCCGAAGATCTATCATTCGATTATAGTGTGACGTATCAGTTCATTTTATTTATGTATGGGAGATTAAAAGCATGCATGCCATAATTGCCATTGCCGAGACCAACCTTCAGTGTAAGAGGAGAATTGCAGGGTCTCGAGAAATCAACAGGCTTAAGATGATAAATCTTGTTCCTAGGAACCACCATAACAGCTCCTTCCGACGAGTTACAAGCAAATTCCCAAGCTTCCTTAAATGCCTAAACAAAAATAAAAATGTTAGAATGCTAATCCAGTAAAATTTTTTCGTTGAAACGAAGTCTTGATTGACATCAAATTTTGAACTCGATCGTCGAACAACTCATTTAAAAAAAAGATTCGTAGCTTCGAAACGGATGTGTCTGAAGATGATAAAACCAGACACTGTTAAGATATGTCTAGACGCGTTAGGAAACGGTACCTTGGAATCGTCACTTCCATTAGCTTTAGCTCCAAAATCATTGACATTGACAACAATCGAACCGGCCGGTGCAGGTGCATTATCGTGCCTCATCATACTCAAATTCAAACATGCTTTCATGCATCACATCAAGGTCATTCCGTTTATTCAAAACGCCAGAATACGGGCGGCGATGTGTTCTTGTCGTAGGGCGGCCGTGAAGACGAGTTGGTCGAAGATCAAAGTAAAGCAGATCATCCCCGTAACTGCAAAATGCAAGAATGAAAAGTGGGAGACTCAGACAATGGATTTTCAACAACACTGCCATCTTAAACTTCAAGAACAGAGACAAAAGACACAAAGTATCATGGGATTCACATGCAATAGAAGGAACTATGAATTGAACATGTTCTGCCATGAAAGTGAGTTCATTTCTACAGTTATATGTGTGTGTGTGTGTGTGTGTGTGTGGATTATGGGAATGGGGTAATGGAGAGGAAAATGGAGCTTTGGGTGCTTGAATTCCTCAGCAAAGATGAAGTGAGAGGTGTGTAGTTAGACGTATTGCTGTGTGCTTGTTTACCAACACAAATGCCTTGCAATTATACTGGATTTTGGTCATACTCGTACAAATGCAGGCGAAGACAAGGATGGACGGAGAGGGTTGGAGAGGACTGTTATACTTTAAAATTTTAAAAGTTGTATATAATTTAGATTTTTTTAAAAAAATTATATATTTTCTATTAAAAATTTATTTTCGTTCCCTAAAATTTTATAGATTGCCCCTTAGCCTAAAATTCTGCGTCCGTCTCGGGTGAAGATGTGCTTGGAGTTTCATTTCATTAGGTTCAAATGCATGCATATCTTGTCTCTAAAGGCGTTTCATCTAAATCCGTATCAAGGAACTCTCCTTCCAAGAGAGTGGTAGAATTACTGCATAGATCCCTGTATTTTAGCATGGAGTAGTCTTGTACAACATGAACATCCTTTACCACTAGGCCAATTAATGGATCTCAATTAACTGATGATATTATTCAGTCAGAAACATAATAATAATAATAATAATCAAGACAATAAAATGAATATACGTAGGGATGTATTTATTACATAGGTTAGGGAGTTTCCCAAATTTGTTAAACTATAAATTATAATGAGATTTTATTTATTTGGACCTCCAATTTTTAATTCGGGATTAATTTATTGGTTGATTAATTTAAATCAGGTAATGCAAAGGTTAATTATAAGGGTAGTTTTCTCAATCCAGTTTGTTCCATTTACGACATCAAAGTTTAAACTTTTCACCTTATTTAAATAATTTAAGGCATAAAGCTAAAAAAATGCCTCTATCGTTTGATTGAATAGTCATTTTGGTCATTTTTTTAACCAATTTAACCCTCAATGTTTTATTTTGGGTCAAAATGACCACTCTACGGATGAAAACTATTAGTCAACTGACGATAAACAACTTGAAATGACTTAACATAATGACGCGTCAGAAGAAAAAATATTTTATATTTTATATAATTTTATAAAAATATTTTTATTGATGTGTCATTATGTAAAGTCAGCATATTTGTCTATATGACATTACTATCGCGACGTGCACTGCCATGTAGGTTTGTTACGTCTTTTCAAGTTATTTATCGTCAGTTAACTGACAGTTTTCATCAGCAAATGGGCCATTCTAACCCAAAATAAAACATTGGGAGTTAAATTAGTTTAAAAAACATGGGCCAAAATGACTATTCAGCCAAACGTTAGAGACATTTGTTGACATTATGTCATAATATAATATTTCATATCACTGGATTAACTGATTGTTAGTATATATTTAATGACACGCGATTGAATTTAATATTTTCCCTTAATTCGATTAGTTTTTTAAAATGTAAACCGACGTTTTCTTTTATTAATGCCTGAAGCAGCTGCTTATAATTAATTTAAAAACCAGTAGTTATAAATGACGTTTAATGAACAAAAATGATGCTTTCCCCTCTATTAATCCAAGTTTTGTTATTAATTATCAACTATAATTAATATTTATTTTACATTAAATGAATATTTAATCAAAATATATATAAAACCTTCATCAAACCAGCCGGTTTAAATGGAAATTAATTCTTTTAATTAAAAAAAACTGTTTTCTAATAAGGACCTCAATATCTTTTAAGTAATGTATCAAGTTCAAGTGATGTGGATGGGAAAAAATAACACTGGGAAAGTTTTGTCCGGAGTTCAACTTAACTCGATTTTCGAAAGGGTCGGGATGAAATTATAAATTCTGAGAGGTCAAAGTGTAATTTTTCTATTAGACTAATTTATTAAAATCATGATTTCTTGAGGGACTACATAACAATTTTTCATTTTCAGGGAGGGGATAATGTCATTGTTCGCCCCTAATTTTACCCATGTCTACTCAAAATATAATCAGATTTACGTAATTATAGGATACCAATAGGGATGGGCATTTCACCCGGCCCGACTTGACCGGGTCATGTTTTTTGTTTTTAAAAAAAGCGGGTTCGGATTCGGGTTTTGGGTGCAAAATATCATAACCGAGACTAATAGTGTAGTTTTTCTATATATTTTAGGGATATTTGCAATAATTCCCCTCTATATATTTTTACAATAAGGTCATTAAAACTTTTTTTTATATTTAGGTCTCTAAAAATTTTTTTTACAATTAAGTTCCTAAAAATATTTTTTTTACAATTATGTCCTTAAAATTGATTTATATATATATATAACGGGTCGGGGTTCTAGTTCGATTTAGGTATATAATTTTTGGGTCGATTGGCAAAAAACCTGACTCGAGCCTCCCTAAATACCAAAGGTCTTTTTTTAAAAATGGAATCCTACTCTTTGCATGGTCATGGGAGTGGTTCATAGTAGGGGGAACTAAGAAAAAACAGCCAAAGATGTGTGACCCTCACCTACCAACCAAGAAAACAATTCATGGAATTGACATTGCAATGCATGTGGGTGTGAGGTTTTTAGCAAAAAGCAAAGGTTTCTCTTGATGGATGGGGGACCAACCCCACACCCCTTTTGGGTTTTGTTTGCTAATTTCTCTTTGTTAGCATACAAGTTTAAGGTTGTTGAAATATATTTATTAAACATATATTTGTCTCGAGATTTAATGATTCGTCTAATTCGATTGTCAGATTAAATCGACTATCAGATCTGATCGAATTAAATTAAAGATTTCTAAATTTTGTGGATGTATGGTGGATGAATTTTCTTCTTCTTATGTCATGTAAAAGAGGAGGGAAGATGAGAGCGAAAAAGCAAATTGTTGCGTCCTAAGAGGTCAACCCCCTTCCACCAAATTCACTCCCATTTCAATTTCATTTATTGTGACTTCCAATTCTTAGTGACCAAATTTTTCAGAAGTTTGACCTAATTATAATGATGTATGAAGTTATGGGATAAAGTTTTATTATGATAATTTTATTAATTAACGTATCATTGTTAATTTTTGATTTAAATGTATTTACGGCCTTAAATTAAAAAAAAACTAACTAAATTTTTAATTTTTTTCACCCAATCAAGCTTTTATTATATGTTGACTTTAGAATCAATTTATATGCAAATAATTAATAAAAATTATCGGTTCAATAATTTATATGTAATATACTAACAAAAATCAACGATTTTAAATTTATATAGTTATCAATAATTAGACTAATTTGTCAACTTAAAATCTCTTAGTTGATACCCTTTCCTCTCTCTTAGGTGGTGGGTTTAATACTCATTAGTAGCAAATTTCTCTTCCCTTCCCTAGGTAAAATTGTTCAAAAAAATAATTAGACTAATTATTTATTTTTTAAAAATAAAAACTATTTTTTGTCAAATTAAAGTAACTAAAATGACTGAGATCTACTAATTGGTCTAGTGACTAAGGATGCTTATATTCTCCCATCTTGTATGGGTTCGAATCTCGATATGAGAATATAATATCTCTTTATTTAAACAAAAAACAGATAAAAGGACTATGGTTAAAGATCTAAGTTAATATTTAGAGTTTAGAGTTTTAGAGTGTAGAAATGTCGAGTTTAGGGTATATGGTTAGAATTTATAGTTTATGATTTAGGGTTTAGAGTTTAGGTGTTAGGGTTAATTATTTAAGTTTTAGATTTTATAGTTTAATATAAAATGTTGTGTATTTTTGTACACAGCTCATGTATCAAAATATAAACTAAAAATATGAGTTATTTATGATACATAATGTGTGTAAAAAATTTACACAACTATGGTTTAAAAATTAAAATTAAAACTCAAACCTTAAACCTAAGACTCTAAATTATAAACACTAAATCCTAAAGTCTATATCCTACAACTTAAGCCCCTAAACCCTAGACTAAATTCATAACCTCTAAATTTCACAAACATGTGTATCAAAGTTTTTCTCTTAATATATCTTTGTTTATTATAAAGCCTAGACTGAATTGGTGTCGTGTCATGAGTCAATTATGTACAAACTTTTTTGATATGGGTATGTTAGTTTTATTGAAAGAGAAAAAAAAATCTGAAAATACAATGAGAGCTTACAACTCATGTAAACAAATTTGATCCAGATATATTCTTATAAACAAAAATATATATAAAAATTAATGTCTTTAGATCATAAATAGGACTATACAAAAAAAAGAAAAAACTCCAACTCAAAAGCTCGAAACAAAATAGATACAAACATCATCAAAGCTCGACAATGAAAGGTAAAAACAAACAACATCAAAAAATACATATTACAATAATAAGGTACGTTGACAACACGATCATTATCACAACTCAATCACGAACAAGAACAATAACTATGAGCTTGTATGCAAATTCAATTCGAGGGTCCAAAACAAAGAGATCAATAGGATAATCAAAAGAGCACCATTTTGATCAGTCGTGGCTATGTCAAATCCAACCCTAATAAAAAATCAAATGAAAAAAGAAGCGAAAAAAGTGACTGATTAAGAGAAGAAAAATATGTCAAAAATAGAAAAACATATTAAAAGGTAGAGAAAAATGTCTCACAAGATAAAGTTATTGAATTTAAAAACTAAAAAAAGAACAAAACAAAAAAATATATTAGAAATCTACCATCAACACTAAAACTAATAACGACCCAAGACCACGTAAAGATAAAAAAGAAAGAAAATAATTACAAATGCTGGAGAAAAAAAAAGGATTGCTAGGATTATTGTACTAACTTATTTGAAAAAAAAGATTTAAAATTTTATATCCAATTTATTTATTTATTAATAAATTTAGATTTAATATTACATACTTTTTAAGTTTTAACCTAATTTTCTTCGTTCATAAAAAAAAGACATAAATGAATTCGCAGATTTTCCTCGTTTCCATATTAATTTATGGATAAAGTACATTAGAGGTAACTAAAATACATATAATAATCTTTTTGATACTGAAGTTTTAAAAATTATAAAACAATCATTAACTTTTGATTCAGTTATGATAAATTTAAAAGGCCATTTTTCTAACAGCTTGAAAGACTATTTTGTAACATTTGAAAAAGTTTAGTGACATTCACATAACCGACTCAAAAGTTTAATAACTATTTATAATTTTTAAAACTATAGTTACCGAAAATATCAAATTTTATATACTTTAGTGGCCTATACAGTACTTTACCCTTGATTTATTTTATGAGTTCTATTTCTGTCTGCAATTTCTTTCCCTCCCATTACTCATTCTCCGAGAAAGGAAAAAAGATCTTTCAAATTGCTTTTTCTATTTTCTTCTTGGTAGTATCGATGGTAGATGAGATTTAACTCTTGTTTGTTTTGTTGTTTAGTAAAGTTTTAACCTTTGATATTTGCTCTTAGGACAACCACTCTCCATTGCTTGGTTCATCTTAGCTATATCTCTCTTTCCCCCGTTAGATCTGTTTTAACTGTGATTTTCTCACCAGATTCTGATCTTCACCTTGGATTTTTCTTTCCGGTAAGTTTATCTTTAACTTTGATTTTGTTGTCAGCTGATTTGTATTTAGATTGTTTGTTTTTGTTTTGGCTTAGATTCTAGCTCCTTTACTGTTGTTGTTGATGTTGCTGTTTGTGTGTTTTCTGCTAAAAATGAAGCTTTAGAGAAATGGGTTTTCTGTTTAGTTCTTTTCATAGTCTGATTTTCATGAAAAAGAAAGTTTTTGTTTTTTATCTTGAGAGTAAGAATCGTTGGTTTTCTTAATTTTCTGTCGAGTATTTGTCTAGGGTACTTCAAATTATGACCAGATCTGTCATCTGAGGCAAAAGATTTAAGATTTTTGTAGTTATTGATGTGAGTGTGAGGAAAAGTTTCACATTGTCTTTTAATATTTGTTTACAAATTTCCAGTTGATTGAGGTATGTGCGGTGGCCCGGAGCATTCAAAATCTGAATTGAATTCTGCATCATCCGGCAAAACTACTGCCAACGCCAAAGAAATGAATCACTTAACTGTGAAAACTGAGTACTGCTTTACTAGCTTACTTGAGCTTGCTTCTGACAATGATGTTGAGGGTGTTAAACTATTTTTAGAGCAAGATGGTTCTTCGATTGAGGAGGTTGGACTTTGGTATTGTCGGGAAAAGGGATTGAACCAAATAGTTGCAAAGCATAGAACTCCGTTGATGGTTGCTGCTACCTATGGCAGTGTTGATGTTGTTAAGCTTATGTTGACTCACGCTGCGGCTGTCAATCTATCGTGTGGCACGGACAAAAGTACTGCCCTTCACTGTGCTGCCTCTGGCGGATCTCTTCATGCAATTGATGTTGTTAGTCTACTTTTATCGGCTGGTGCTGATCCGAATTACTCTGATGCCTTTGGCCACCTACCCGCTGATGTTCTTGTTGTACATCCAAAGCTCCAAGGCATGAGAGCTGTTTTGGAAGAACTTCTTTTGGGACGTGTGTCTGATGACCCTTTTGGCAAGAAGAATTTACGGATATCCATTGATAACTCTGGTTCTGGCTCGTCGACCCTTTCTTCATCACCTGAAAATGGATCATCACCCTCTGCATTGAATCTAGCATCTTCACCAATGGCTTCAAAGTTCATTGATATACCTGTTAACTCTGCAACCGAGAGGAAAGAGTACCCTGTTGATCCATCTCTCCCTGATATCAAGAACAGCATTTACACAACTGATGAGTTTCGCATGTTTTCATTCAAGATCCGTCCTTGCTCGAGAGCATACTCCCATGATTGGACGGAGTGTCCATTTGTTCATCCAGGAGAGAATGCACGGAGAAGGGACCCTCGTAAGTACCACTACAGCTGTGTGCCTTGCCCTGATTTCAGAAAAGGGGCTTGTAGACGTGGGGATATGTGTGAATATGCCCATGGTGTTTTCGAATGTTGGCTACATCCAGCACAATACCGCACTCGGATGTGCAAGGATGGCACGTGTTGCTATAGGCGGGTATGCTTTTTTGCCCACACAGCTGAAGAACTGCGCCCACTGTATGTCTCAACTGGCTCATCTGTTGCCTCTCCACGCTCAGCCGCATCTGCTGCTAGTTTCATGGACATGGCTACTGTTATGAGCCTTTTACCTGGTTCACCCTCATCAGTATCTGCCATGTCCCCTTCACCGTTTAATCAACCCATGTCTCCATCTGCAAATGGCTTTTCACACTCGTCTGCAGCGTGGCCTCAACCAAATGTTCCAACACTTCATCTCCCTGGTAGCAACTTTCAGTCAAGTCGCCTGAGATCCTCCCTTAATGCCCGAGACATGCCACTTGAGGACTTTGGCATGTGGCCAGATTTTGATGCCAAAGAACAGAATCTAAATGATTTATCTGGCTTTTCCCTGTCTCATAACAGTCCGGTATCTGTTAGTCGTTCTGGTCGGTCTAGAACATTAACTCCTTCAAACCTCGAAGAGCTGTTTTCGGGGGAAATCTCATCTCCTAGATATGCTGATCAGCCAGTTGCTTCTGCTATGTTTTCCCCAACTCATAAATCAGCTCTTCTTAATCAATTTCAGCAGCAACAGAGCAAATTATCTCCTATTAATACTAGTGCTTTTGCACACAAAAATGTCGAGCATCCACTGTTGCAGGCTTCTTTTGGTGTTGGTTCTCCTGGAAGAATGTCACCACGACGTACTGAGCCAATCTCCCCTATGGCTGCTCACCTTTCTGCACATGCTCAGCTCGAGAAGCATCGACAGCAGCTAGGCTGCCTTAGCTCTAGGGAACTCGGTTCCAACAATCCTGCTTCTGTTGTCGGATCTCCCGTGAATTCTTCTTGGTCCAAGTGGGGTTCACCTAATGGAAAGTTGAACTGGTCAGTTAGTGCAGATGAAATGGGTCAATTACGGAGATCATCGTCACTTGAGCATGGTAACGGTGCTGAGGAGCCCAACTTATCTTGGGTCCAGTCTCTTGTAAGAGACCCCTCACCCGATATGATGAAAGAGAAGCTGGTAGTTCCTGTCACACATGGTAGATCATCCGGTGAGGTTCTGAATGATTCTAATTCCCAGATTGATTCTGTTATAGGAGCATGGATTGAGCAAATGCAGCTCGATCAACTTGTAGTGTAGCCTAGAGGAAAAAAAGATAACACCGGGCAGATAACGAAGCGTGGCATAAGAGGTGGTGGAATTATTCCCGGGAGTTTTATTCGAAATTCTTTTTAACCATTTATTGTTACAGCTGCAGCAGATTTCCTGCAAAAAAGAAAGGCGTAGGAAGCCTCAACGGGGGCTAATATCAAGCACTCAAGCGCCTGTTGTTTAAGGTTTTGTACCATTTTCATGTCTCGTATTACTTCGATATTTATTTTCCTTGGACCAGTGAAGAAAGAACACTGAGGAATAGCCAAGGTGATTGCTGTGTTCTATGATTTAAATTATGCAATTCACTAGAAGATGCAGTTTATGGAATCATATTAGTTTAATGCATTTCCTTCTGATGATGTGAAAACTGAGTTCTAAGTTATTATTTCAATATCTTTATTTTTTGTCCTATATTTACACGGTTGCTGTTATAGTTCCTAGAATTCTAATATAACTTCTCAAGAATTTTCACTCCTAACATAAAATCTTATATCCGTCATTGCTTGTTCTCCTTGATGGATGATAGTTTTGATATGTTAAAATTCGTATTTCGGAGATTGCATGAATAAACTGAATTTCGGGTATAATTCCGAATCGAAAAAGGAAGCAGTGTGGATCCAACTCTCTAAGGCTGTTGATGGTGGTGGTGGTGGTCTCATTCTTAGGGGGGAAGTGGGATGACGTGGCTGTTTGTATGATGGCAAACCACTCACCCCATAAAAGAAGTATGTGGGTTGGTGTTTAATGGAAGATGGGATGATACAATAAATGGCATTGACAGTGATTTGTACTACAAATTAATAAATGTCTACCCCTAAATTGAATTTATTAAATTTTAATGCTTAATTTGGCTAATTAATAATTAACTAATTTTAACAATAAAAAGGAGGTACGTATTAATTTGGATATTTGAGTGGTAATGTCGAATATTTATATTAATTTATAATGTTTTAAGGTAATTTTTAACCCGTTAATAATTGGATAATTCATAACATCATAATTATTTGTTTGTATCATGCATAAAGACGTTTTTAGTTTGGACAATAAATTAAATGACAGTTAAACTTAATGATGTTGGTTTAATCTATTGTCCGGATTCAAATGGACTATAATACGTGTAAAATTAAACTTCCCAATTTTTTATATAGTTGAATCCGGTCATATGTGAGACATCAATGCAAAATCTATCCAGTGAAAGAAAACAAGGCAAAAATATCATTGGCATCCAATTCTACCTGTCAACTAAGTCCTATTCAACTACAATATTACTTCTTTTATAAATAAATAAAGGGTACGGACAACGTATCTGAAATGCCTATATCTGGGTTTTAGGCAATGATTCAAAGAGCACCACTGCTACCGTTGAGAACCACAACATTTCCATCAGAATCTACATCCACAGTCACTGAGTCACCCTCCCTCATTTCCCTAGCAACCATCTTCTCTGCCATGATGTCTTCGAGATGTCTAATGGCTGGCTCTACACAATGGCCATGCTCCGTACCTGGGGTCGTATCCTTCTTCCACCACCCTTTCTCGAAACCTTTCGGTGACACGAATCTGAATTTCTTTTGCTTTGAGCCTGTCAGACACCCCCTTAAGCTTTATATCAGCAATCTTCTTCACCTCCAGCTTGGTGAGCGGCCTAAAATCAATCAGCTTGCCCATTGGACGCATGAACTTCTCCCCCAACAATTGTTTCAGTTCTTCCTTCTCTAGGCCCTTCATTATATTGTAACTACAGTCTTCACTGAGATCAAATCCTAGCTGTCGTCCAGCCTTCTCAATTACATTGCTCCCAACATTAAATGTCATTATCAGAAGGGTATTTCTGAAATCCACGATTCTTCCTTTCCCGTCTGCCAACTTTCCATCACGGATTATCTGAAGGATCATGTTTAAGACGTTGAGATGGGTCTTCTCAATTTCTTTGAACAGCACTCCAGTGAGTGGTCGCCTCCGAACACCCTCAGTTAACTTACCACCCTCGGTATACCCAGGGGATGATCCAATGAGCTTGGATGCCGCGTGACAATCCATGAACTCCCTCATATCAAGTTGGATTACAGCTTCTTCAGAGCCAAAAAAGTTAGCAGCTAGTGCCTTTGCTAATTCTGACTTTCTTACACCAGTTGGACCGAAAAAGATGAATCAATCAATGGATTATCGTTTGGAAACAATCTCCGAAGAGAACCATAGGCAGAGTGGCAGACAGCTTTCACAGCTTCATCCTGACCAATGACTCGCTTACGAAGAGTCTCTTCCATCTTAAAGAGCATATCGGATTTATCAATAAATAGTTTCTCAATAGGAATACCAGTCCATGAAGAGACTATACCTTTAAAGTCTACTTCTCTCACAATCTCATTTGCCTCTGCCTCACTCAACTTACTGAATATATAGATCTGAAACCTGGGCTCCAGTTCTCGATGGTGTAATTCCTTGAGCTGTTAAAAGAATGGATTGTGATATGAGCGAGCTAAAAATAAATGTTCTCAAATCCACAAGAAAAAAAATGGTTGACCAGTTAGCAGCCTTGTAAGAAAACAAATCCTTGATGCCATTAAACATTCTAACGCCAAAAAGTTAGGACCTAGAGAAGGAACATTATACATATTTTGATCCATCTTCCAAAGGAAATTAACATAAAAATGACCCGTGACCCTCGTAAAGTATTGTACCTTGTCTAAGTCCAGGATGCGACCTGCTTCCTCCTTTGACTTTATGATCTGCCCAAACTCTCTTCTAAGCTCTCTAACTACCTCATGGAGCTGTAACAACAATAATGCCATGAAATCAACTTGTGAAAGAAAGACAAAAGTGAGTTTAGATTAGATTGTAATACTAGCACACCTCTGAATTACGGGCGGAAACACGAGCTCCGGCTTTATCCATCAAATCAATTGCTTTATCAGGTAGAACACGATCACTGAAGCATGCAGAAATCAAGGGCAGAGTTCCATTGTCAGTGACTCAAAAATTTAAACTAAACAGATACTTAAAATTCAAAGACAGACCTCCTACCTAATGTATCGGTCTGACAACTCTACAGCAGCAACTAAGGCAGAGTGGTGGTGATTCTTATAATGCTCATTATGCTCTTTCAAATATTTCAAATTTAGTTTAGTTTCTTTTACAGATGGCTCAGGAACTTTGATCTGCATCAAGTCAAGTAAGAAGATAATAAGGAATCAAGTAAAGTAATCGCTAGAAAGCGGTCTAGGTAGAAGTATTCTTATTCCTTCGTTGTGTCGGAAGTCTTTAAGACTTTCTTGATGCTAGGGGATATTGAATAAAATCCAGTTCAACAGTCCAGGCGGGAGAAATTAGTGAAATTCTCAAGAAATTTTCTCACCTCCTCAGCATATCCCCCGAGTGTTGACAATTTACTGTTGCGAGTTGATTCTTCCTTAACAAGACTAACCCCAATGCGTTTGAGAACCATAGGAATAACCTAGTCAAATAAGTAGATAATTGAACTACAAGTAAATCATGCATTTGAAACAAGAACAAGTAGATGAATGTATTTTTACCTGTGTGCAAAAGTTTTCAAAGTCGAGGCATAGATCCTCAAGAACATATGATGCATCTCCTTCACGAAGCAACCCAAGAAGAAGATGCTCCGGTCCGATGTAATTATGGCCTGAAATTTTCACAAAAATAAGATGTACAACTGCTTTAAACTAATTAAAGAAAAGGAAGAAATCGCATATAGAGATACCAAGTCTACGGGCTTCTTCAAATGAGAGGACCGGATCATTAATTGTTCCAAATTCACAAAATCCAACCCCCAGACGATCTCTCCCCCTGTCCCTTGGAACTATCGCCTCTTTACGTACATCTTTGAGTTTGAGTCCCATTGATTTAAGAACTTTCGTAGCAATGCTCGTACCTTCACGGATAAGACCAAATAAAAGATGCTCTCCATCAATATAAGGATTGCCAACCCGTCTGAACCTTCTTCATCCTTCTTTACTCAGAATTTCACTTCGAGATCCTTCTTGGTTTCTTCCAACTGCTTTGAGAATTCCGCCTTTAATTGATTTATTTTTTTCAACTCATCAAAATCCGAGATACTGTTCCCAACATTTTCAGTATTTTCAAAGGTCACGTCCGGTTGAGCTTAGGCAGAAGCGTCGGCCTAATGAGATGAAGATACCCCTTGCAGAGGTCTTGGTGTATGGTTGATAAAAATCGGGGAATATGAAGGGTCTCCCGAATTCTGAGTGGAATTTTCAACAGTACCCTTCCCTCTTTGGTCTTCTCCCGGCTGAGCTTTAACATTTGAGATATCTCCTTCATCATATCTTGTTGGGATTTGATTATGGTATCCCTTAATTCTTGTTGAGTGCTCTCTAACTGAACCCTGAGATCGGCTTTCAACTTTGTGAAGTTTTCGTTCATTATCCTTGTTTGCAAACGAGTGCGATATGGGTGTGGAATGATTACAATTAAAGAATCAAAATGCTCTGAAATAAGAAGTCTTTTAATTAATTTCAATAACTTAACAAAATATGCAAATAAATGTGACATGCATGAATGCAAAGAACAACACTGATTTGGCAAATATCCTGTTAAATAATTTGCATTGATTGAAACATTGTTTTATTATAATAACTAAAGCAAATCCGCTACACATATGCCCCCAAACTAGCACCTAGATCAACGATCTTCCTCAAGAACCGAACAAGCCTTTGCTCATCCTCGGACTCGTCCTCCACACATTCTTGAAGCTCAGTGGCATCTTTTGCTAGGAACTACAGCTTTCGGGCCACCCCTTGCATCTGAGTCATCAAGTGCGCTAACTCTTGTTCTTGTTTCCAAATAGTATAAGTGGCAAACTGAAGTAGTTCCAATGTTGGCATCTGACGCACTTGAATTGCTCCTCTAAAGCTTGCCAATCGATTCTTGAGTTGCTGAACCTCGGTCTCAAACTCTCCGTTTCGAACTTAAAAAAGCTCGGTTTTCTAAACTACTAGCTTATAGCTTTTTGGTGGAACCCTTGTGCTTGAGGATAGACCTTTCCAACCATTTTACTTAAGCCCTTAATTCCTCATTTTATCGTCGTTCATTCTCGAGCTGTTCTAAATGAAAGGTCTGTAAATTTTTCATCTCTTGGGTCATAGCAAGCACTTGGTCTTTACGCTCGTAGTACTTTCACTTTTAAGTCTCAGCTTTTGCCTTCTCTTCCTTAAGCTTGAACTACATACCTTCACTCGGCCCATCATTCGCGACTCTTTTGTTCTTACTTAGCTTTTGTAACTTCTAAATTTCTTCCTTCTCCGTTTTAAGCTCAAGTTCTAACTTATCATTCCTCTTTTACATATATTTAATTTCTCCTTTGAGCTTCATCTTATCTAACTCAAAGTTGAACATGTCCTGATCGGCTTTCGCTTCGAGCTAAATATACCTCTTTTATTCTTCTTCGAGTTGCTTTATGATTAAATCGACTTCGGTGGGAAGCGTAGCCAACTTTTCTTCAACAGACTACATCTCATCGGGATTTAACTTAGGAATGTTGTCGTTGATACAATAGAACAGCCATACTTCATACTCGGGAGTCATCATGTACGGAGCACTCACAATCTTGACTCGTCTTGCGTTGTTCCATGCAGAAAAAGTGCTATACACATTCCCTTTGTAACCCTTTTTTTGTCCAGTGGTCTATGTTGAACTCGTTTAATCCACTTGTGGTCGGCACAAATTGCTTAGAACCAAACTGTCTCAAAACCAAGAAGGGAGCGTAAGCCGTATGCTGCCAAAGACCTAGTAGTGGTACCCACGAATACTCCTTACATCTATAAAGAATATTCCTTGCTGGTAGCCACGGAGCTCTTCAAACTATGACCTCGTCTTTTAGGTTGTGGAGGACATCTAACCATACCTCTTTGGATCTACCCATTGGCCTCTTTTTTGTAAGAACTTTTCTAATGGTGAGAATTTGCTGTCAAAGATAGGTCTTGGGTAGTGGATATCTAACCAAAGATGACTGTGGAACCATACTGTCAATAATTGAGGGCATCCTCAGAAATGTCCTCCGCCATATCTTCTACAGAACCTCAAAGACTGAAAAGTTTCTGCCAAGATTACGGGTACCGGGTTGGTCTTCTCACTCAAACGATCGAACAAATTTAATACCGAAGGTTCGATAAGTCTTAACACCTTTGGAAACAGAACTAACCCATAGATCAATAGTACGAAGAGGTATAGCTGGACTCGACCCACCAGATGCACTGAAGCCAAGACTAAGATCCCTTCTCACTTGAGGTAATCTTTCTTGTTCCAAGTTGTAACTTGATTTTCGACCCAAGATGGCAAAATGTCTGAAAACCTACCTAGTTTGGCCCAAAAAGACTTGTTCTTGTTAGGTTTAGAGTAAACACAATTATCATCAATCGTCTTACAATTCATAAGGGCTAGATACTCTTCGACTGTCGGGGCCAAATCAATGTTGCAAATTGTAAAGCAACTGTAGGCCGAATTCCAAAATCTCACTAAGGCTTGAAGTAGCAGATGATCGACTAGGACATCTAACAAAAATGCAATGTCTCCATACTCACTTTTGAAAGCATTTATTGCCTCAAAATCCCAACTGTGCCAAACTGATCTTAACCCAGATACATCATTATACTCCGTGTTCATGAAAGTCTCGGCTGACATTGCTGACCTAAACTCGGCAGAAATGTTGTCCCTGTCATAGAGCTGTTCTCCCTCTGACCATACTTGTACCTCAAAATTCTTTTCATCACTGTTATGAACCAAGTCTCTCATTGATCGAGTCTTTAACTTTAGACTATTTCTAAATCAGTGTTCTGTTTATGATATGACAAAATATGCAAAACAAATATAAAAAGGAAAAAAAAAGAAAACAAGAAGAAATATGTTAGTAATGAGATAAATGAACAAGTAATAAATCAGAAATTAAAAGATAACATGTGAACCACAAAACACAAATTAGGTAAATAGCAGGCAAAAATACCAAGAAAAGAAAAAACTAACCGCATGAATTCTAGTTCATTATGGTTGTCCGCATGGCTCTAATTGGGCGGGTTTCCTAAATTCTCACGCATGGGTTAGGTTCTAAAAGGGGTACCCGAACCTATCTTATTACCTACTAAGGCAACAAGAACCCCAAATTCTGGCCCATTACAAGCTTGCGAATTGTATTCGGTTCGAGGAAAAGCACAACCTAGTGACGTAGAGGGCTGTTCACGTGTCAAAAGGCGTAGATTCCGAAAGTGAATTACCGACACGTGGAGGGCTACTCACGTGGGTATGTGGTTTTTCACTCCCACTCAAAGGACAGAGCTCGGGTATAGAGCTTGATGATCATAGTGCAACACATATCGTTGATTCTTTAGAAATTAAATGAGCAATTAATTCAAAACCGTCAATTATCAAAGCCCGTGTAATTAAAGAAATATCTTCAAAAATAACAAATTAAATAAAGTCAATTTAAATTTCAAAATTTCTATCATTAAAAGCAACATATTTTTTTGGCTTAACTCTCTTTTTTGTTTTGTAAAAACAAAAATTATATCCCCAGTGGAATTGCCAACTGTAGCGACCTCTCTTTTTTTGTTTGAAATCGAATCAAAATCGCTAAAAAGGAATGTAGTCTGATTTTCCTTTTGCTTTTTGGGAAAATATTTGAAAATTGGGGAAATCCTTTTGAAATTCGTGTTTTTTGAAAATAAAGGACTTGGAGTCGCCATTGACCACTACGGTAGGCCGGACACCATAAACCAGAGATTTATTCGAAAACGAGTTCGGGAGTTGGTTACGTGTGGGGAAGGATTAGCACCCTCATCACGTCCGAAAATCGGTATAAAAATATATGTTGCTTTTAGTTGATGGAAATTGTTTTGAATGTATGTTTTAATTAAACGGGCTTATGTCAAATTGGTGAGCTTAAATTAATTAATCATTTAATTAATAAGAGTAACGATACCTCAAACCATAGATTAAACTAACATCGAATAAGACCGACTGTCGTGTTAAATTATAGTTCGAATTTCGTACATCACCCTTATGCATGATGCAAGCATTTAAGAATGATGTTATGACTTATCAATTTTTAATTCAAATTAAGTTTACCTTCGGACGGTGAGAATTAATTCGAATATTTGGTCAACATCCATTGAGCCAAGACTGTTACAACACAAATATCGAAATTAATAAATACCTCATTTTTATAATTTAAGTCAATTAATTAGTAACATGTCCAATTAAAATGTTAAAGTCAAATGAAAGGCAATTAAAATGCATGACATGTAAAAACTTGAAATAAAGACCCTAGGCCCACTAAAGTCCTAACCTAAAAAGGCCAAAATTATGGAAAGTTGATTGGTGATCTAATTATTAACTAGGTTAGTCTAATATCAACTCTAAATTAATTAAATTCTAAAAATTAGAAAATTCTAACATTTTATGGATTATCTTGAATCAAAATAATTAATTTGGTTAATTTTAAACTAGCATCTCATTAAGTCAATGATACTATTTAAAATGAATCAAATTAATTATTTAGATCTTGATTAAATGTTCGTCTAAGCCCAATGCCAATTTTATCCTAAAGATAATTAAGAGGTGTCAAATTAATTTAATAAATTTAATATGTATCCTAATGAGCTAAGGATAAATTTAAATTAATTAAATTAATTCAAACCCTAAATCTAACTAAAGGCTCCCAATAACCAAATCTTAAATTTAATTTAATTAATTTAAAACTTATACCCCAATAAGCCAATGACATAATTTAAATTAATTTAATTAAATTAAATTGAATCCTAAACTAATATAAAGAGGCTCAACCTACAAATCAAATAAAAAGAGGGAAACAAACATATAAATCGAACATAAGAAGCAAATTAACAATAAATAGGGATAGAATTAAAAAACATAAATTAAATACTGAAAATAAATATGCAATGCAAGGGACTAAATCTAAACAAATTTAAAAACCAAGGGACTAAAAAGGCGATTTCAACACGGGAAAATGGACCAAATTGAAAAGGTTCCAAAAAATAGGGGCCAATTAGGGTATTAACCCTTTTAAAATTGTATTAGATAAAATAGGAGACGAAATTGAAAACGTTTCAAAAATATCAGGGGACCTGGGAGGGGATTTAAAAACAGAGAATGGCTTAAAAAGGTTTTGAAAACACAGAAGGGTCAAAAAAGAATAAAACCATTTATAAAATTTGGACCGGCTTAGATTAAGGGTAAGATTGAAATCTAAGAAAAGCATTTAAGGACTAAAAGCGTTATTTTAAAGGGCGAAACTCTTCCACGTGTGAAAACAGTGACACGGAAGGGCTTATGTTGCAATAAACCTTTTTTTAAGTCAAAAAGCGATATAAAAGTAATATTTTTTGGCAAAAAAAAACAGCTCTTGGGTTTAAAAAACCTTTATCCACCCCTATTTTTAAAAAACTCTCTCAAATCGGGATGATCACCGTCATGGCATTTATCCTCAAAACTCAGACGTCGCTGGAATTTTTAGATTCTGGTGGAAGACCACTGCACCGACCGTCGTCAGCCGCTGTATATCGGCGTTGATAAATAGCTCAAAAAAAACTCCCATTTTTTCCTTCTTAAACCAGATCCACCATTGTGTTTCTTTTTAAAATAAACCCATTTCCTTATATCTTAAAAAGAGAAACATTCCTCTTAAGCCGATTCACTTTGTTCATCCCTGAAGGGTGTGAAATTTATTATCGGACCGGGAGAGATAGACCGACCAGAAGGTAAAACGCTAAAACCTAACCCCTCTCTATTATGTTTTTTTCTTTTTTTTAAACATGCATGCAATAGAAAAAATTATTAGAATACCTCAAAATGCTTCTCTAAGGTTTTTTTTGCTCTTTTTATTGATTTCCAAAATCCCCCCGTTAGGGTTTGCACTATTCTTAGGCTTTTCTTATATAGCACTGTAAATTACATAGAATTTTTTAAAAGAAAATGAAATGCCTAATCCCTATAGGTCGATCTGTACATCCTTGGCCGAATTCATGTTGTTCTCTGTAAATGTCGGTTCTGAAATTCTGAGTTTATTTGTTGTTTTTGTTACCTCTTTTTTGCATGCGTTGCCAGTTCTGACTCATGTCATTTTTTGGTTGCATGTGACATTATGGGAGAGCTGAAGGAGATTAGATGACGTGGCCGTCGGAGAAGGTAGAGGACCAGCGGTGGTGTCCACGCGCGCATGGGGGGTACTGGTAAGCTGCACGTGGGCGCGTGAGAGATCTGGAATGTTCTCCGCGCGATTTGGGTCGTTAGTGCGCTTCTCGATCTAACGACTGCGGATGATGCAGCGCTGAGGCAGATGAAAAATTCTAATTAGGGTTTCCTTCTAATGCATCTGGGCCTTTAGATCTAATCTAAATCTAACAGCTAAGAGCCGGCTGTGCAAATACCAAAGGGAATTAGGGTTTCTGAAATATAAAAAGGCTTAGGATTTATTTTGGGCCTATCGGGCCAAACTTGTAATATATAATTTTTTGAGTTTTATGTAATTGGACTTTATAATTTAATACTTGAGCTTTTATTTAAATTGTTTATTCTTTTTTAGTCTTTGTGGATTTTTAATTTAGTTTAATAATAACATTAATAATAATAATAGATAATATAATAATAATTATACTATTATAATACTACAATAATAATGCGATAATAATAATAGATAATGAGAAGTAATAATATTTTTTTTCTTTTTTTCAAACCGGGCCAACATATAACATACTATTAATAATAATATTTTAGGGTTTTTAAATAAATAATACCAAGATAATAATAGAACATAATATATTTACAAAAGCCCATTATTACAAAAATATAAAACGAATTAATATCTTAAATAAAATTAGTGATTACACATATACAATTACAACGTTGTAAACATTGTGTGCCATTATAATATTGGGACGAAATTCAAAATCGTTACTTTGAGCGGCGGCTTCGCGGCTGCAATTTAATACTAAAATCATGGAGTCCACCACCATTTCACCACCTAATAGCCTGCCTCTTCTCCCTGCAGGTCATCAGGCTCTCCGGCAGCCGCCTCTCGCCTTGCCGACACGGCTGAACATCATGAAAGGAGTAGCCAAAGGCCTTGAATATCTCTACAAGGAGTTGCCCAGTCTGATAGCACCCCACGGCCACCTGAAATCCTCAAACGTTCTTCTCAACCTATCACTCGACCCCCCTCCTTACAGATTACAGTCTGATTCCGGTGATCAACCAGAGAGTGCTCAGGAACTCATGGTGGCGTACAAGTCGCCGGAGCACATAAAATCCGGCAGAATAACAAAGAAAACCGACGTGTGGAGCCTCGGGGTACTGATTCTAGAGATTTTAACAGGTAAATTTCCTGCAAAAGGGTAAAGGAAACGATTAACAGGATTTGGCTGTGTGGGTGATGATCCTGAAGATTATGAGTCGAAAATTGATTTGGTTTTGGACAAAAAATGGTGGAAATGAACGTTGGTGATCGTGAGTTGTTTGTCGGGTTGTTGAAGATTGGACTGAGTTGCTGTGAATCGGATGTGGAGAAGAGATTAGATTTGAAAGAGGCCGTGGAGAGAATTGAAAGATTAAAGGTTGAAGTTGAGGAATTTAAAATTAATAATTGATTAATTTTCCTTTTAATTGAGTCGATTCTTTTGTGGTTAAATTATGTTTTAAGTCTCTATATTCTTTGTACATTTGGAATTGGTCCTTTTCCTTTTATTTCCAAAATTTAGTCCTCCGATTTTCAGATTTAAAAATTCAAGTTCAATTGTCTATATTGTTAAAAAATTCTATTTGTATGGATTTTTGAAATAAAAAATAACAAAAATGACATTGTAAAGGACCTGAATTTAATATAGAATCTTAAGGATATTAATAATTGGACTTGAAATTTTAAATCTAAAATGTAAAGAGACTAAATTATTGAAAATAAATTAAGAGACTAAAATTTCAAATTTATGAAGAGTACAAAGATTTAGAGCACATTTTAACCTTCGTTTCAAATCAATTTTGGATTTGGATAATTCACGCACACTTATTAAACTGTTCGAACTCAGATCACTTTTTTTTCTATTTTTTTAAAAATATTTTAATCTGCCTCTCACTTAATCAATTTTATCAAAACTTGAGATTTAATAATTGACGAGTGGTTAAAAATACTTATATTGTTATGTCTTCTATTGAATCGTATTTACAAGTTTTTTTTATAAGGAAGAACTATAGAATTGATTATGAACCCTAATATCTAACATTTCACGGAATCAGTAGAAGAACAAAGATCTCCGTAAACTATGCTGTTTAATCGCAAAATAAAGCAAAAGGAGATTAATAACGGAAAGCAAAATCCAAGAAAAATTTAAACACAGACCTTTCTCCACGGCGGCGGTACTGGAAGACGTCGACGAGGAACGGCAATGCACGATTATCACCAAAATCAAGGAGGTCAAAAGGAGAGCCAATCGTGCTCCCGGTTGTGGCATTTTGGCGGTTCCAACGTCGACATTAGTGACTGAGTTGACGACGACGCAAGCGCAGCGTGGAGAAGAGAAGCGGATAACGGTAAGAATGGTGACCAGCGCGGCCATAACTGGAAGTGGCACCGGTGCTTCGAAAAGAATCTCAAACATGCGCAACATTTCTGAACGTAATTGATACTCACCCTCGCCGGCCATCCACCATCAGCCCATCACCATCAACAACGATAGAGATATGCAAAATCCGATTGATCAGTTTCTTGTTGTTTAGATCTTTAACTTCGATTTTTGACGATCAGAGTTGGTTATTTTTTCCCCGCGATTTTCAAAAGAATTCTAAATGGGAAGTTGAGTGTTTATATCTTTATATCTACAAACCGTTTAACCGTTGAAAAGTTTAACTAAATATATTGGTTTTACGATACGAGTCCTTAAATTCTTTTTACGATTGGAATTTAAATCTTTTTACTTTTATTTTCATGAAATTAGACTCTGAATTTTTCTTTTAACTTTTTGAGTTAATTTCATCACATGTCCCCAAATTATAACCCTCATTTTAAGTTGATCCTCAAACTATTAAACATTTTAATTTCATCCCCAACTATGTCTCATTCTAAATTAGTCCTCAAAGTTTTGAATATCCTAACTTCATCCCAAATTATATAATTATAATAATAATATCTCATGCTTATAAAAATATTAAACTTTAAACTATAATCCTAAATCTTATATTTAACAAGTTAGTGAAAAGTATTAATTTTTTCTCTTATTTAATATAATTTAAGATTATTATTCATGCATTGACAATTTAATTTATTTTACACAAACTATCTAAAAGTCTAAAATCTAAATTCATAATTCTAAAACTATTAACCTAAATTTTAAATTATAAACTAAATCTCTAAACCCAACTAAATTTTACACCTACAATGTATCAACTAATTTTCCAATATTCATTATTTGATATATTATTATTAGGGTAAAAAAATATTTACAAAAACTTTAAAATAAATTCACTTATAAAATAATTTTACTTCATCGTACTAAATAGTAATCCATTTATTATAAACACTAATATTAATCCATCAACCGAAACAATTCAAATCGATTATCCCATAGATTTTTTTCTTCAATCTAATTTCTAGTCACGTGAATGATCTTAATACTAGCATCATACACAAGCGAACAATGTTTTTTTCTTTCAAAAAAATGCGACAAAGTTTTCAGTATTCGAAACTAACTCATACCAAACAACGTTTCAAAGAGACCGACACGTAATTGGTCTAGTTAGATAAAACACTAAATTCTTTATGTAAGATTAGAAATTCAAATCCTGACGTTATAAATAAAAAAAATTAAGTTAGAAAAATTACCCAAACATGATATCGGTTAATCAGTACAATAGTTGACAAAAAAAATATTTCGAAGAGAATGACGCAAAGAAATGATCAAACTTCCAATTTATGCAAATCTACAACACATCTATCGTCTTTTTTTCCTTTTACCCATAAATTGCGAGCTTTAAACAATAAAAACAAACAAAAGAATCGAGATATAGAAAAACCAATAACAAGCACTTTTGGAAATGGATTTGTATAAACATGAGAGAATGATTTTGGTATTCACCAGCTCTAACTAAGATATTTCATGTACTAAAAACACACTCAAATTCACGACCTGTTAAGACGTTAAGAAAAAATCCGAAACTTTCGAAGCCAGTACCGACTCCGGTTTTCTCCGTGCTCTTATGTTCAGATTTGTGTTAATATTGTCAGTCCCGAAAAGCAGGGGAAATGGCTAACTACATCAGTTCAGACTTTAAGATGTAGCATTCGACCCGTCATGCTTTTGGCTACCTGAAAGATCTGAGCGAAAAAAAAAACAATGTAATCAGAGACCACTAAAGCATATGATCAATTGATCTCAAATTTCCAATAGGGGGCATATTACGGGTCGGTTGTCACTCGAATTCAAGTCATTTCAATTTTCAAGTCCAGGTGGTGATTTGGATTATTAACCTGAGTTGGGTTGGGTTTTTGGATTAATGTCAAATTTGGCAAATCTAGAATAGATGGATATGAAGATTCTTACTTTCGTTTCTTCGAGGTTTAAACATTCTCGAAAAGAACTTGCTGACGGGTGTTTCTGGAACAGGTATAAACTTCCCAATGAGAGCAAGTGGCCAACTGATTTAAAAACGAAAACGGTAATTAGATGAACTGTGAAGAATAATAATCAAAAGTGTGATGATTCTATTCGAATATATATATATATATAATTTTTAACTTCAAAAGCTATCAACCTGATAAAACCGATAGCAATCGATACCAGCCACAGCTGCCAGCTAAGCTGCACAGTTTTGGCAAACTTCCCGAGGAACTCGACAATAACAGCCTGGACAACAACAAAAAAGGAATGTAGAACCAAGAAAAAACTAGAAAATAAATGCCAAACAGATTGATTGCTAGCAAACAAATCTCACCTGAAGTATTATGGTTATTGCCACAATTCCGATGAACAGATAGTTTTTACCAAGTCCTCGGAAAATGTTCACTTCATCAGGCTTACGAGCATTGAACTCGTTAAAGATCTGCAATTGAAATAAGCAGTATTCCCATCAATCCGTTGTAGTTATTTGCATATTCAAGTTCAAGCTCATTTAAGCTCCATTAAAAAGACCACAAAGAGATTGCCCAAGGAGGAAAAGGAACGTTATGCAGTCACTACCACAATATAAAATACGAGAATTTCTATTCTAAGACGATAGGTTCTAGCAGCATGAAAAAAGGTTAAGCCCCCTATGCAGTACTACCTTATATCAATCACAACAGTATCATTCCTAAACTATCGACTGGGTCATCGAAACTATAACACCTGCTCCAAAGAGAAATAGAACACATGGAACGTGCATATTTAATCTAACTGCATTAACTTCGTATCCGAATAGTTGTTGCTTACTTGACAAAGGACAAATGCATTGAATATCAGTGTATTCTTCACTCTGGTAGCATGCTCACTGCTTTCATGTTCCAGATGCAATATCCTCTTGCCGTCAAAATTGAGAACGAGCAGAACGGTCACTTGATATACAGCCTGAAATTTCCATGAACAATACTGACTTGGTAAAATCACCATTCTTTTGCCATGAACCACAGTAAACAGGAGAAGAGCGTTGTTTAGGAGAGTAACGCAATTAAAAAAAATTCCAAAATAGTGACATCTAGAAAATAATAAATAGGCCTGCATTATATCAAAGCTTACCTGTAGAAGCAAGTTCCTCCACATGATATTAGTTATAAGAGGTTCCCTGACAAACAAAACATCATTTCTTAACAAAATTATGATCATACAAATGCCTTGTACTAGCCCTAAAGATAAGATTTGCCTATGAATAGCCCTTGACACCTAATAATGTAGGTTAAGAATCATGGATAAAATCTTATACCTTCGGCCAACAGGGGGCCGGTGCATCAGGTGGTCGGTTGGAGGTTCGGTAGCTAATGCTAATGCTCCAAGAGTATCCATTATAAGATTAACCCACAGAAGCTGTGCACAGAGTGAAAGTAAATTAAATACTCGTCTATTTGTAAGAGTTGATAGAAGTAATGCATGCCAGCCACAAAGCGAACAAACCTGCACAGCGTTCAGTGGAACATCACCAGATGAAACAGCGGCCACAACATTTATAACAAGAGCTGCGACATTAACTGTAAGTTGAAACTGGATGAACTTTTGGATATTTGCGTATACAGATCTACCCCATCTAACAACCTAAAATCCATAAGGTATTCATGATTGTGTTGATTTAAGAAAAGAAACTTTTTTTAGTTAAAAAAAAGAGAAACTTTTAACATTGATGATAAGTAATAAAATGGCAAGAAAGGAATACAATACCTTCACAACTGAAGCAAAGTTATCATCCAAAATGATGATATCTGAACTCTCTTTTGCAACTTCGGTCCCTTGAATACCCATTGCAAGGCCGATGTCAGCCTGTGGTCCAGAGACAAAAACTCAGTACATTAAAGACAATTGATTAATCACATGCAACCATGTTTAATGATTAAAAGATCATCTGGCCTTAATTCCATTGCCAATAATTGCAGTCAAATAAAGTTAGTTTAACCATCTTTTGGTAATTAAATTTAACATAATTTGCATTGCGCTCCAAGTGGAATCGATTGGCCTATAGAGTTTCAACTTAAATTGTCATACATTCATTAAGTGATAAAAAATAGATCCTAAATGACATTAACAAAACAGTAGTAATACTTTAAATATTCCGTTGATAATAATTTATCTCAATAACCAAGAAAAACAAAAGAGACCGTCAGACCTCGTGTAGAGCAGGAGCATCATTGGTGCCATCTCCGGTTACAGCAACAACATGTCCCCTCCTCCTTAATGCTTGCACAAGCAGAAGTTTATCATTGGGTGATGATCGTCCCATCACCTATGCATCAATAACATAATTAATTTGAATTATCTGTTCATGTTTTTAGACCACAAGGCAAATTCAGAAAATGAAAGCAGAACCAGAGCATACAGATAATTTCTCGGCAACTTCTTCCCTTTGCAAATCAGTTAGAGAACGGAAATCTTTCCCCTCAATGAGACTATGCTCAGAAGCATCCGCATCTGACGACAGTATTCCACACTCTAAAGCAATTGCCCTTGCTGTTTTAAGATTGTCACCAGTGACCATGCGTACCTATGACACACAGATGGAAAATCTCAAAATTACTCGTATTAACATAATCAACCTCCAACATCATATCAGCTTTAAAGATTAAAGGAGATCACAGAGACCAATAATCCGCATGTAAGCAAAATGAAGAAAAACGGCAAAGAAAGAAAAATATAACGATATAATGTCCTTAAAAGAAAAATGACTATTTTGGTATAATAATGAGATCTCATAGAAGGTAGGGAGGTATAGTCAAAATTAACTCAAGGCACCACAAAAAAATGGTTTTAATGGTGATTAGTTATAGCATATAAATAATTATACCTTTACACCAGCCCTTTGGCATAACTTCACTGATTCTTTGACACTAGGCCGACAAGGATCCTGCATTAATTCTCAAAGTAATTAAAGAGCATAGTACAAGTCAAGCAAAAACTAAATTCGTAACTGTACATGAATGTTGAAACAACTAAGCCTTTCTAGATATTTAACGTCAGCCAAATGAATCATATTAGGTTAGCTCAGAAAGGTAAAAGCCATTTTTCCGGTTTCCAACCCGTCCACTTTGTTCTTCCCCTCTGTTAACATTGGTATCATCCTTTAACTGAATATTCTGATGAGATTCTGTAGTCTCCTTTTACATGTCCAAATCAAATGAAATTGTTTTCAGATATCGTCAGAGGATATACTGCTTCTCCCTTCAAAACTTACTCCCAAGTCCAACTACATCTTCTCAACCACGCTTATTTTATTGGGAATGTTAACACATACGCTCAACATTCAAATTAATAATACATTGTTGGTCTCGTAGCAGTTTTCAACTTTTTTTAACTTCTTGCATTCTGCAATTTGAAACTGTTGAAGACAGCACTTCACTCACAAGAAGACATAAATTTGCAATTCAAGGATGAACAATTGTTAGGGATGAAAATATATAGTAGAAACGAGAAATAAATGATGAAAAAAGAAGCTGTGGAGAGTAGTAAAGATCAGACTATAGCATAAGAACTTCCTTAATAGCTATCAAATTTAGGTGTTTTCCATGAAAGGCAAAATTGGCAAAGGGTGAAAAATACTATGATGAGGAAAGGTATTTCATATATCAAGAGTAATGAAAAGGTCTGCAGAAAATAAGGATGCAGTACGGACCAATATTGAGGACAACGAACAAACAATTCATGAAGATAATCAGTAGAGAATAACAAGGCAATGTTGGTGCTTCTATCACATCGTCTAATCTGTCCTCCAAATAAGTGCACTGAAGTAAGCATAAAGTACCTCAAACAATAAGGACCACGACATGACTAAAGCTCTTTTCCCGTAAGCAAATAATAAATAAAATATGGATTAAGATGAAGACATGAAAACAGTGCATGATTATTCCCTGCGATAAATACCTTTATACCAACAACAGCCAAGAAAATAAGGTTGTCTTCAGGTAGAGCCCATCGAGCAAGCTCTTCTTCATTAGTTGGAACCTTTTCACTATCATATGATCTGTAAGCAATAGCAACACAGCGCAAACTGCCAGCAGCCATAGTTTCAATTGCTTTTTCAAAAAATGCTAACTGAAGACAAGAATTACAAGATATAAAAGTTCTTCAAATGTTAGCAAACCACAATCTTAAGGGCATCAAATTACAAGCATTATAAACTACATAGCTGTCAGCTGAAACATAGAAAAAGTCCAAGAAATAAAACAACACAATAACAATGATACCAAAGGAAGTGACTAAAGAAAAAAGGAGCCGTTATCCCCACAGGCAAAGTTTCTCAAACCTTTTCTTTGTCCATTGCTACAGTTTCACCATTAGTGTCAAGGTACCAAGTGCATGCAGCTAACACTATTTCAGCAGCCCCTTTCCAGTGAATACGAACTTTAGAGTCCAGCTGGGAGACAAAATATCATGAAAAATGGTAGTATCAGAAGAAAAGCACTTTAATTTGCTTAGAAGGAAGATATTATGAATCAAAAGAAATTATGTATAATTATTTCTTGAAGCAACAATTACATGATTGATGTTGTTCCAAGTAATACGCTATATTATATACAAGGTGAAAAGATCTAGAAAGAATATTAGACCAGAATTATTTTTCTTAACAAATTTAATCTGACATGCTAAGTTTTTTTAAAAAATAAAATAAGCATTCGAGATGAAAAATGAGTTATTTTTTCAGCAGCTGCTGCCACTAATCTTCCGGTATCTGTCTTTATCATTAACATAACAAGAAGATCAACTATAACTGTCTGGATTCGCTACTGATTAGTCAAATACTAAAGCAGAGGTCCAGAAGTTTGTAGCGACTTTTAATAGCAAAGCCACCTAATTGGGTCAACAGTTGCCCAGAATCTTCTCAAACAATGACCATAAACTCAAACTCCCCCCCCCCACACACACACACAAAGAATCAAATAAAAATAAAACCAGCAACATAAACAATCTGAATGGAACTTCAGTTGAATGAGAACGCATGCAGACCAATAGATATTAAAGGCAGATAACGAATACAAATCCCAAAGAAGAGACACAGGTGATCAAATTTCTAATTTTATCCTTTCTTGAAATCAATCAAAAGGGGGTCACAACATTCAAAAAACAGACAACAATAATAAAATTGCTCGCGGAAGCTAACAGTATAGTAACACTACCAATCGTATAGCAACACCGCCTCGTTTTTTCTCTGAGTTGAAGGGGAATACATGTAGAATACACGAGCTAGATCTAACAGCATCAAAATCCATACCAAGCTACAAGATTCAAAGACAAAAGATTAGTACAATAAGCAAGGACAAGAAGATAACACGAGGTTCAATATGTAACCTTCATTCCCCAGTAAAGAATCGCTTTTTCTGTTGGCGATCCAGAGACCTCCACATCTCCACCTCCCTGAAGAAACAAAAAAAGAAGTCAAAACAAGACATTTAATAGACAACTTAATAAATATAATTCAGAAAAAATGCAAGTTACTGACACATACCTCTGGGGTGAAGACACTGCCACTCGCATTCACAGCAATGCTCTGGATAATCAATGAAGTTAATGTATCAGGTAACTCTGAACTGCTGTCTGGAGGATCAATTTTTCTTCCACCAACATAAGCTTCAACCACAGTCATCTGTGCAGAAAATGAATATTATTTCTTGATAGGCAGACATAGAAAGAGTTTTTATTGTGGTCATTCTCCTAACATTCTATCCCACGCTAGTGTCACTTCTGAAACCTGTCCGTTTAGTGTTTAGCAATCATTTAGAATTTGACTTAGACTTCCTATGATTAATTCTACATAAGAACTTTTTTTATTGATATCACTAGAGAAAAGACTTTGGCGCTATCCTGGAATTAGAACATGGTTCAATAACTTCATTGATCATATTGTCCAAATTTCAATTGATATGCATTAAAAGAGTTGATCTAAAAGATAAAATTACAAATTATAAGAACTAATTTTAAAATCAATATGAATTGACGTAGCTTGACACCATAATGAGTTAAATAATTTAAAATCAGGACCAAAAAAAGACAATAGAAAACTAGCTTCAAACCATAAACAATTTTGAATGGTTTACAAATCGCGACAAGCTGAAGCCCTAGTAAAATGCAATTCGTTCAATAATAGTTTGAAATATCCTTCGATTACCAGCTAATATTCTCACACCTAAAACTACTTTTATTGACTGCCAAATCTAATTGATTCTAATGACCAAAACCAACTTTTTATATCACCGTGTTCACATAAAAATCAAAGCAATATTTATATTATATAACTTCCATTATTGTTCTCATTTACTAATTTAAAATAATAGCAATTCTGCGATGTATCAGCACATTATGTAAATTACATGGAACACTTCTTTATTCAGCAAATAGGTTTAGATTTTAAAAACCCACATGCTGGCATCAATTTATAGATATTAAAATTTATTAATATTTAAAAGCAATTTTATCATAAAAGAGTGAAAAAAATTCAAAAGAAGGTTCTTGTATTCCAAAAGTAGCTCAACTACAAAGAAAAACAAGACCCCTAAAATCCCTAATGTCTAAAGAAAACACGTCCTAACTTGCCTGATTCAATGTCAAGGTTCCAGTCTTGTCACTGCAAATTGTTGTCGCTGAACCCATGGTCTCACAAGCAGAAAGTCTGCGCACCTGCAGTTCAACTTCCATTAAGCAGCATGAAAAAAAAAATCTGTTCCCGAGAAGTAATTTCACATTAATGCCCAAAAAATACATAAAAAGTACTAATCATACGTACCAGAGCTTTATCTGCCATCATTTTCTTCATTGAGTAAGCAAGGCTGTAGCATAATCAAATAACACAGCTATTATATTGAAAAAGAAAAGGGAACAGATGAACCAGACTTATGTATATGAACATTTTTTTACTATTATTTGAACAATTACACTACATGAACTGCAGCATCTGCCTTATGAGACACAAGAAGATATATTTGGAATGCATGCAACAAAGAGTACCACAAAACATTACCACAACTTAACTAAAAACTAACACTAAGGTATCCAATAAAAACTAACACTAGGGACCACGGGTGTCTAGTTGTACATAGAAAGCAAACTTACGTTAAGGTCACAGCTAAAGGAAGCCCTTCAGGCACCGCAACAACTACAATTGTAACCTACAAAGTTCAAATTAACATACATATAAAAACAAATATCCCCTTAAGTGAGCACATAAGACATCCAATTGGACGACGGGAGATAGATAAGGAGCACATACTGCAACAGTGACAATCTTAATGGCTCCATCTACAGCTTTACCCACACTTGTTTTGCCTGCAACAAACTCTTTTCTTCCCTGCGGGTCTTCGGTATGGCCAGTGAAGTACCTAAGTCAATCAAAGAACTTTAAGAACAGACCAAATAGCAGAGAGAGACTGAAAAACAGGAAGTCAAGGAAGCAAAAGTTACCTAACTAAAAGGACAACCAAGACAGCAAAAGCAACACTGAGTCCAACAAAACCAATGAAAGTCGCAACCCCATTCAAACGCACCTAAATATTTAATTGAGATAAAGATAACAATAAAGCCTAAAATTTCAACAATTGCTTTCATGGGGAAAAGGAAACCTGCAAGGGTGTTTCTTCACCATTGCCTTCTGAAAGATTAGCCATGAGCAAACCCCACTCAGTATTAATCCCAACCCCTGTTACCTGAGAATTTAAACAAAGATAACCATAATTGAGCTATAAACAGACACAAGGTTTCACTACACAATTAGAAAAAGGAAAGGAATAAGGGGAGAGAGAGAGAGAGAGAGAAGTAACAGTCAAGCTCTAAATGTGAGAATACCCAAATATAGTTCATTAGAATACCCAAATATAGTTCATTTGCTTGAAACATACATTTGTTTCTAAAGAAGAAAGTGAAAACTGCAACCTAAATGTTTCTGATTAAAATGTGGAAAACCGATTATCAAGAAGAGAT
Organism: Hibiscus mutabilis; assembly: GCA_019671005.1. Lineage (NCBI taxonomy): Eukaryota > Viridiplantae > Streptophyta > Magnoliopsida > Malvales > Malvaceae > Hibiscus > Hibiscus mutabilis. Next base: position 71,599,136 of record CM033713.1, read on the forward strand.
CCCATGTACTCAAATACATAAATGCAGTTAGTTGAGAGCACAGAAGAATTTATGGAATTTACGGAATTAAGTTTAATAACTTTAAGATCCAGTGTGAAAAGTGTGTATGGGGACTGGAACAGGCCGATTGCTGTAAAAAAACACAATATAATGACTTGAAGATGAGGTAAAGGAGTAAAGATTACCAGCATAGTCCCACTTCCATCCGCAACTTTGCAGCCAGACATTAAAAAAGGTTGCCTGGCATCCTTGTGAACCTATATCAAGATGAAATAATAATTTCAAAAAATGTAGAAGACTAGAAGTGTATGAATTTCATTGACTAGCACGGCAGGTAATAAAGCTTACAATATCACTCTCTCCTGTCATGCTAGATTCATCTATTGCAAGTGAATGACCGGAGATTAGAATTCCATCAGCAGGGACCTAAAGAGAAGATTTAGAAAATCAGTTAAATAATGCATTCAAAAGACAACACGTAAAAAGAACATGATAAAGCCACAAACCTGATCACCGATGTTGAGGGGTACAACATCACCAACAACAATATCATATATTGAAATTTCAACTCTTCTGCCTCCTCTAACAACCTGACAGGTTGCATTCAAGCATAAATCCCAGAAGCATATTGTCTATACTAAATTCAATGGTTAATCAGTGGATACCAACCTCCAAATGTATGTTTCTCTTCTCTTCATCTAGTTTTTGGAACTGAAGTGATTGTTTATAGTCACTGATAGCTGCAAATTTAAAACTCAAGCTAATAAGAACAAAAGGGATAAAATATCCACACATTATGCAAAACTCAAAACAATCAGTTCAGCACCTGTAACAACAATAACAAGCAAAACTGCGAACGCTATGCTACCCCCATCATACCAGCCTTCCTTTATGCCCTGTAAATGAAGAATGAAACATAGCGGATGAAACTGAAAAGTCTTATTTGCAAAGCCTAAAGCAAAGATAAAAGAAAGACTAGAAGGGAAAATAAATGTACTTCAGAAAAAGCACTCTTAAAATAATTATTGATCACACTCAAGAAACGGTGTTAGTTCTACAGTGCAGGGAAAATGTACAGTTGAAAATCATATAACACCACTGAAAAAATGTTCTAGCAATGCTACTGGACCTCGTGTCAATAACTATTTAAGAACATATAATCCAATCCCTGTGGCATTCTAAGTTTAGAATCCAAGTAGTACATCCAAGACCAAGATAATCTGAACCCTTAAAGCTATGTGACAAAAGATAGGCATTACACAAACTATGATTATCATCCTCCTGTATGATTTTAAGAAACATGCGATGATCCCTTCTATTTGTATTACTTACATGAAGTGTTTTTTATAATGAAGTAAATCTAATGGACCATGCACAGAAAAGCTCACCTCTGTCTTTATACCCAAAGCCAGAGAAGCCACAGCAGCTACCACCAAAATCATCAAAGTAAGATCTTGGCAAGCTTCCCAAACAAACCTCTGTGTGCAAGAAAGCAAAGATTGGCATAGTGTTCCACTCAGAACCAAAAACAAAAGAAGTTTTTCTAAGAACATTATATGAACAGGGAGGATCAAAAAACAACAAAAGATGGAGAATAGAAAGAGAAAATGAAAACGAGATATCTAAATACGTACCCAAAAACTCCTCCCCTTTTTCCGAGGATATGTGTTTGAACCAAATACATTCCTCCGTTTCAGTAAATCGGAGTCATCCCCTGGAATACCTTTCTCCAAATTTGTTTTTAGTGACTCTGATACCCCACGAACCTGAATTAGAAACACAAAACCTAAATATGTGGAAAAATACCAAAACATAATATCAACAAGTTCAGTTTTCACGAACTTACCCCTCCATATTCCTGCAGAGCATTAAAATTGTGATCCCTAGACACTGAAGCAAGTTGCTCTGGTCCTATAGAAAAATCACCACCGGGAATTGGTTGTGGAATTTTTGTTCCTACAAATCAAAGCACTGTGATGAACATCTACATAGAAATGCTGAGCTTTTATAAGCAGTTGCAGCACAAGATTGAGTAGAACAGAATACAACATTCTACCAAGTTTTTTAGACAGATACAAGCAAGAAAAGAAGACAACTGACCTAACAGAGAGCCATATCAACTTAATTGTACTGCTAAAATAAAGCTCAAGTTGATACCAGCAGCACGATAATAACTAGTTAGTAATGTTTTCTCCCAAAGATTGTTTCACATAAACACTCTTTAAAGATATAATACCCATAGAGCAGTTTTTCTAAGATGTGAAATTTGCAACTATACAATGACTCCAGTTTATCAGTACATGCTGCTTCTGTCTAACGACTCTCAAATATTATATAGCCAACTTAAAAAGAAAATGTATAAAAAGGTCAGGCAGAAGGGAGACACATTTGAGGTAAAGCAAGATAGCGAAGACTAAACAGCAAAGACAACTTATAGCCAAGTATAATTTGAACGGAACTTTCAAGAACATAGAAACCTGTAAAGGATTGAACATCAAACATAAGTAGAATAAATAATTTACCATTTACTTGTTCCCCAGCTTGTTTGAAAAGATATGCAGCCTAACATAGCCAAAAACAAAATGTTACAAGGATAAAGACGCAACTTCAATCCAATAAGAGAAAACTAAAATCAAGGATAACGTACTCGTATAGCTTGAGCATGTGCTCTAATCTTCCTTAAAACCTGTTTCTTCTCTTCTTCCTTTTTCAAGTCTAAGGTGTATCTAAATCGACGAGATGCATTGAGCACTAGTGCAGCTTGCTACAAAAGAAAAAAAAAAGTCAAATACTATTCAGTACCTACGAGAATTATCACCTTCTACGTAGTAAAGAAAAAAGGAGAAACCCAAACATAATATACAAAGCAGAGAAAACAAAACAGATATGACACCAAGAGTTGTCAAGTGGTAGGATCTAGTTGGGTCTGGGATGGGATAATTAATCCAGGTTGAAAAATTTTAGTGTCATCTTTGTTTGAGTCATTTTGGATGTCATTAGGGTTAAAAAACGTGTCCTTTTAAGTTCATATTAGTGAATTTCACTCAGTCTTATTTGTTCAGGTTTAAATAATTCTGTATTCCAGTTAATTCGGGTTCAGGTTGCTTTTGGTTCAAACTTGGTAGATGTATACCGTAGGTTGTTTAGGCAATTTTGGATTCTTGTTAATTCAAGTTCAAGTTGTTTCTGGATTAAATGGAGCAGTTTTATATTGTTCATGTTGTTTGGGTAATTTTGGATTTTAGTTGATTCAAGTTCAGGTTATTTTGGATCAAATTGGGTTCATTTATATTGTTAACATTTCTTGATCAAATTAGGAGAGTTTGAGCATGTTATTTGGGTTTGGTTCAACTTTGCAGCTCTAAAAATACTCGGAATATAGATAGAAGGGAAAGCAACCATGCCCAAGTCACAATGGCCACTAGGAACTATGAGAGTAGGGTATTTGACAAGCATGCTCAAGCCACAAGTCACAACAGTCACCACAAATCACCAAGTCGCACCTGTTTACTTGGAAAAATATTTTCCATCGTTGGTCTCCACTTGTTCTCTACTTATAATCAATGAAGGTATTTGACAACCTTCTTTCAGTATTAAGAAAACTTGAACTAAAAAACAATCTAAAACAGTTGTCTAGTTCAGAAAATTAGAAAAGCATGGGCCTCCAATTTTCATCATTTACCCTATTTCGCTGAGAATGTGGGTAGTGGAAAAGCATAGATGCAAGATGGAGAATCCATTCCAAAACTAAGAGTGAGCAAGAGTCCAAAGCTATATCGGGTGAAAATCTTTATCATTGACGCTTGTTTCTGCACAACTATTTAACTTGCCATCTAAATCAAGACTAAAAGGTTTGTTTAGATACAGAAGTAACAAATATTTTTTTTAATTTAAATAATAATAAAACAAAATAAAAAAATAGAATAATTATGTTATATGTTGGTGATGCATATTAATCAAACATAATGCTTTATATCATTTCCTTTTGCTTTTAAAATAAGCAAAAAGAAAAGAAAACTGGAAAGCAAAGAGAAAAGGCAACAAGTCGAGAGCAAGCCAGTGAAGCAATCAAAACACTGATCTGTAATTCTAGACAGGTGAGACCCATCTATATTTTCATGAACAGGAATGGAGAAAACCAAATTAAAATTTCCGAAATGAGAGAAAAAATGACGGGAAAGTAACAAAAATGAAAGAAATTCAAGGGTAGAATAAAAAAATCAAATTAGAAAAATAGCAGTTAAGTGCCCTCTTGATTCATTTGCGTGAACCCAAAAAAAATGCACGATTAACCCTCGATATAGCTGTTTGTCTCTAATCCCCCTAAAATTAGTAATCCAAACCGTCAAAATCAAAGGCAAAGAATAATACACTAGATTCAGAATATAAAATAAAAATTAACAAAGGCGCTGAATATATCAAATAGAGAGAGAGAGAGAGAGAGAGAGAGATTAGGGCATTACCCTCCAGCGGCGGAGGCGGTCGATAGGAGCATTCTTAGTGCTCGGGATGTAAAAAGTATCAGGGGAAAGCTCATGATCTTCGTCGTCGGAGTGAGCGGAGCGGCTGCTTCCGGCCTCCACGTCATTAGGCCGCCGGTACGGCGACCCCTTGAATATGTTACTCATAACTCTGTTTATGTCGCAGGAGAGATGCCACAGTCACTCAATTTCTCAGCAAAACTACTAATAACTTTCATCCAAACATCAACTTTCTTCTATTTTCTCAAGCTCCAGTATCGATTTTTTCTCTGAAATAGATGGATATGTGATACTGTTTCTTTTTCAAAAGTCCAAACCTATTTTGAAGAAATTTTATTTCAGAAAACTTCGCTCAACCACTAAACTTAGTTTCTCCGTTTCAGCACTTCCAGAAGTGATGTGATAGCCTTTGAAAAAATAAAGCAAGTGATTAACGTTTTTTACACCATTTTCCTCTCTCTGTTTCCCGGGAAAAAAAAAGGCACTGACGAAGAAACCAACTTCACACTTATAGAAACAATTAATTATGCAAATAAAAGCTCTAAAATAATATTTTAAAAAATTAAAAAAATAAAAAATAAACAAAATATTTTAGAATTATAATAACCTGATCTCCTGACAAAATAACAAAGGCAAACTTTGATTTATGCACAGAGAACCGTTTTCTTATAATATAAACTTCAACCGACGTTTCTTTTGTGCATTAAACACAAGCAAAAAAATTTATATCATCAAAAACCGAAAACAAATTAAAAAAATAAGAAGAATTAGAAATGGCGAATACGTTTTATCAAATTCTAAAACTGTACCTGCGCTAGTGTTTTCTGGCTTTCTTCTCCGTAAGAAACTGCCGAAATCTATTCGTTTTTGTTTCTCCTTCACCTTAAGCTTTCCGGTTGCTTTGTCCTGGTGTTATTTGAAATTTGAATGCAACAGTTGCTCTGCCTTCAATTATAAACTAAACTTCTATGCTTTGAACCAAATATATATATATATATATATGAAAAAACTTGTACCCGGTAAAGTAAAGTTTACGTGAGCATTTTAATTTTAGGGATTAAAGTTATAGTTTAGGATTTAAAATTTAAAATATTAGAATTTAGAATTCAATGATTAGAGTTTAGGTTTAGGATTTAAATTTTAGGTGTTAGAGTTATAAATTTAGAATTTAAATTTTATAATATAAAAATATAAATTTGTATAAAATTTATTTTACACGTATCAAAGTTTTACACAGGCATGTGTATTTACCAAAATCCTAAATTCCTAACCCTAACCCTAAAAAACTAAACCCTAAACCTTAAACCTTATACACTAAATTCTAAACGTTAACCTTAAATTCTAAACCCTACAGCCTAAACCCCTAAACTAAAATCATAACCCCTAAAACTAAAAGGCACGTGTAAACTAAAGTTTACACGGCTTGTGTATCAAAGTTTTTTCCTATATATAAATTAAATTACCCAAAAATTATACTTGAAATAAGTATTAAATATGGGACAAATCTACTATTCTGTCTCCTAATTGGGTCATGTGATCTATTATTCCAAAAAAAATCTTAAAACCTCCCTCATGTGTAATCAATTTACTTCCCTAAATCACTTTCTTTCCTCAAATTTCACCTTTTCTTCCCTTAATATACATATATTATTCTGTTAAGCTGGCTGTAAAATAAATGTTCTAATTATATTTTTTTGATAGGTGTCTTAATTATATATTGGGTTGAATAGGTGTCTAACGTTTTCTTTCGTGACTCATTTAAAATTTTTCTATTACGGATGTTATTTTTCATTATCCAATAAAATATAAATACGTATCATGGTTTCTCATTTTATGAAATTAAAATCCCAAAATGAGAAAAATAACAAAAATAATATCAATTAATTCAACAATCTTCAATTTCTCTAAAAGACCTCAAACTCAAACCCTGAATGCCTAAATTGCCCCACTCTGACCACCATCGGCTATCATTGTCTTCATCGGACCTCTACAACTAAAAATTGCACTATCCCGTCGTCAAAAACGACGAATGAACTATCGATTGCATTGTCGACGAACACCCAACAATGAAAAAAAAGAGGTTGACTGGGTTCCCACCAATGGGTAGAAGATGATGGATGTCGAACGATAAGGTACACGGCGCTTTGAGAAGTAAACAGTGAACCACCGACTTGTGGGTCGAACGGTGAGGGAGATGTGATTTGGGTTTAGGTCGAAATAAATTAAAACTTAAAGAATTTTAAAGAAATTCATAAATTAAAAAATAAAAAAAACACATCAGTGTCATGTTCTTATAGGATGACAAAAAATTTTAATAGTCATTGACGAAAAAACCTTAAACGAGTCATGAAAGAAAACGTTAGACACCTATATAAAAAAATAGTACAATATAAACACTTATTTGACTGTTAAGCCTATTCTCTTAATCTCTTGTATTACCGATGGTGAATTTCGATAACATAATTTGGGAGCCTACCAAAATTATTTATATTTTTAAAAAATAAAGGTCTAAATTCAATTTTTGAAGGGTTTATTTTAAAATTTTAAAAAACTAGACTTAATAAGAGCTTTTAAAGAAAATTAGATGGAGACTAATTAAAAATATTCAAAAGTTAATTTTATCTTGTGTGTCACGTATATTATTGTATTTATTATTGATCGATAAATTATTAAATTTAAAATTTTAAATCAACCTCTACCAGTGGCAGGGCCACATATCGATTAAGAGTCAATTGACCTTACTTGATTTGTTGTGGTATCAAATTTTTAAACAGATAAATAAGGTTTTTAAAAAGTTATATAAATTTTTTATAAAAATATTAAAATTGACGATACTTAATTTAATTGAATATGAAATCCATAATATTTATATTATAATAATATTAAAATACTTGTACCTTATATTTTATTCTGATCTTACCATATAAAAATTCTGACTTTTATCACTTACCCCTACAAATAAAATCGATAATGAAATGAAATGTTGAAGGGGTTAAAGCCAGCTGGGAAGTCTTTTCTGGCATAAAACAAAGGAGGAGAAATATAAGGGTATAGAACGTGGCATCACATGAGCATGAACTTAATTTCTCTAGACGTGTGTCCTTCCCATCCCATGCCATCTACCCATTTACATCTTTACCTGTTATTGCGACACACCGCTCCTCTCTTTTTCTTCCCTACCTCTTACGAAATATGATACCAACAGTGAAAATAAATTTTTTTACAAGTATTTTAGTTTTAGTTCGTAGAGATTTGGTTTAGGTTTAGAGAATTGAGTGTATGAGTTTTGAATTTTAAGTTTTGAATTTTAAGTCTAGGGTTAGAATTTAACGTATAGGGATTAGATTTTAGGTTTAGTGTAATATGGTTAGGAATTTATGTTTTAATATATAAATCTAAATTTTAACCAAAACCTAAAATTTAGTCACACCCCTAGATTCAAAATGTGCACGGTTACCCTAAACGAAATATCTAAACCCTAAAACTAAAGCACTTCGTGAAAACAAAGTTTACACAAACGCTTGTTTATGAAATAACTACTCTTTATTATTTCTCTCTACATATATTAATAGAGTTTTACTATATGCAGTCAAGCCGTCGATAAAAATTAGATAAATCACTGCCATTAATATACTTTTTATTTTTCAATCAAATCTACAATAATTTAATTAATTATATCCCAAAAAAGTTGTATTTTTATTAAGGCTTAAACCAAAAAACAGCCCTAAAACTATGTCTTTTTTTCTACTTTTAGCCCTTAAACTATGATTTGGGAAAAATAGGCCCTTAAACTATCATTTTTGGTCACTCTAAGTCCCTAAACTATGATTTGGGCAAAATAAGCCCTTAAACTATCATTTTTTGTCACTTTAAGTCCACGGTTACAAAAATATCATTTTATAGGCTTTTCTAATATATATAAATATTTATGTTCTTTTTAAATTTTAAAATATCATATATCAAAAAAAGCCTCTAAACTATCATTTCTGGTTATTTTAAGTATGATAGTTATTTAAGTCAAAAGAAAATTATTTCGACTAATAAGATGTTGACACGTCACAAAGATTTTTTGACCAATTGATAGTTTTGGGGACTAAAAGAAGAAAAATGACATAGTTTAGGTACTTATTTTGACCAAAAAATAGTTTAGGGACTTAAAGTGACAAAAATGATAGTTTAAGGGCCTATTTTGCCCAAATCATAGTTTAAGGGCTAAAAACAGAAAAAAAAGAGCATAGTTTGAGGGTTATTTTTTGGTTAAAGCCTTTTATTTAGGATGTTTATTATAATTAAACCTTAAACCACAAATCATAATTTTTTTAGAATTAAACACAACAAATTAATGGAATCTAATTTTTTAAGAATATAATTAATTATATTTTAGTATATTTCATTAAAAAGTAAAATAAGGATTAATGATGTTAAATATTTAATTCTTATCGACATCGCTTAGGGCTACATACAGCAAAAACTACATTTAATGTGCGTGCGTTTAAATTTCATAACATTATAAATCTATATACGAACAAGATGAAATTTCAAGAAATTATATAAGTATGAATAAAATAAAAGTTAGAGTTTAATTGTTAAGTCGTCGATTTAAAATTAAAAACAAAGGGTTAAGATCTAATTTGTTTGATTTTAAAATTGAAATGGATCTAAAAAGTATTTAAAGCGAAAAAGTAGGTCAAGACTAATTTGTCTTGTTTTAAAACTAAGAGTGACATAAGAAAGTAATTGTATAAAAAAATATGGGGAGTTGAGATATATTTACCTTGTTTTAAAACTACGAGAATCTAAAAAATAAAAAACACCAAGGTTTAACTTGTTTAATTTTAAAGTTAGAAGGACCTAAAATCAATTAAACCAAAAAATTAGAGAACCATGACCCCTCATATATATATATATAGTAAGTTGATAGTTTACTTTAACATGAAGATTTCTGATATTTGTTTAAGGATTCACACGATCTGGTTCAAGTTGAATTTTGCACGTAAGATTTTTCTATCAAATCTGGATTTTAAAATATACTATTTGAAAATGATATTATGAACGATATTAAACTATTTATTTAACATGAGACGTATACGACAAGGGTTTAATTTGATTAACATTCAAATTAAAAGATCTAAATTATTTTTTGTATGCTATAACATTTTTCAAGTCAACACATTTGTCTATAAGATACTGTCATGTCATTGTGCACTGCCATATAGGTTTGTCAAGTCATTTCAAAATGTTTGCCGTCAGTTTTTTAACAATTTTAATCTGCAGATGGGTGAACATCTATGGTTGAGTTGCTAAAAAAAGAATAAAAGTCAAAGTAACTATTTAATCAAACATTGGAGTATTTTTAAAACTTTATGCCAAAATTTAAAAGGATTTGCTCTTATTAACAGTGAAATAAATAGAAATTAATGACTATATCAAGATTTTTAAATAAAAATAATATAGAAACGTAATGTCAAAGAAAATATAGTAACTGAATATAAATATAAACACAACCAAACATTACAACATATAATCAGATTTAAAAGTGAAATAAATCTAAATAATAATAATAATATAAAATACTCATAATGAAATTAAAACTAGAACCAAATCTCCATATTTCTGGCCACAACTACCAAAAATTTAAGTCGCTCACGAAATTGAGAAATTTTTGAGGGCCTAACTAATTACACACGGTCAATGGAGACGACACGGCGTGCAGCATGGTCTATAAATGTGACGCCGCACATGCGTGGCCGGCCAACCCATGCGGATGTCTAAAAAGCATTAATGTATATATGATTTAATTCTGTTGGATTCGATTTGATATATTTTTTAGTTCAGTTAACTTTGATTTTCCTTTTTTTATGTTAACTTTGGATTTTCGAATTTTGTATTTTCTTTCGCAAAATAACTTTATTTTATTATTTTTAAATATTATTTGTTAAAGTTTTAAATAATTTTTTGTTAAATTTTGAGTATATAAAAATGATTAAATATTATTATTTTTTGTTTCCCTCACGGTTCTCAAGATTTTGTCCTAACAAATACGGGTCGACCCACGTAGCATATCTAATTTTGGTGAGTGAGCTTCTCATATGAGATTTTATATGTACGTAAGGTCTTGAACTTGAAACTTGTTTAAGCAATACCAAGTTGCTTCTCACTTGGACTAACCTCGTTGATAATATTGTATTAATATTTTAAACTATTTTTCAATATTTTACATATAAAAATGTTTTTTATTGTGAAATAGTTAAACTTAATTATAAATTAAATAAAAATAAATTCAAATAAACCGATCAGACATTATAATTCGAATTGATTTCTAAATTTTTGTTATTCAATCCTGGGGGCACCGAGCATGCTACCAATAAAAGATCATCGTAAGCTTTGTTTTCGTACGGATGGTCATTAGTCAAGTCATTTTTTTTTTTCGTCGCAAATCTGATCTAAAAATTAAAAGTCTTTACTCAATTTAATGTAATATTTGAAGATATTTCACTCGATTCTATTTCAAGCTCAGATTTTGAAATAAAACTCTCCTCTAACCTGACTCGATATATTAAAAAATATTTTTATTCAATAAAATAAGGATATAATTAAAATATAGAGAGAGAAAATTGAACATTGTAGTAAGTATCTTTAAATATATAAGGTAAACTTATATTATTATGTCGGACCCTAAACTCAAACCAAACACAACCCTATTTTATTTTTCACAAAACCTAATCAAAATAATTTACTCAAATTTATAAGATTGAATCAAGTCAAAACATGTCGAATTTAAATAATTTGATCCCTACTCTGTTTAAGCCTACGATTATATTGAGCTTGTTGCCATTTAATTTTTCGACCTTCAGTGTACAATATTTATACTAATAAAACCCCTTTTTATTTACTTTCGTCTCTTAATTAACTGAGTCAAATCCATTAACTGTCGAATCGATGCGAAAAGTGGGGACATGTCCGGAAGGAACAAGGGCTGGCATGATCTGGCGAAGCTACGTGTCTAATGTTTTGTAAAGAATTGTCAAAATAACACACAATCACTTGCTGTTCCAAGAAGGAAAGGTGTCGACTCCATACTTTTTTTTTTCTTTTTAATTAATTATTTTATGTTTTTATGTTAATCCAAGCTGGTTGTTGTTGTCCTTTATTAACTTTTTACAAGTTAAAATTATTAAATTTTAATTATAACTATATTAAATAATTAAGTTTTATAAAATTAATATTTAAAATTAAATTGATTTAAAGTTTTAAAAATATATTTTTTATATTTTTATTAATAATAAATTTTAAATAATCACAATCAAAGTTAAATAAATTTGATCAAAAAAAATTAAAAAGAGACAAATTTCTAATAACCGAGAGAATACTAATTATACTTTATTCTTTCCTTGGCCTGATTGATAATATATTCTTAATTTCACTTTTTAGAATTTATTACTAATCATTTTTCTTTTCAAAAATACAAACAAGTCACTCAATTAAAATATTAGTATTAATAGGTTATTGGTAAGAATTCAACAAGTTGATCCGGTAGAAAAGATGATGATGTTTATCTTAAAAGATCCGTATTCGAGCACCTGTGTGTGCAAGGTGTGTGTCGTTAAAGGGTTAAGATGATAAACATATACTGCCATATAATCACACAAGAATATTAAAAAAATAACGAGAATAATAACGTTAATTATATAATAATAGTTTTAGTCATCAAAACTTATGCAATATATTAATATGGTGCTAATTCAAAAAAATTCAATACATTTAACCATTTGTATTTAAAAAATTTATTATCTCACTCTATGTTTTCCCCTAAATTGCTTGTTATTCTCCCATAAATATTATATTATTTTCCTAGAATAAGGCTTAATAGTAAAAAAAATGCCCAACCTATGACTTTTTTCCAGTTTGATGCCTAACGTTTTTTGGGCCACTTTGGTACATAACGTTTCATTCCGTAACTCAAATTGGGTTTTTCGTCAATATCCGTTAACAAATTTCATTCATCAAATTATAACATGACACACGGCTTGTTTTTTATTTTTATTTTTTTGAATTACTTTAAAATTACATACTTCTTAAAAACTCAAAGTTTTAATTTCTTTCAAACAAACCCTTAAATCACATCTCCCTCACCGTTCAACATCCCCACACGTCGTTGGTTCACCGTTCATCACCCAAGTGTCGGGTACCTCGCCGTTCAACATCCCCCACCTTCTAGCCGTCGGTTAGAAGCCCAACCAGTCTTTTTTTCTTCATTTTTGGATGTTCATCGACGAAGCAATCGACTGTTCATTCGTCGATTTTTGACGACGAGATTATGGGGCTTTCAGTCGTGGGGGGACGACCAAGACCAGGGTGGCTAGTGGTGGCTGATTTGGTGGTGGGAGGGGAGGAATTTAGGGATCTAGGGTTTGGTTTGGGGGTTTTAGAGAAATTAAAGATTTTCTAATTTAAAAAAAATAAAAATTAAAGAAAATACCATAATATGCCACGCGTCGTGCTTTTATTGGATAACGGATTTTTTTAACGTCCGTCAAAGAAAAACCTAATTTGAGTTACGCAATGAAACGTTAGGCACTAAAGTGGCCCGAAAAAATGTTAGGCACCAAACTGGAAAAAAAGGTATAGGTTGGGCATCTTTTTAACTATTAAGCCCTAGAATAGTAACAAATTAACAGTAACTTGTTGTTGCTTTTATGACAATGTAATTATTCAACTGCTGCTTTGATCGACTAGCTCAATTGCTTTGACAGTATTATAAAAAGGACTAAATTGACATTAAAAATTAAAATGTTATTATATCATGTCATATTAGACATTTGTCTCAATTTTAACGGTAAAGTAACATGTTTGTAACAATATTTTAATTGAGTGATATGTTTGTAATTTTCAGAGAAAAAGTGATATTTGTTATTAAACCCATAATTAAGTAATATTGGATTAGTTTACTTTTACTTTTGATATAGTCATTGATATTATTTGTTTCTTTGATCAACTAATTTGAATCAAGCTTCGCAAAGTCCGTTATAGGGACGAACCTTATAATCCAGTTTACTCCATTTACAATATTACTATTTAAAATTTTAACTCACTTAAGAAATCCTAACCTTTAGTCCCACAAAATCAACAGTAATTGATGTATATATTTAGTTTACATTTATGATTGTAAATCTTTGTTGTAATTTAAATATTTTTTTATTTTTAATAAAATTAACGGTTTCTCTATATAAAAAAAAAAAACAATCCTACGTTAGGAACACTACATCCGATTTTAGTGACAGGGGCTGGGATTTGAATAAATGGTGTAATTCCAACTTTAGTCCCTCTTAAATATGAAAAATTCAATTTATATTTCCACCCTCTAAATAAATAGTTTGGATTCCTTTTTATTCGTCTAAAAAGCAAATGTTCTTTCTCGTGATTTGATTCCATTCTTGCAAATTACAATTGGGGGCAAACTACTTTAGATATAAATATGTATATTCAACAAAGTATTCAAATCTTAATGTTCACCAAAGTCTTTAGTCTTGAACCTTTGGCAACGAATATGAACAAGGAACTGATTCTGGAATAATTTCAGAAACATTGTCCTAAAAGGTAAAAGATAGAATTATCTTTTCTCAAATGTCAACATTTCATTGCATTCCATGGAACCTAAAATCTACATCGCTTGATAGACACTCATCTTAGATATTCTGTTTCGATTTGGATATTCCGCTTATTCGAACGTATGATTTCTAGTTTGCTGCAACAATAATGGTGTCAAGTGGAGTGAAGTCGAGATTTTTATTTTGGATGGATAAAATTAAGATTGTAACTAAGATTTTTTGTTTTAAAATGTCTTAAATTGAATATTATTTATTGATAGGGACTAAAAATATTTTTTTTCATTAAACTAAAGGGTTAACAATGATTAAATTAAATTAGTAAAGTTTTGAAGGGCTAAAAACTTAAATTGTACCATTAACCATGGAACCAAGCCCCACCTTCTCACTGGATTTGGTCCTTATGACTATTTTTTTCACGAGCGGCGTCTAATGTTGTTATTTGTTTTGTTTAAGCTTTAAAGTTTACGATTTAAAGTTTAACATTTAAGTTATGTAGGATTTAAGGACATATAAGAATATTAGAAGGTTGAACTCAATAAGTGTTCTAGTAGGAAAGGAGATGATCTTTATCCAAAGAGATACGAGTTCAAATCTTCTGTCTATATAAGATATATGCGCATTGTCAGAGGGTTAATAATATATATTAAACAGATACTACATTTTAATCACCTTTAAACTATTATTTAATCACCAACGATGTATGGAATAATCACCTAAAATATGATCTATATAAATAATTCATTTTTATTTAATTTACAGGTCAAATAGTGTGAACTTTTAAATACAATACTCAAATTATTTAGACCCTTCGAACCCTATAAATTGAAAGATTATTCGCGTTTAAAAAAGCTCAAGCTATAACCTATATTCATAATTATAAGGTAGTATGTGTTTTTAGATATTTGCAACTCTTTGATAATGCAACACACCTTATTGACAAAGTAATTTGAACACGATTTTTCTTTAAAATGAATAGCATCTATTTTCCACTCGGACCGCTTGTTGGGTTCAACAATCTCATTTTTTTAATAGTCTAAAGGTGGTTATAAGGTAGTATATGTTCATACATATTCTTTATCCTTTGACAATGTATATGTACTTGTAGACAAAGCTATTTAAACTCGTGTCTCATAAGATGAATATCATTCTCTTTTCCATTGGGACACTTGTTGGATTCAACAATCTTATTTTTATAAACGCTTAATTTTGTGTTAAGTAATTTAATGCAAATAATTTGATATAAATGTCAATGTGTTACTTTCAATAATTTTATTCCTTCATTAATATATTTTAATTTTTTTAATGTCTTACACATCAATTAAGCAAAATTTATTTAACTTAAAATTGGAAATTTTAATTGGGCGTGTTGGGCTCTTAATTGGGCAAATAGCCGACATCAAACATATTATAAACAACCAACGGTGAGGATGAAATGTGGGGTGAAGGCTTGATTACCTGATTGGAAATTTGACGAGTTATTTACTTATTTTTGGTAATTTATCCATTTTATCTAATTTTTAGGTTGGATTTTAAAAATATTTTTAATGTAAATAGTTCTTATTTATATTTTATTGAAAAATAAAATATTAAAAATGTGTTTGGTTAAAAAATAACTAAAATAAAATTAAAAAATGTTTTGAAGGCTATTTTAGAATGAAAGTTATAATTTGAGGATAAAAATAAAATATTTACAATTTTAAGAACCAATTTAAAATAAGGTTCTTAGTACGGTAACGTGTGGTGTAATTAACTCTTTAGTTAATGTATTGATCTTGGTTTAAATCTATATAAATATATTTTTTAGGGTAAATTACACAAAGGATCGTTAAAATTTTAACTTTTTTCATTTTTGGTTATCATAGTTTGTTAACATGTGGTGTAAAATGAAGAAACATATATATATATATATAGTTATAAAATTAAGTTTTAACTGGAATCAATTAGTACTATAACATTAGAAAAATTAAAATTATTTGAACAAAAACTCGAATAACTTTACTCAATTCAAATTTCATAAACTTGGACAAAATTTAAATAAAGTTTGAGTTATAAAATAAGACTCGTCAACTCTACTAACTTAAAATTTTGAATTCAACTCGATCAATTACTCATCCCTAAAATAAATAATTAGCAAAATAAATATATCATCTCTCGTGTAATTAAAAAAGTAAACTACTTAGAGATCTACTAATTGGTCTAGTGACTAAGGATGCAAATATTGTCTTATCTGGTATGAGTTCGAATTTCAGTACGAGAATATAATAGCTCTTTATTTAATAAAAATAAATTAACTACTTAAATATTACTATTATGATTTAAAAAGAAAATTCAAGACCACACGAATAAAATATAATTACTTGGCTAAATGCTTTACTCAAAGTCAAAAGTTTGAAGAAAAAGATGATGAAACAGCTAGAAGAACAGCAAATCATATTATCTCAAAAACCCAATCAAGAAGCAAAGCTGGTGTGAACCAAGTGGATAATTTTACAATCCCATTTTATCAACAACAAAAAATCCTGGTACAGCCGCGCTTCACTCAAACCCTAGCAACAGGTAAACTCTTTCCACCGCCGGCAGCCCCTATTTCTGCTCTTCCCCCTCGTCTGTCTCGTGTGAAGAGCCACCGGCGAGATAGCACCGGCGTTCCCTGGTGGTTGCCGGCCGTTGCTGCCCCTTGCCTCTCAAGTTTTCTGCCTTTGGAGACGGGCCAATGTTCATCTCCCCTTGATTGTTGATGGTGGTTCCCCGAGTCGTTCAATGGCTAAGTTGGACAGGAACGGATACAGGGACGGGGACAAAAATAGTAATTTTCAAAATTAGATGTACCGGCAAATATAAAATTAATTTTAATATATATATATAATAAAAAATTATTAAAAATTATAATACAATAACGACTAAAATTATAGAGTAATTGTATTAAACAAAATTATAATTATAGTTATTCAATTTTATTTTTAATAATTTTTAAATTACTTTTTAATACTTAGATTAGAAGATTATTAAAATTAAATGACTAAATTAAATGAAAATTTAACTTTACATTTTAAATTAAGAGAAAAATCAAGTACTAAAATAATAAAATTAAAAGATGACATGGTTGAATTTGATATTTACCCATCCTTATTAAAAACTTGAGTGAAAAAGCGTTAAAACAAATTAAATAGGTTACAATACACACCCAATATCTCACATCCTTAATATACATAAAGTAAAAAGAGAAAGCAGCCTATAAATAGGCGTTTAGCCGTTGAAACAAAGAAGCAATATAATCTTAACTTTTTGTTTGAGATCAAGTGTATGTGTATCATTTGACACACGTAATTAAGTTTATATTTTTTAAGTTGAGCCACAAATAAATTTACATCAAAATTAGTATTTCTAAAATTTTAAATTTAAATTAAGAGTTTGAGTCCCAAAATTAATATTATAAGTATTTTAATAATAATAATAATAATAAAATCCTAATAAAAAAATTAGAGTAAAAAATCTTATTTTTTAATAAAGATATGATAATTAATTAAAACTGTTCATATCATTAAAATATTTCTTCCCCGGACCCACGATAGACAACTAGCAAGAAATAAATTAAAATAAACTTTTTTTCTTCTATCACGTGGGTTTTTTGCTTTGAACTGGTTCATCTTCTTCACCTTCTTCTGCATCTGTTCTTCTTCAACTCAGGTAAGTGCTTCGATTCCTCTTCTTAAAACTAAACAAAACACACAATCAAGAGCTTTCGAGAACCTTCCATTGCCATTGCAGGTTGGGTACGCGCGTGGACTCCCAACGCCGTCCCCGAAACGTCCCCTTCGATCTCCCAACGTACCCAAGTAATTTTCAGCCGTACCCTGTAAATATGGGACGTCCCCGGTACGTACTCCAGCCGTACTCAACTCGTACCCGTCCCGGGGACGTATCGGGTACGCGGGACGGCCTTCAAGTGCCGTACCCGTGCTTCATAAATCAATGATGACCAGGTTTTCTGGTGGTTCACGGTGTCTTTCCCGAAATTTTGGCGGTGGCTCGAGAAAAAGGTCGATATTTTCGGGAATAGGAGGTTTCGAAGGTCCGGGAACGATGGCTAAGCTTTTTTTGTCGAAACTTCTCCCGGCCAGTTTTTCTCCATTTTTCGACGATTCTTTTCCCGTTTCGTCATTCTTTGCCGTGAATTTTGACTGCCGCGCGGCCACCACGCAAGCCTCCTTTTGGTTCTGGCCCGGTGAATTTTGATCCTTAGTTTTATCCGGTTTGGTACTTTGCCTATCGTTCCGTTTGTTCCTTTTTGTCTAAAGGTATTCACCTCATGTATGTGGTTGAACCTTCTGTCGTAACTTTCTTTGCTCACAATTTGGTCTCCTCAGTATTTCTGATAATAAGATCTTTCACTTTTAAGAAAAAGTATCGCCTGATCGTGCCGTTGATTGATTCATGGGCTTGAGTTCTTCCTGTGACCTTTATTGTTCTTGTTTGTTTCCTTTTGTTGTTTGGTTGGGTGTGTTGTTTGCCCTTTTCCCGTGCTTTCACTTTGTTTTGCAGCAGCATGGACGGTTTGCTCGTTGGTTGTAGGATCTTTGTGTTTCTGTTTGATTTTTTTATGAATGAATGAATGAATCCTTTATTGTCAAAAAGCTGGTGTGAACCAAATATTGTTTATATTATACGATTGTTTTAAGCTGGAATTCTACGGGTAAGCATGAAATTGGTCTAATGAAAGTTTGGTAATTTGGAATTCAATGAAGTCCTTGTAATTTGTAAAAATTACGTTTTGGTCTCCGTACTGCATGATTGAGCAATTAAACTTTGTCTTGCAATATGACCGCATTATAATGTACCTGCTGATGCATGTTCACCTTAAAATCTAAATTGATGCATTTAAATAAGATAAAAAAAATAAATAAACCAGGTTTAAGTTATTAATTCAGGTTTGCTTCGACAAACTTAATATAATCTTTTTAGCTCAGTTTCAGCTAGACCGAGTTAAGGGATTACAATCCACATTCACCTTACACTAATGTTGCGGTTGTGCTTCCTAATGAACCGAACCCTGCCTCACCTGCACGTTCATAGCCTGGTCAATGCTACCCAAACCAGTAGCTAATCGAAACTCACCCATCATACGGCGGCTCTAGAGCACAACATAATCCACCGAATCGAGAATAAAAATTAGACTATTCCTGCGCAACCAGGTATTTCATAATATGGCTCCAAATAGAGCTTCATTTTCATTTTTTTTTATTTCCACCATTTCCCTCTAATTTTACCTAGATACAAAAAGTAGTATATAATTCAAATTTTCCAAAATAAAGTATGAGGATAAATTTAAATTTAAATTTAAAAATAATATATATTTTACAAATTCTAATTTTACCTAAAGTTTAGAGGGGATGAAAAAGGAAGACTCTAGGGGAATAAAGAAAAAAGCTCATAGTAGGTCTATAACTCATAACCTACGAAAATATAAGAAAACAAATATTAGTATTTTGATCAATCGGCTAAATAAAAAATATGCTTGTATCGAGGCTACTAAAGGGTGCAAAAATGGCTAGGGGAGCCCCTATGGTAACGCACCTACTTTTTGTCCATCACTGCTTAATTTTTGGGATGCTACAGCTTCGGGGGCAAACATTATTTGGGAAATTTTATACTGCTATTCAGAGTGCTCCAGTCAACTTATAAAGTTTGACAAGTCAGGTATCTTCTTCAGTTCTCATGTTTTTTTGAAACACATAGAAAGAGTTGTGTTTTTTTAGTTTTTTCTTGGTTTTTATCCGAGTATTTTCAAAATTCGCACAAGGACATGAAGGTTTCTTAAAGATTTTTTTTGGTAATATGCATGTCCATCCATTTTATGGTTAATGTTTGGGGGCAGGTTTGGGGTGCGAGGCTGCCCCTCCTAATAATGTTGTTTCTAATGTTCGAACTCACATAATAAAATAATATATGAAAAAAATATTTCATTCCTATCTTAAATTTTTTATTTGTCTTTTATTTCTCTTTTATATTCTTAATAAAATGCAACCGGGCATATCTTAAAAAAAATATAAGCATCAATATTGGATTAATCCAGATTAAATTTAAATAAATTTATTATGAGGGTAGCGCTCGTAATCCAATTAGTTCAATTCACGATATCAACATTTAAAACTATAATTTTGAATAAGTAACTTAATACATTATCTCATTAGATTAATTGATACTGGGACCTCAAATTTTAAATCAAACTAATCTAAGGCATGAGATAATTCTAAGGATAAAGTACATAAACGATCATTAAACTATAGTAAAATATTCATTTTAATCACTCAAGTTTTAAAAGTTACAAAATGGTCATTAAACTTTGATTTTTGTTACAAAATGGTCATTGAGCCATTGACCGCCTCAAGAAAATTTGTATAATAATATATTTAGTCCTCCATATTTACATATTTAATCAATTTAGTCATATTTCAAAAAATTCAATAAATTTAACCCTTATTATTTACACATTAAATAATATATTTTTTAATTATTTAATTGATCAAATATGTAAATTATTTTTAATTAAAAATATGACCAAATTGATAAAATGTACAAATAATGAGGGTTAATTTTTTTGAATTTTTTAATTAGAATTAAATTGATTAAATATGTAAATATTGAGGACTAAATGTGTTATTATATAAATTTTATTTACTATCACGTCATCCGGTAGTTAATGACTCATTGGCCATTTTGTAACAAAAAACAAAGTCTAATGATTATTTTGTAAGTTTTGAAAGTTAGGTGACTAAAATGAATATTTAACCATAATGTAATAATACTTTACAGTTTACCCTAGTTTTAATGACAATTGTGGATATATATATATATATATATATATGGAAATTGGTTTTGCCAATTGTTTTATCCAATTAAAAGTATTATGTTTCAATACATAATATTAATTAAAAATAGGAAAATTCTATAACGCTCGACGAACACTAATGCTGAACACCGCTGAACACTATTAAATTGATTAATAAAGATTAAAAATCTCAAGGACTTAAAATTTAATTATAAATCTTATTTTAAATAAAATTTAAATTAAATTGTTTTCCGTATATATAAATAAATAATATTTTTTATTATTTTTTAAATAATTGGATCAAATATCAACCTTAGTCAATTTTAAAAAATAAAAACCCTAAACCCTAAACTTGAAACCCCAAAACCCAAAACCTAAAACCCTAAGTCCTTGATTAGTTGATCTGTGGTGTTAAGTGACCCAGGTTGATAATTTGTGTATTCATTCGAACCAGGTCGTTCAGCCTGAAACATGTTAAAACCATTATAAAATCTCTTCATTTTCTTATGCACTAAGCTGCAGCAATTAACTGCCGAATAACATTCAACACACTTAAAATGATGAAAATTTTGTACATTGAATGTCGGATTTATTACCTTTCCCATGTCTCCAAATATTACAAGTCGCTGCAATGAGTCCTGCCCTGGATATGGTGAAGATTTGAATGAGTAACTCTTGCTCCAGACATAAGAACCATTTACTCGGAAAACAAAATAATAAACACAGTATTAGGAAAACATTGCTCGTTATTCATCATTTCTCTGTGTTTAGGTTTATGATTTATGGTTTTGAGTTTTGTTTTAGGTTTAGGGTTTTGTGTTTCGGGTTTACGGTTTTGGGTTTATGATTTATGGTTTTGGGTTTATGATTTAGGGGTTCATGTTTATTGTTTAAGATTTTTTATTTTTTTAAATTGACTAAGGTTGATATTTGATCCAATTATTTTAAAAAATAAAAAATATATAGTAATATATATGAAAAATAATTTAATTGAAATTTTATTTTAAATAATTTATAATTATATGTTAAGTCATTGAGATTTTTAATATTTATTAATTAATTTAATGATGTTCAGCGGTGTTCGTCGAGCGTGGTAGACTTATCCTTAAAAATATTGCACTGGATCTCAATAAAAAAGAATGAATATTTACTTTCATTCTAAGACATAAAAGAAAATGACTAAATATGGTAAGAATAAAAGAAATATTCACTCGGTCGACTAAAATAGAAATAATTGATCATTAAAAAAAACAAAATATTAAATAAGGATATGTTTGGAAAGACACTCGCACGTTAAATTAAAACGCAATTACATATAATTATTCAGACGTGACATACATGTTACTGATTTACATTCTAGACATAAAAATTAGCCCAAAAATTTTAATTTGATACTTTTAAAAAAATAATTTTTTTATTATGTTTTAATATTTTTAATCAGGTTCACTCTTATTCCCTTAAGTATTAATTCTTTGAGAATTTTAGTCAGACACTAATTTAAAAAAAAAACCTTTATTTTCTTGAAAATTGTTAATAGACTCCTAGAATGTGTTGCTAAAATCCTAAGAAAATTATATATCTTTGCACCCCCACAACCTCTTCAAACATTTTAACGTTAAGATTTTTAAAGGTATAATGTCAAAAAATACCTTTAACGTTTGATGAATGATCATTTTGGTCTATAGTTTGGTATTTATTCCATTTTGAAGTAATTTAACCCTCAACGTTTTATTTTTGGTCAAAATGGCTCTTTCATGAATGAAATTTGTTAGTTATCGCCTATTAGATGATAAATGGCTTGAAATGACGTGACAAACCTACATGACAGTGCACGCCACGATATCAGTATCATATAAACAAATATGCTGAATTTACAAAATGACACATCAGTCAAAAAATAATTTTATAAAATTGTATAAAAAATAAAATATTTTTTTTCTTTTGACGTATGATTATGTCAAGTCATTTTAACTTGTAATAGTTAGTTGAGTAACAATTGTCATTCATGGAGGGGACATTTTAAATTAAAATGAAATATTAAAGGTTAAATTGCTTAAAAAAAGAATAAGACCAAAATGACTATTCAGTCAAACGTTAAGAATTTTTTGGCATTATGCCATTTCTTATCATAATTAATATATGTTAGAATTCGACTACATGCAGTTCTGTAATTACAATCGATATTATTAAATATGGTAAGAAGATTAAGATATTAATTACAAAGATTTGTAGGGAAATGGAAATTGATGAAAATAAAATAAAATCGGCGATCCTTATCGTAATCAAAGGGATTTGATTTTCTTAAATATACGAGTAATTAATCTCTTTAAATGAATTCATGGAACAAATATTGGGATTATTGATTTATTAATTCATCGCTTATAAATAATCCAAATTCATCGACTTCAATCGGAGAAGGTGAAAAGATGAGTGGAAATTTCGAATCAAAATTCACTGTTTACGTTGTATTATGTTGGATTCTCGCTGCTTTTGGCGGCCTGATGTTTGGTTACGACATTGGAATCTCAGGTTAATGTCTGAAATTCAAATTTTCTTACAGAAATCAGTAGAAAAAAATGTTTTCAAGAATTTGTTTGTGTCGTGTAATTGCAGGTGGAGTGACGGCCATGGATGATTTTTTGATTAAATTCTTCCCCAAAGTCCATGAAAGGAAGCTGCACGCAAAGGAGGACAATTACTGCAAATACGACGACCAGAAACTTCAGCTGTTTACGTCTTCACTGTACCTAGCTGCGCTGGTTTTTAGCTTTGTCGCTTCGAAAATTTGCTCCAAATTCGGTCGGAAGCCGACGATTCTACTGGCTTCTTTGTTTTTCCTCGCCGGAGCGGGCTTGAGTGCTGGTGCTCAGTACCTCTGGATGCTTATTATTGGCCGAGTGCTCCTTGGCATTGGCGTTGGCTTTGGAAATGAGGTTTGATCGGATAGAAAATGTGCATATTGTTATTGAATTGTATGTATATTCAATCGCTTCGGTGACTAATGAGATTGATTGCGCAGGCGGTTCCGTTGTTCCTGTCGGAGATAGCCCCGGTCCAGCATCGCGGTGCCGTCAATATTCTGTTCCAACTATTCGTTACCATTGGGATATTGTTTGCGAATCTTGTCAACTACGGAACATCGAAAATGCACCCTTCCGGATGGAGAGTGTCGTTGGGGCTTGCTGGTGTACCGGCCACCATATTATTTATAGGTTCTGTGATCATCACCGAGACACCAGCGAGCCTTGTCGAGCGTGGAAATGAGGAGTTAGGGCGTACGACGCTGCGGAAGATTAGGGGTGTCGAGGATGTCGAAGCTGAGTTCCAGCAAATCGTGGCAGCTAGTGAAGTTGCCAAGGGTGTGAAGCATCCTTTCAAGGAACTCATGAAACGCAGCAGCATGCCCCCTCTGATTATTGCCGTGATGCTTCAGATTTTCCAACAGTTCACAGGGATCAACGCCATCATGTTTTACGCTCCCGTCTTGTTCCAAACCGTCGGATTCAAGAACGACGCGTCGTTGTTGTCGTCTGTGATAACGGGACTCGTGAATGTTTTCAGTACCCTGGTCTCGGTCTTTACAGTCGATAAGTTCGGAAGGAGGATACTACTTCTCCAAGCCTGTGTTCAGATGCTTATAAGCCAGGTTTGCATCAGTTTTTAACACATATATGTATAATGTATGTTCTAATCTTTCACCACTTATATATGTTGCATCTGCAGACTGTAATTGGAGTAATACTGTATCTCGACCTGCACGCAACCGATTCACTAACGAAAACGCAAGCGATTATCGTCGTGGCACTGGTGTGTCTGTACGTAATGGCTTTTGCTTGGTCATGGGGTCCTCTCGGTTGGCTGATTCCGAGCGAAACGTTCCCTCTCGAGACGAGAACAGCCGGATTTGCGTTCGCCGTTAGCTCCAACATGCTCTTCACCTTCATCATAGCTCAAGCGTTCTTGTCGATGTTGTGTCACATGCGTGCTGTCATATTCTTCTTTTTCGCCGGATGGATACTCGTCATGGGAGTATTTGTGCTGTTCTTGTTACCGGAGACGAAGAATGTGCCGATCGATTCCATGGTTGACACGGTCTGGAAGAAACATCGTTTCTGGAAAAAGTTCATGTGATGAAAATTGAAGCTGAGATGGTATATGGCACCAAGATTAGGGTAGTCAAGTTATTATTACTTTTTTTATAGGATAATTTTATAAATATTTTCTGTTATATTGTTTAAATTACTCGAATTCTATGATCACACGTAATGTGATTGTACCCTGTTTTTTTGATAAAAAAGTTTTAATTCTAGTGTACTTCAAGATGTTTTTTATTTGATTTATGTTTTGTTTTAAGGGTAATTATTTCATCTACAAGTACTTTGTTTACACATGAATTTTAGTTTTAAGGTTTAGAGACTTTGTTTAGGGTATAGGAGCTAAGTGTAGTAGTTTTGAAAACCCTAAATTTTAATTCTAAACCTTAAAATTAAGACGTTTGTGGAAATAAAAAGTGTTCACTGCCTGCGTATGGCAAAATAATTCTTGTTTTAATATCCATAAATAAAAGGGTAATTATTACATGCACAAGCGCTTGTAGAAACTTTGTTTACAAATCGCCTTAGCTTTAGGATTTAGGGACTTTGTTTTGTGTTTAGGTGTAGTAGTTTTGAATTTATGGGCCGTTGATAGAATTTTGGGTTTACGGTTAAAATTTAGGGTTTATAGGTTAAAATTTAAATCTCTAATTATATTTTCTTAAACCCTAAATCCTAACCATGAACTATAAATTCTAAACCCTTATAGTAAAATCCCTAACTTTAAACCCTAAATGAAAACTTTAAACCCTAAAGTTAAGGTATTTTTTAAAACAAAAAGTTTCCAATGCCTGTGTATGAGATAATAATCTTAAATAAAATAAATTAAATAAAGAGTTATATTTTGATATACAAACTATGCAAAAAAAAAAATACACAACCCATTATATTTAAGCTATAGAATTTAAGACCTAAATCCCTAGCTCTAACACCTTAAAACTTAAACCTTAAACCCTAAATCCTAAACTAGAAATTCTAACCATAAACCTTAAATTTAACACCCTACCACCTAAACACCTAAACCACAACCTAAATATTTAAACCCTAAAGTTAAAAGGCTTATGTTTTACACAGGCGTGTGTATCAAATTATTCCTTAACTTTAATTTTTTTTTAATTTACTATTGACTTTGCAATCATATGATTTTGTAAAATAGAACCGAGTTCAATTCAATTTACAAAGTTTTCAAAAGATAAATTGGAATTCGATTCAACACAATAATTTTTATACAAATCATTTTTATAAAGTTGATCGTATTAGAATTCTTTAAATTATGGTTTAAAATTTAAATTAATTTTTGACTTTAGAGTGTTCTAATCGAATATTTAAACCATTGGTATTGTTTCAATTAGGTCATTTTGTTAGTTTAACCATCAACTTGGAAGATAAATGTCAGTTTAGATCTATCTAAAGCATGTTTAGATCACATGGATAAAATTTTAAACACTACACATTTATTGTATGGATAATTTAAATTTGATTTCTTTATAAAAGCCTCTATGATACTGTAATCACTCATTTTTATCCGGGTTGTATAATATAAGGGTGTAAAAATGTAATTAAAAAATAATAACTATAATAATAAAAATATATAAAAATGATAAAAAAAAATCAGAACTCAAAAGAAAAAAGAAAAAGAATTGCAAATAATAATAATAATAATAATATTAAAAAAAGCAAAAAGCAAAAAAATAATAAAAAAGAGGGTGTGGTTTTGGGATGACCACGTCACCCTTAAATCCCCACAATTGCCTATAAAAGGCGCATGTGAGGCCAAATTGAAGGGGCATGAATCGGTAAGGGCAGGCTGCATAAGAGAGCAATGCTCTCGGCTAGCCCGGGGCCAAGGGTAGTTCCCTTGGTCCTACCCGGTTCGATCGGGGTCTTATTTTGAATTCGATCTAGTTAAATTTTGGAGAGGTAGTGGTAGATCTCGGTGGGGTTCATCCGGGGTTCGTTATTCGAGCTCCTAGTTAGATATATTTTCTTTCCTTTTTATTTGTGTTGTAATTTTTATAATTTAATGAAGTAGTAGTTAATTTAAAATTGTGTTTTTTAGTTTGTATGTTTATTTATGCTTTAGATTAGTATTTATTATGTTTTAAATTTATGTTTTATATTAATATTTTATTTATGTTAAATTTGTTTTTATTTATGTGTTAGATTAATATTTATGTTAAGTTTGATGCCTTTGATGCAAGAAAGCTCTATTTGAACCATGATATGGTCGTTCATCCGAATTCTAAAGATTCCCAGATTTGCGCATGATAACGGAACAAGATGCCCCAAGATTTACGTAACCATATTCTGCAAAAAGATAGAGGGCTACATTGAAAAATTGTCGATCCACTACTTTCCCGACAGTCTAGCAAGACCTACCGTGATATGATATGCTTTGGACCTAGCACCAAGTCGTTAGTATCTCCAGGGTACGAAGATGAAACCTGATGAAAGCTTAAAGGAATGTGTGATAAGTGTTCAAAAGTACTATTTTTCTTACCCTTTTTACTCATATTATTGTTAGACTTAAGCTCATATTAGTTGCATAATTAGCCATTCATGCATTAATCCATGTTTCCTTCCATCGTTGAGCTTGATTACATAACTTGGTAGTTTTTATGGGAAAAGATGCTGATTTGGTGTGTTTTGTGTGCATATACAGGATCACTTGCCAAATCAAGGCTAGAGCTAGTTGCCAGGGCAATACATGAAGGAGACGCCGAGCCAGTTGCTAGGGCAATTGTCGACAAGAGAAAATGTGATATGGTAGTCGAAATTGATGACTAGACAAGCCCAAGATGACGTGGAGCAAAGCCCAAACCCAAAGGAATTTGATTTCCATGCAGAGATTAAAGAAGAATTAAATTCCAAGAAGATATGAGAAGTTATAGTAAGAATATAATTATAATAAAGAATTATATTCTTTAAAGATAATTTAATTCCAACTTAACTTCCTCCTCAAAGA
This sequence comes from Hibiscus mutabilis, assembly GCA_019671005.1. Lineage (NCBI taxonomy): Eukaryota > Viridiplantae > Streptophyta > Magnoliopsida > Malvales > Malvaceae > Hibiscus > Hibiscus mutabilis. The sequence continues at coordinate 71,627,113 of CM033713.1, forward strand.
AGGACTTTAGCCTAGCCCTATAAATAAGATGGAGATTTCGACAATATAGGGAGAGCAAAAGATAGGGGAATTTCGACAAGCATCAAGGAAGGCAAGATGAGAGAATTTTCGACAAGCATCTAGGGCAAGGAGGATTTCGACAAGCCTCCTCCTTCATCCTTTTTTTCTTGTTCGATTGGGTTCATGCTAGGGATTAATTATCTTGTGTTTCTTTGGAACCTAGCCATGAACTAAATCTATTTGGCTATGGTTATTGTGTTTTGTGGTTGTGAGAAACTATTGGTTTTTGTTTAGGTAATAAGAATTTGCACTTTTCTATTCAAGGTTTATTCATTCTTGGTTCTTATTCTTGTTTGCGAGTGAATTGGGAGAGGATCTCGTAACTTCATCTATTTATCTAATATCGGGAGAGTTAGATTCAAGAAACGAATGAATATGATCTTTATTTAATCTATTGATGGTGAAGATTAATCCGGCTTAGGAATAAGTTAAGGATTTCAACGGCTAAGAGGAGCGCAAGATTGGTTGTTGTTCACCCTTGATTCACGCAGGGATGTATTATCAAGGCATGCACAAGTAGCTAGAGTTTCAACTTAGGGATAAGAAGAAACCATTGAAGAACGCTCTGCCGAACCTTGAAGGTTGCTGCCCAGACGCCCAAGTAGTTGCCCAGGCAACCATCGATTAGTTGCCAAGGCAACCCCGTTGTGCAAGTTGCCACGACGACTGAGTTGCTCGTGCACTCTTTTACCAAGACGATCCAATCGGCTATCACACCTCAACTCACGATAACCTGGCCTATCTCTATCTCATTTGATCTCATATTTTCTTTTACTTTATTTCTTTCTATATTAGTTATTAGTTAAACTCCTATAATCCTATATTTGTGTTTTTACTTTTTACAGTGCAAGAGACAAGATTCTTGAAGTGGCACCAATCCCTGTGGAGACGATATCTTTTATACTATAACTTGCGACGTGTATACTTGCACATTTGCGTAGCACTTATTACGCGCAACAAGTTTTTGGCGCCGTTGCCGGGGATTGGCAATAGCGACTTTGTTTTTATTTTCTTGCACTTTCTTTTTACTTTTCTTGTTTAAAATTCAAAGGGCTAACAAACTTTGGTTTTGCATTGGTATATAACCAGGGCGAGACCAACTACACCAGAATATCCCTTTGATCCAGAAATCGAACGAACCTTTCAAAGACTTAGACGAAAGATAAGAGTAGCAATGGCTAATCAAGACGGCAATATGAATCAAGATGTTCTAGTAGGAGGAGGAGTGATTCTTGCACAAAACAGAACTATTCGAGACTATCTTGAAGAAGATCTTGATGAACTTAATCCAGGAGTTGCCGCACCCGAAATTGAAGCCGACCACTTTGAGTTAAAATCGGTAATGTTTAATATGATCGACACAATTGGTCAATTTGGCGGCTCAGCAACTGAAGATGCACGGCAACATCTGAAATCTTTCCTCGAGATTTGCAACTCGTTCAAAATACACGGAGTCACCCCCGATGTCTTACGATTAAGATTATTCCCCTATTCACTGAGGGATAGGGCGAAAGCATGGTTAAATAGCATTCCTGCCGGATCAATAGCATTTTGGACCGATATTTGTCGTGATTTCCTTGCTCGATTTAATCATACGAATTTAACTGATAAGCTTCGTAACGACATTACTTCTTTTCGGCATGCAGATGATGAATCCATGTACGAGGCTTGGGAGCGATATAGAGAACTTCTACACAAATGCCCCCTACACGGATTCCCGGTGTGGACTCAAGTAACAATGTTTTACAATGCCGTGAATACACCAACAAGGATGATGCTAGATGCCTCGGCAAACGACATACTCCTAGATAAGTCGCCGGAGGAAGCAATGCAAATTTTAAACAGGCTGGCCAAGAATGATTATCAATTCCCATCTACTAGAAGATGAGGAGTTAGACGCCAAGCCACAATACATGAACTAGGATCATCAGATTCAATTTCAGCATAATTGGCCACTTTAACCAATATGGTCCAGAACATGCAAAAACCAAACAACACACATGAGGTCAAGGTAATGGATTCTTTTTGTAAGTTATGTGGTGATAACCATAATTCTTCTGAATGTATGCAGAATCTGGAATCTAGCTTCTATGTGGGGAATTACAATCGGAACAACAATGTGATGTCCAATACATACAACCCAGCTTGGAAGAAGCACCCAAATTTTTCATGGAGTAATCCCAACAATACTCTAAACCAGAACAATCAGAATGCACAAGCATCAGGATTCCAGCAGAATATGCCACGGCAACAGTTGCCGCAGCAACAACCGACGACATCTAGTTCTTTGGAAAATTCTCTAAATGCTTTTATGATGAAAACTGAATCTTATATGGCTGAGAATAGTAATTTCATAAAAAGAACTGATGCTTTTATTAACAGGACCGAGATGAGATTACAAAACCAAGAGGCGGCAATCAAATCATTGGAAAATCAAGTCAGACAGTTTGCTCAAAATCTGAATACTAGACCGCAAGGAGGTTTACCTAGCGATACTGAAGTCGCAAGAGGAACTGGCCATGAGCAATGTAAGGCAATCACCACTAGAAGTGGCCAACAACTTAGAGAGGTTCAAACCCGCTCGTCAAACAAAAATCCACAAAAAGATCAAGACGAACATAGCGGCAAAGCCTCAGATGTTGAACTAGGAATTGCCGCGGCAACCAGCAATAAGCATCCTCGACAACCGACGATAAAGATGCCTCGGTAACCCCAGTTGACAACGCCTCGGCAACTCCAGTTGTCCCGGCAATGCCATCAATCAGGTTCTAAACCAATGAAATGATCGAAGATATCCGACTTTCACCACCTTTCCCACAAAGGTTGAAGCGACAAAAGCAAGAATACCAATTCAAGAAGTTTCTTGATATCCTAAAGCAAGTCCACATCAACTTGCCATTGGTGGAAGCAATTGAACAAATGCCAAACTATGCCAAGTTTCTTAAAGACATTGTGTCCAAGAGAACAAGGCTAGGAGAGTTTGAAACAGTTGCCGCAACAGAGGGATGCATGGCAATATTGTACAATCGTATGCCACCCAAGTTGAAGGATCCTGGAAGTTTCACAATACCCTGTTCTATTGGAAACCACTATGTTGGGAAAGCATTATGCGACCTTGGGGCTAGCATAAACTTGATGCCTAAATCGGTTTTCCAGAAACTAGGAATCGGGAAGGCAAGACCTACAACAGTCATGCTACAGCTAGCCGACAGATCCTATGTGCATCCAGAGGGAAAATCAAGGACATACTGGTAAAAGTTGATAAATTTATTTTTCCCGCTGACTTTATTATTTTGGATTGTGCAGCAGATGAGCATGCACCTATCATTCTCGGGAGACCATTCCTAGCAACAGGGAGAACCTTGATCGATGTTGAAAAGGGAGAACTCACAATGAGAGTGAATGACCAGCAAGTTAAACTAAATGTGTTCCAAACGCTAAGACATGCCGATGATCCAGAAGAATGCCAACTTCTTCATGCCACGACAGAGTTTAACTTCGACGAGGAATGTAGTTACCTCGGCAACTACACTGCCGATCAAGAGGAACCTGAGGAGTATGAAGAATCGGTCGATGAGGAACAACAAGAAGAGGCAAATTGGCTAGTCAATCGACCAGGTACATACTTTGAACTACTGGATTACTCAGGTAGGGAAGGTAAGCTCGAAAAACCCTCTATTGAACAACCACCGATTCTTGAGTTGAAACAATTGCCAAAGCAACTAAAATATGCATACTTAGGAACCGATAATACATTGCCTGTAATTATTTCTTCTAAGTTACAGCCTGAGCAGGAAAAGAAGCTGATCAAGATGTTGAAGCTACACAAAAAGGCAATAGGGTGGACAATTGCCGACTTGAAAGGAATTAGCCCGGCAGTGTGCATGCACAAGATTTTGTTGGAAGATGATCACAAACCTTCAATTGAGGCCCAGAGGAGACTAAATCATGCCATGAAAGGGGTTGTAATGAAAGAAATCATCAAGTGGCTTGACGCTGGCATTATATACCCTATCTCTGATAGTACATGGGTAAGTCTGGTACAATGTGTACCAAAAAAGAGAGGTATAACGGTGGTAAGTAATGAAAACAATGAACTCATTCCAACCAGGACTGTGACCGGTTGGAGGGTTTGTATGGATTATCGAAAGCTAAACAAAGCCACTAGGAAAGATCACTTCCCATTACCCTTTATTGATCAAATGCTTGACCGTCTTGCAGGTAAACCCTTTTATTATTTTCTTGATGGTTATTCAGGTTACAATCAAATTGCCATAGCACTTGAAGATCAAGAAAAGACAACCTTTACATGCCCATATGGTACTTATGCCTTCCGAAGGATGCCGTTCGGATTGTGTAACGCCCCGGCAACCTTCCAAATATGCATGATGACGCTCTTTCCAGACATGGTCGAAGACTTCCTTGAGATCTTCATGGATGATTTTTCTGTTTTTGGTAATGACTTCGACAGTTGTCTCGGTAATTTAGAGAGGGTGTTGGCAAGATGTGAAGAAACTGATTTAGTCCTCAATTGGGAGAAATATCATTTTATGGTAGATGAAGGAATAGTGCTCGGCCACAAGATTTCATCCAAGGAAATTGAAGTGGACAAAGCCAAGGTGGACGTGATCGAGAGATTACCCCCACCAAGTTCGATTAAAGGAATTCGAAGCTTTCTTGGACATGCAGGTTTTTACAGGAGGTTCATTCATAATTTTTCTAAAATCACTAAACCCTTGTGCAATTTGATTGAACAAGATAAAGTCTTCGATTTTGATGATTCTTGCACCCAATCATTCGAAACCCTAAAGAAAAAGCTTGCCTCGGCACCCATTGTCGTTCCACCAGATTGGACACTACCTTTTGAGCTCATGCGTGATGCAAGTGATTTCGCGGTAGGAGCAGTCCTAGGCCAACGCACAGGTAAGACCTTCCATGTGATATACTACGCTAGTAAATCTCTTAATAGTGCTCAAGTGAATTACACAACAACGGAGAAAGAGTTACTGGCTGTAGTTTTCGCATTTGACAAGTTCTGATCCTATTTGATTGGTACAATGGTAATTGTTCATACGGACCATTCGACAATCAAATATCTATTTGCTAAAAAGGATGTCAAACCTCGTTTGATTCGTTGGATATTACTTTTACAAGAATTTGATATTGAAATTAAGGACAAAAAAGGAACAAAAAATCAAGTGGCCGATCACTTATCACGTTTGGAACGCAATAGGGAGGAGGACGCGGATCTAGAGATATGTGATGCATTCCGGGATGAACAACTTTTAGTTGCCTCAGTAACCATGGATGCGCAAGCCTCGGCAACCGTCGACGCCTCGGCAACTATGGATGCACACGCCTCGGCAACCCTCGACGCCGCAGCAGTCTTTGACGCGCACGCTTCGGCAATTTTGGGACCAGTCGCCACAGCAGCACATGCCTCGGTAATACCCTAGTACGCGGATTTAGTTAATTTCCTTGTTTGTGGTATTTTACCTTATGGCATTACTCACCAAGGGAAGAAGCGGTTCCGCCATGATGCTAAGCATTACTTTTGGGACGAGCCTCTTTTGTTTAAACAATGTGCATATCAGGTTATACGCCGATGTGTCCCTGAAGAAGAGCAACATAATGTACTCCGGCAATGCCATTTTTCACCCCATGGAGAACATTTTGGAGGAACTCGTACCGCGGCCAAAGTTTTGCAATCCGGTTTGTATTGGCTAACATTGTAAAAAGATGCCCAAGACTTTTACAAGCAATGAGATCGTTGCCAGAGAACGGGCAATATCTCTAGACGACATGAGATGTCGCTTCAGAACATCATCGAGGTGGAATTGTTCGATGTATGAGGGATCGATTTTATGGGACCTTTCCCATCTTTATTCGGCAACCTCTATATCTTACTTGTCGTCGACTACGTGTCTAAATGGGTTGAGACAGCTGCAGTTCCCAACAACGATTCCAAGACCGTGCAACGATTCTTGCAGAAAAATATATTTACACGGTTTGGGATGCCAAGAGCAATTATCAGTGACGAAGGCAAGCATTTTGACAACAGACTAATTGCCAAGATGTTGCAACGCTTCGGCATATCACACAAGATCACCATGACATATCACCCACAAACCAACGGGCAAGCAGAAATTTCCAACCGAGAGTTGAAGGGGATACTCGAGAAAGTTGTAAATCCCTCTAGGAAGGATTGGTCATTAAGAATAGATGACGCGCTTTGGGCATATCGCACTGCATTCAAAACACCCTTAGGTATGTCCCCCTTCCGACTTGTCTATGGCAAGACATGCCATCTACTGGTGGAAATCGAACACAAGGCATACTAGGCAATCAAGACAGTGAATATGGATTGGGAAAGTGCCGGACAAAAGCGTTTGTTGGACCTTAACGAGATAGAAGAATTCCGTGCACTCGCCTATAACAATGCACGAATCTACAAGGAGAAAACAAAGCGATGGCATAACAAGAAACTATTGTCGCGACAATTCATGCCAGGGCAACTAGTTCTCTTATTCAATTCTCGGCTAAAACTTTTTCCAGAAAAGCTGAAATCAAGATGGTCGGGACCATTCGAAGTCGTCAAACCATTCTCCCATGGTGCTGTGATAATCAAGTCCATCTCTGACAACCATGAATTCAAAGTTAATGGACAAAGATTGAAGCATTACAATGGTGCCTATGTGGAACGTAACAAAGAAGTGGTCAACTTAGGATATGTATGAGCATGCTCTCCTTTCAATATTTTCTTTTTCTTTTTATTTTCATTTTTATTTTTAGGAGATATTTTATTTTTCTTCATTACTTTTAGTTTCCAGGTTTTCTTTGTTTTCGTTTCCACAACAAGACTCACAACCACTACTTGCCACGGTAATCACAACAGAGGATGCCCCGGCAACCAACCCTGAAGATGCCACGGCAACCAAAGCTAAAAACATCCCGACAACCACTGCAAAAGCCAAAGGTAAAGCACCTATGCCCAAATCAACTCCTACGGAATCATTTTCTGATTTTTCAGATTCGGACGAGTCTTCCATTGCACCAACAAAGACCGCACCAATTGAATCCTCCAAGCGAAAAGCCAATAACATTGATAAAGATGACGATTAGGACAACCCCGTACGAGGATCGATTCCACCGCCGGCAACAAGAAAACAACCATCGCGTTCAAGCAAGAGAATCAAGACACCGACCAAAAGGAAACTAATCATCTACGATGACGAACTCTCGGAGTAAGTCCTCGTATGCATTTTATTTTTCGTTATTTTTATTTTTCTTTAATACATGCATTGAAGACAATGCCTCACTCGGGTTTGGGGGGATTGTTATTAGTAGTTACCATGTTTAGTTACATTCATCTTAAATATTACATTTAGGATACATAAATTGCTTGCTATGCCTTTAATTGGAACAAGAATTGCTTAGATTTGATGAATATCTGATGATGACTTTGCCAATGCACTTAATTGATAGAATTTTTATTATAGGATAACCATGGAAAAACTTAGAATTTTACTATGATGCTAAATTTGATGAAACACTGTTGTGGTTTGATTGATTTAAGGAATTCTAGTGAACTTAGGTTGATAATTAACAAATTTGGGGATTAGAATAAAAATTGGATGAATGCTAGAGGTGCCCGAAATTGGCTCTAGCATGTGCTAAAAAAATTGACCACTAGAGGTGCCCGAAACTGGCTCTAGTATGTGTTAAAAAAATTTAGCTAAAGGTGCCCAAAACCGGCTCTTATCAAATAAATTAACTTAAGAAAACTAAAAACAAAACACTAGAGGTGCCCAAAACTGGCTCTAGTTAAAACATGTTAAAAAGAACCCAATAAAGTAATTTAAAAACCTATTGTTTGCATAGAATCCGAAAAATCAACTTGCACACAACTCCGCACACACTCACAAGCATTATAGTTTGATTCCGAGTAACTCCTAAGTTTTCCGAAAAATAAAAAGCCAATCATACTTTGTGCCCCGGTTCAGAGAATTGAAATCAAGTTCAAAGCTAAGTTTGTGAAAATTGAAGTCTTGGCAGGTAATTATGAGTTTGCATTGCTTGGGGACAAGCAATAGTTCGAGTTTGGGGGTGTGATAAGTGTTCAAAAGTACTATTTTTCTTACCCTTTTTACTCATATTATTGTTAGACTTAAGTTCATATTAGTTGCATAATTAGCCATTCATGCATTAATCCATGTTTCATTCCATCGTTGAGCTTGATTACATAACTTGGTAGTTTTTATGGGAAAAGATGCTGCTTTGGTGTGTTTTGTGTGCATATACAGGATCACTTACCAAAGCAAGGCTAGAGCTAGTTGCTAAGGCAATACATGAAGGAGACGCCGAGCCAGTTGTCAGGGCAATTGTCGACAAGAGCAAAGATGATATGGTAGTCGAAATTGATGACTAGACAAGCCCAAGATGACGTAGAGCAAAGCCCAAACCCAAAGGAATTTGATTTCCATGCAGAGATTAAAGAAGAATTAAATTCCAAGAAGATAGAAGAAGTTCTAGTAGGAATATAATTATAATAAAGAATTATATTCTTTAAAGATAATTTAATTCCAACTTAACTTCCTCCTCAAAGAAGGACTTTAGCCTAGCCCTATAAATAAGATGGAGATTTCGACAATATAGGGAGAGCAAAAGAGAGGGGAATTTCGACAAGCATCAAGGAAGACAAGAGGAGAGAATTTTCGACAAGCATCTACGGCAAGGAGGATTTCGACAAGCCTCCTCCTTCATCCTTTTCTTTCTTGTTCAATTGGGTTCATGTTAGGGATTAATTATCTTGTGTTTCTTTGGAACCTAGCCATGAACTAAATCTATTTGGCTATGGTTATTGTGTTTTATGGTTGTGAGAAACTATTGGTTTTTGTTTAGGTAATAAGAGTTTGCACTTTTCTATTCAAGGTTTATTCATTCTTGGTTCTTATTCTCGTTTGCGAGTGAATTGGGAGAGGATCTCGTAACTTCATCTATTTATCTAATATCGGGAGAGTTAGATTCAAGAAACGAATAAATATGATCTTTATTCAATCTATTGATGGTGAAGATTAATCCGGCTTAGGAATAAGTTAAGGATTTCAACGGCTAAGAGGAGCGCAAGATTGGTTGTTGTTCACCCTTGATTCACGCAGGGATGTATTATCAAGGCATGCACAAGTAGCTAAAGTTTTGACTTAGGGATAAGAAGAAACCATTGAAGAACGCTCTATCGAACCTTGAAGGTTGCTGCCCAGACGCCCAAGTAGTTGCCCAACTAGTTGCCCAGGCAACCATCGATTAGTTGCCAAGGCAACCCCGTTGTGCAAGTTGCCACGACGACTGAGTTGCCCGTGCACTCTTTTACCAAGACAATCCAATCGGCTATCACACCTCAACTCGCGATAACCTGGCCTATCTCTCTCTCATTTGATCTCATATTTTCTTTTACTTTATTGCTTTCTATATTAGTTATTAGTTAAACTCCTATAATCCTTTATTTGTGTTTTTACTTTTTACAGTGCAAGGGACTAGATTCTTGAAGTGGCACCAATCCCTGTGGAGACGATATCTTTTATACTATAACTTGCGACGTGTATACTTGCACATTTGAGTAGCACATATTACGCGCAACAATGTGCTTTGAGGTGTCTGTGTTTAGCGACCCAGGTGCAGCCTCCCGTAGATGAAGAGGAAAGTGACTTTCATGCCACCTTTCTTATTTCTTCTTTGATAAGGTGCTCGGGAAAATGAATGCCAGCTTTGAGGACTTCATGACAGTCGGAGAGAGAATCGAACATGCACTCTGGGACCTACGTTTAAAAGACCAGACATGCTTAGAAGCAGAAGGAAAGAAAGAGGTAAATGGGTACCACTTTTGAAGGTTCTCGTGATCGTATGAGAAGAAGACATGCAGATTCCTCTGAATCACCGAGAAAAATTCCTCGAACAAGTACATGTTTAAAGATATTCGGAGTATTCCATCTCGGACATATGGCCTCATCTGGTCAAGGGTTAGTACCTTACCTCAAGGCCGATAAAGATTACGCCCAACACATCTGCTCACAGTTTTGATCCATACAGTATATGTGAGTTCTACATTGAGGTGCCGGGGCATGACACTAAGAAATTTGGGGTCGTTAATAGAAAAAAATCAAGAAGCTGGTTGACGAGGGAGTCATGACGAGAGAGTTGATCCAGCAGTGGAAACAAGAGAAGAGGCAAGCCTACACTACAAAGGACCGGAATGAGTTAGTACTCGGGAGGTAGTCTGGAGGTCCCTATGGTTTTCCCATCAGTTCACAAAGAAATTCTCAATGCTTTGAAAAAAATAAAAAAACTCTCAAACATATATTTTTTATAATTAAAAATCACATTTCTATTTAGAAAGCATTTTTACATTTTTTATTCTTTAAACATTTTATTTTTATGGGGTAGTTTTGTTCTCCCATATGCATATACAAGCATTTTTGAATGGACATATGTATATATCATTTCTATACCAGGTCCTTGAATTTTGAATGCAACAGTACATTTGCTTCAGATCCAAAGATCAACTCTAGGTTGCATATATTTAGAAGAGATTGAATGTTGTGGGGATATTGTAAATGTGAGAATCTGCTAGTTTACTTAGGCCAACAGAGGAACAAAGCGAGTGTTTAGACAATGGGCAGTTCCTATTTTAGGAATTTATCTTCTCAGGCACTTGTCGTTTAAGATCATTGTAACGAGAGTTGACCCTAAACCTCTACCCCCTGGAGGCTTTCCCAGGACATCTGTGAATGTGACGACGAATGGTATTCTTTTACTTTACCAGAAGACAAATATGAGACCAGACAGATTGGATGCGAAGATCAAAAAATTATTAGAAGAAAGTGGTTGAAAACAAGGATATGTCCAAACGAAAAATCAAAGAAAAGAAGAGAAATGGAAATCAGAAGGCCGAAGCAATCCGGATCGAGTAAATATCAGAAGAGCTGCAGAGAGGCAATTAACTTCGAGCGGAGGATAGCATCAATACCCAGTATAGATACGTGTTGATTCGAGGATACATTTATAAACTCAAATAAGAAGAAAGAGATTCAAGGCTAAAAACCCAAAATGGGCAGTCTAAGACAAAAAAAACAAAACAAAAAGAGAAAAAAGAAAGAAAAAAAAGAAAAAAGAAAAAGAAAAAATAATATTGTATATGCTTCACACACAGATCAAACAATATAAGAACGAGACTTCAACTATGAGTAAGAGACACAATGAATCCACATTTCAAGTAAATATCAGTTTTGAAAATTAGTATGGAAGCTTGAATTGAAGTCAAGTCAAGACAAGTCAGCCCGAAGATTGCCAATTTCGAAAAAGGAAATGACCTCTAGGGTGAAAACCTAAAAGTGGGCAGTCTAGAGTGATCCTGAAAATGAAGAAAAACCTGAGCATCCTGGCATCAATATCCAACCAAAATACACTGATATGAAGGTACAGAATAAGGAAGTGACCTCTAGGGTGAAAACCCAAAAATGGGCAGTCTAGAGCGATCCAAGAGAAAAGAAGAAAGAAAGAATAACATTTCATATGGGCGTGCCAATCACAAGAATTCCCAGAAATATATTCGTAGTCCTTCATTCAAGAAATCTCAGTTTCGAACAGTTTTGGAGGATCAAACATTCTTGAACAGAAAACGAACATCAGTACATAGCCAGAATACAAGGCAGCCTACAGTAAAAAAGAAAGGAAATGAACTCTATAGTGAAAACCCAAAAACGGGCAGTCTAGAGTGGTCCAAAAAAGGGAAGGAATAATGGGCATATCCAAGTTACACAAGTACAGAAATATTGTTTCACTTAACCATAAACCAAAGGCCTACATTACAAGCCCCCAAAGACCATTCTGATCATCCATAGATATCCAAGTTGAATGAGAATGTCTTCAGATTTCGTTCCGCCTATAAGGGTTAACTTTGCTTCAAGGGTTGTCAAACTTCGAAGTGCTTGATCGACACCCAAATGAGGGAAGGATGGGGCATGGTGAGATAGTGAGATTAAGGGAGCCACCATAAACGGGGTAGAAACTAGGTAGGGTTGTTCCCCTCAAAAGCCTATTAGACCAGAAGAAACTATACATTTGCATATATCTCCACAATGGTCAAGATCTTCTAAATATGCGCTTCATTAGAGTTGATCTCTGGCAATTTGAAGTGGATGTGCTATGGTGTTTGATATTTTGGGTGCAAACATGTTTTAAAAGGTTTGACATTTTCTCCCAAAGTTTTGATGTTTACCATTTCCCCAAATATTAGTTTTTAAAATGTTTGGCAATATACTTTGAATTTTGTTTACCATTCTCCAAACATTAATTTTTTTAAAAAAATGTTTGGTCCTTAAAAAAGAAAGAAAAAAATATGTTTACCATTTGTTCCAAACAATGTTTTCAAAATGTTTGGTATCCCCTCCAAGTTGTGATTTTCAAAATGACTGTTATCTTTTCAAACAATCATTATTTTTTGAAATATACACAAGTAAATTGCCTTTTGCATTACTTTAAAAATGAATGATGATGAGATTTAAAACATAGGGGCCTAGAGTTAGTTCCCGTCGAAATGCTACGAGAAGATCAAGGATGAGCTCAGGGGTTGGAAGCATTTTGGCTCACCCTGGTGACTAGAAATAGATAGAGGCTCTGTATGATGTGTCAGAAAATTCAAAGCAGTGAGCCCGTGGTTGAATGAGGCAACGCCAAGCGAAGAAGATGACAAGGGTTCTTATAAGAATAATATAAGAATCATAAGATCATTTATGAAGACGGGTGATAACCCTGAAGACAAGAAAGCATTCCGCACAAAAGGTTTGAAAGCATGTTAATCTAGATTCGAAGTGATTGATCAAATGAGGATTTAAGAGCATACAGTGAAGAAGTAAAGAGATGAAGAAATTTGAGGAACGATCTTTCAGGGTGTAAGACTTTAGAACAAAAAAAGGCTGAAAGAAAAAAGAGAAAAAAAAAGAAAAAAAGAAAAAAAAGAGAGGAAGAAGAAAAAAGAAGAAGAAACTGAAAGAAAAAAAAGAGAAAAAGAAAGAGAGGGGGAAGAAAAAAAGAGAAAAAAATAAAAAGAAAAAATAAGAATAAATTGAAAGAAAAAAGAGAAAAAAAGAAAGAAAAAAAAGAAAAAGAGAAAAGAGGAAAAGAGAAGAAAAAAAAGAAAGCACGACATTGCATGCATCATATAGATAAAGGCATGTCGATTTTTGCTTGTTTCTAGACAGGTATTTGAAGAATTGTCAAATAATTTACTAACGAAAGAAAAGATGTCGGCAACCATAGCAGCGTGAGGCCAGATGTTAAATCCTTCGGTCACGGTGTTAAGTCCTTCGGGCCACCATTAAGTCTTTTGAGCATGGTGATAAGTCTTTCGGGCCATCAGTAAGTCTTGCAGGCATGATGCGGCAGCCATAATAGTATGAGGCCAGATGACGGTAGCCATAGCGGCGTGAGGCTAGATGTTAAATCCTTCGGGTCATCGGTAAGTCCTTAGGGAACGGTGTTAAGATCTTCGGGCCACCATTAAGTCTTTCGAGCATGGTGATAAGTCCTTCGGGCCGTTAGTAAGTCCTTCTGGCATGATGCGACAGCCATAGTAGCGTGAGGCCAGATGACGGCAGCCATAGCGGCGTGAGGCCAGATGTTAAATCCTTCGGGTCATTGGTAGGTCATTTGGGCACGGTTTTAAGTCTTTCGGGACACCATTAAGTCTTTCGAGCATGATGATAAGTCCTTTGGGCCGTCAGTAAGTCATTCGGGCATGATGCGGCAGCCATAGTAGCGTGAGGCCAGATGACGACAGCCATAGCGGCCTGAGGTCAGATGTTAAATCCTTCGGGTCATCGGTAAGTCCTTCGGGCCACCATTAAGTCTTTCGACAATGGTGATAAGTCCTTCAGGCCGTCAGTAAGTCCTTCGGGCATGATGCGGCAGCCATAGTAGTGTGAGGCCAGATGACGACAGCCATAGCGGTATGAGGCCAGATGTTAATTCTTTCGGGTTATCGGTAAGTCCTTTGGGTACGGTGTTAAGTCATTCGGGCCACCATTAAGTCTTTCGAGCATGGTGATAAGTCTTTCAGGCCATCAGTAAGTCCTTCGGCCATGATGCGGTAGCTATAGTAGTGTGAGGTCAGATGACGGCAGCCATAGTGGCGTGAGGCCAGATGTTAAATCCTTCGGGTCATCGGTAAGTCTTTCGGGCACAATGTTAAGTCCTTAGAGCCACCATTAAGTCTTTCCAGCATGGTGATAAGTCATTCAGGCCATCAGTAAGTCCTTCGGGCATGATGAGGCAGCCATAGTAGCTTGAGGCCAGATGATGGTAGCAATAGTAGCGTGAAGCCAGATGTTAAATCCTTCGGGTCATCGGTAAGTCCTTCGGGCATAGTGTTAAGTCCTTCGGGCCACCATTAAGTCTTTCGAGCATGGTGATAAGTCATTCGGGCATGATACGACAGCCATAGTAGCGTGAGGCCAGATGACGGTAGCCAGAGTAGCGTAAAGCCAGATGTTAAGTCTTTCGGGCCATCAGTAAGTCCTTCGGGCATGATGATAAGACCTTCGGGCTACCAGTATGTCTTTCGAGCATAGTGATAAGTCATTCGGGCATGATGCGTCAGCCTTAGTAGCGTTAGTCCAAATATATCAACAGCCTTGTAAAAAAAGTAAAGAAAAAAGAGAGAGAACGAAAAAAAAGATAAAAAAGAGATGAGAGAAAAAGGAAAAAAAGGAAAAAAGGGAAAAAAATCGAAGATAAAGGTTATATAAAGGAGAAGCCTACGTTTTCAAGCCCCCAGTGAAAGGCTCCATATAGGAAGAGCCTTAACTCTAGAATCTCAAAGAATAACCAAAGGTGAAGAAGTTCTATATAGGGAGAACTTACGAGCCTGAAGATTCGGCCGAGGAAAAACGGAGAGTTCCAGAAGAACACGTGATTCTGAAGTCGTGAGCAAGGAAGTCGGATAAAAATGAGTGCTTTTGGTCTTTGCTTTGTTCTCGTTTCACAAGAACAAGCAAAGAGGGGCAACTGTAATCACTCATTTTTATCTGGGTTGTATAATATAGGGGTGTAAAAATGCAATTAAAAAATAATAACTATAATAATAAAAATATATAAAAATGATGAAAAAAAATCAAAACTCAAAAGAAAAAAGAAAAAATAAAATGAATTGCAAAAAATAAAAATGTAATAATAATAAAAATAATAATTAAAAAGTAAAAAAAATAATAAAAAGATGGTATGGTTTTGGGATGACCACGTTACCCTTAAATCCCTACAATTGCCTATAAAAGGTGCATGTGAGGCCAAATTGAAGGGGCATGAATCGGTAAGGGCATGCCGCATAAGAGAGCAATGATCTCGGCTAGCCCGGGGCTAAGGGTAGTTCCCTTGGTCCTACCCGGTTCGATCGGGGTCCTATTTTGGATCCGATCTAGTTAAATTTTGGAGAGGTCATGCTAGATCTCGGTGGGGTTCAGTCATGGTTCGTCATTCGAGCTCCTAGTTAGGTATATTTTCTTTCTTTTTATTTGTGTTGTAATATTATAATTTAATGAAGTAGTAGTTAATTTAAAATTATGTTTTTTAGTTTGTATGTTTATTTATGCTTTAGATTAGTATTTATTATGTTTTAAATTTATGTTTTATATTAATATTTTATTTATGTTAAATTTGTTTTTATTTATGTGTTAGATTAATATTTATGAATGTTAGCATTTTTATTTATGTTAGATTTATTTTTATTTATGAGTTAGATTAATATTTATGTATGTATGTTTTAGATTAATATTTTATTACGTTAACATTTATTTGTATTTCTATTGTGTTTAAATTATTTGTATTATTTTATATTTTGCTCACTAAGATTGCATAATGGAATATAAATTGTCAATGCGGTGCCCTTTTATCCGAGCGTAAACGGGGCCAGTATCAGGCGTAGTGATGGTGGTTGGACGTTTACTCTCGGATAACGAGGCTTTTAAAATTTACTCGTACTTATAATCAAATTTAAAATTAATCGTCACTTTAATCCGGAAAGTCTAATATTAATAAAGCGGTAATTATTAAAGTACCAATTTTGGGCGGTGTGGGGTGCTAATCCTTCCCCATCCGCAACCGACTCCCGAACCCAACAATTTTTAAATCTCTGGTTTTACAGTGTCCGGCCTACCTAAGTGGCGGTGACGACTCCATTTTCAAAATAAAATACGGTTTTTTTAAACCCCACGAAATAAACATTTTTATATCTGAAAGACAACAAACATTTCGAAACATTTTTTTAGCGAAACGAACATCGCTACAGAGATGTCAAATCTAAAATATCGATGCAGTATGCACACGCATGTTTAAAAATTAATCCATGCAATTGAAACATTTTCCATATCAAATCCGAGCAGCATATATTGGACCAACAAAAGGGTACGGTTGAAATGACATTGAGTATGAAGACTTAATTATTTTTATTTTTTTTTGTAGTTTGGGATATCTAATGCAATTAACTTCATGTTACGAAAAAATATAAAAAATAGACGAGTTGAACCCGATAGATTAACAATTATACCGTCATCCTTATCACATCAGTTATAATCTCAACTCAAAAATTATTTTTGAATATTAAATATAAAAAATAAATGAAGATTCATCTCGTAAAAAAATGGCATGAAAAAATAAATAAAACTAGTAGTTTTAATTTTAATTGATTAGAACATGACTGATGTGGTTAGAATAACCTATAATATGATTTTCGGTCTATTATGAGAACTACTATTTTAAATTCCAATTAAATTTGTTGTATTTATAATATCATGATTTGTACTTACTTTTTTATTAAGTAGGTAACTTTTACGTTTTAAAGACAAAAATTAGATCTTAAACCCACACAAGATAAAACAACATAAACATCTAGGCCTGTAAACGAACCGAACGAGGTTATGTTCATGTTCGTTCATTTGTTTAATTTTAACCGAACAAATGAACGAATATGAACAACTAAACGAACATAATTTCTTGTACGTGTTCTTTCGTTAAGGAATGTAGCTTGTTCATGTTCGTTCATGTTCGTTTGTTAAAATGATAGACGAATGTAAACGAACAGAAACAAACTAATATAATTGGGCATATGCGAATAAATTTAAACGAACATAAACAAACAATTGAACATATGAGAATAAATTTAAATTTTTTTAATATAATAATTTTGATATGAAAAATAATAAATATAAATGGATATATGTGAATAAATTTAAACGAACATAAATGAATGGATTACCAAATGTTCACGGACGTAAATGAACGAACAAGCCCTTTGTTCGTGTTCGTTCATTTAATTAAACGAACATAAAATCTTGTTCATGTTCGTTTGTTTAATAAATAAACGAACATCCCGCCGAACAGTTCGCTGAACGTTCAGTTCGTTTACAGCCTTATAAACATCCTTAACTATTCGACCAATTAAAAAATCTCAAATTCAAATCGACTTAACACCTTATTTCATTAACCAGCTAATTAGTGAATATTTAACATAATTTAATTCCTCACGGAAAAACTTAAATTAATCCAATATAAACTGGATCCGACCCGACTTTATATTCTATAAAGTATAAACAACTCCGTATTTGATTAACGGAATCCGTTTTATTTTGTCAGCGTCTTCTTTCTTTCTCAAGCAAGTCCGAAATAGAAACCTTTCGAAGCGCCGGCCAGCTCTCTTGCGAGTAAATCCCGCCATGGAAATCGCGGACGCCTCGGAGAATGGTTCGAAAAATACGACGGATACAGTACCCGACCCATCAGAAACGACCGCCTTTAACCCAGCAGCCGAGAAGTGGCCGGGTCACTGCGTGTTTCGGCTCATCGTTCCGGTTACGAAAGTCGGCAGCATAATTGGCCGGAAAGGCGAACTCATCAGGAAGATGTGCGAGGAAACCCGCGCCCGAATCCGCGTCCTTGACGGTGCTGTTGGGACTCCCGATCGCATCGTAACTCCCTTATCTTTTTCATTTTACTTTGGGAACATTAACTGAAAGTATTTCATTTTTTATCTTTTTGAATTAGTAAATTTCATAGTTTTCGATTCTTTGGGTCTGGCCTTTGCTCTCTTTGGTTTATATCTGCTTTAGAATACTTCGCCCCTGTGTTTTCGAAGAAAAGAGAGGGGGCTTAATTGCTGTAAATAGAAATGTTTGGGTAACAAAGTTTGGAGTATTTCCTACTGACTTTTCTTTAGTTTTTGGATTTCGTCACCCCTATTTGATTTACAATATATTTAGATTTTAGAGTTAAATTACAGTTTTCTTGTTGCCCTTTACTGGTTACTTGAATTAATTGCCTTTTTCTTGTAGGTGCTAATATCTGGAAAGGAAGAACCAGAGGCACCTCTTTCCCCTGCAATGGATGCTGCTATAAGATTTTTCAAACGCATTCACGGATTGCCAGAAGCAGCTGGTGCTACATTTTGTTCTTTCCGGTTGCTGGTAGCGTCTACTCAAGCAATCAGTTTAATTGGAAAGCAAGGCTCCTTGATCAAGTCATTACAAGAGAGCACCGGTGTATCTGTGAGGGTATTGTCAAGCGGTACTTCTTTTACATTTTAAAATATTGGTTTAATTCATGAGAGGCTGGTTTCCCTTGCTCATATATGCATTTAGGTTTCAATTAGTGCATAGGAATTTGAATTGATGGATGAAATGTCTTCATCTTGCATCTTTAATGTTTTCGCCCTATTTTTATCTAAGTTCTTTTTGGTGGAATTATGCATTCCTTCTACCTGTCCATAGGGTTGTTTAATCCTATTCATAGAGGAAAAATCCAACAGATTGTTCTATGATCCTTAACTCAGAGAACATGCCCCTTTCACAAATTAATAAAGATTTAGAGAACTTAAGGGTGCCTTTTTTCGAGTTGCATGTCTTCTCAGACCTGTCTTCGGTTGTGTTACGGTTATCCTTTTTTCAATAACAAAAAGAAGGCTAGATAGTTTTTAATTTGGAACTCCATTTCTTTTCCGACAAGTCATTTTGGAAGTCCTTTTTCAATCTCTCTTCTCTTGGTAACTTTTACATGTCAATAATGAAATAGAACATTTATTTGTGCCTGCTTCCATCCCTGTAAAATTAAGTGCTTACATCGATAATGCACGGAGTTTTCGAATCTGCGTAGATGAAAATTCATGTTTCGGAGACCGAAATAAGATATATTCTAAATGGCTGATTTTATGCCGAGTTTTGTCACATTGAGGAATCAATAAGTGTATATCTTAGGGTGCAATGTAAAACCCGTAAAATGTTGGAGTTATTGCCTGCTTCAATAATTTGATAGTTCATCTGAAGTTTACTACTATTTTAACTCAAACCATTGTGATTGTATAGTTCTAGACACATAGAAGCATTTTTTTTCTCATTTGTAAATGATGCATTCCAGTACTAGAAGTAAATAAATTTTGTTGCTTCCTTTGATTATTTTGACAATCATAGTTATATAAATTGTACTATAAATCCAAGCTTTTGTATCTTATTTTCTGTTCAAGAAGTGCCCTATAAACCATAGGTTTTGGGATTCTGTAAAGTTTGTGGTGAACATGGTTCTGTTTTTGCAGAGGAAACTCCATCTTATGTGGTAGCAGATGAGAGGATTGTGGAGTTGAAGGGGGAAGTCCTGAAGGTTCTGAAAGCTCTTGAAGCTGCGGTGGGGCACCTGAGGAAATTTTTGGTTGATCAAACTGTTCTTCCTCTCTTTGAAGAGACAGTAAGTTCGATTTCTATCAAACTTTTGTTATGTATCCTTAAACTGTTTCATGTTAAGTGGTGCTATTAATGGCTGCAGCACAATGCGGTAATCACTCAAAATCTTCAAGCAGAGACAAGGGCTGAAAAGTCATCTCTGCTTACTGTTTCTCAAGGCGGAATCGGAGATCTTCCTGTTGCAGCAATGAGAGACTCTTTGTTCCTTGAACATGAAAGACAGTTTGAGTCGCGAATCCCATCTTGTGGAATTCAATTCTATGGACAGGATCCTGCACTTCCGATAGTGCATTCTAGTTCAGGGCTTCATCGATCTGCTGTTCCTATAGTTACTCGGGTTTGTTTGTGCGTGCCTGAATTATTGTTACTATTTTTTAATTCGTTTACCCAAATGGGCAAGAGTGAAATTAGAGATTATGGCGCCGAACAAGGAAGAGAAAGGGTTTTATGGATATAAGATTGAAAATTAGAGGACAGAACAGAAATAGGAATAAGAGGGGAGAGAAATGAAGAGGCTCCCGTATTTATGTACACAAGCATAAGACCTTTACATAAAATGTCAAATAAATAAAACCCCGTGGTGATTCTCCATGAAATTAGTGTTATGTTAGGAAGGCTGAGAAGAAAATCATTTTGAGCCAGACTTTAGGCAATTGATTCCGACTTGGTTTACATCAATGCTACTGGGGTCAAAGAGCATGAATGTAGCAATTTTTCTCTTTATGACAGTGCACATCTTACATACATTTAAGTTAGCTTGGAGATTTTGCAATGATATTTTTAAGTTAAAATTAGGCTTTTCAAGTGAAATGTGTATGTTTGCCTAGACTGTGACATATGCAACACATTCTTCATACAATATATGCGTGTGTATGTACATACTGGTCTCTGTATCATCATTTCTCTTATTGCATTTCTCGAATCAGATTGCTCAAACTATGCAAATACCATTTTCTTATGCTGAGGACATCATTGGGATTGGAGAAGTTAATATTGCACACATTCGTCGCACTAGTGGAGCCGGCATAACTGTGCAAGAAAGTGGGGGGCTTGTCTGATGAATTAACCGTCCAAATTAAAGGCACCTCATCACAGGTTCAGTTGGCTCAACAAGTGATGCAAGTAAGAAATAACCTATTTGTTTAATTTATTTATAACTCGCCTGCTTTGTATTCTCTTTAATGGGTTTGATCTCTATTGATTTCTATATTGCTCCGACGCATCATTTTTTTATTATTAAAGTAATTGTGTCTGAGATCTCTGTCTGATGCACGTCTGGACATGGGTTTGGATATATGATCTAAGAACTTTAAGACACATGGAAATCTTGAGAAGAATTAAACATAATCGTTTATGAATACTCACCCAAGTTCGAGTTACGAAGATGGATGTTATTTGGATATTAAGACTGTTGGTATTTTTGGTTAATGCAGGAATTCATAAGCAATCACAAAGATCCAATTACAAGCAGCAGCTACAGAGACACGGTTATAGGTCCTCATTTTCGCAGGTGGACAACACGCCTTCACTTTCGTCCCAACTCCCCTATGGCGGATACGGGGGATCTTCTAGTGTAAGTGGCTACTCTACTTTTAGGCTTTAAGAGTTATCGTTTACCTTATTAAACTTTGTAGTGTCTTCGTTGGAATGAATCTGTCTGGGTATTTCTGTTTAGGATTGACAACGGGGCGGAGTGAGGCGGGTAGACTCAGGTTAAGTTTCAGAAAACTTAATATTACATATAATATGTAAAATTATGAGTTCACATTAATGCATTGTCCAAAACATTTGATGTAATAGGATATACGGAGAAGATGTAATGTGTTTACAACTTAAAATTTAAAAGTTGAACCTTTTAATGCCTTAATTTGAGCACATTTTATATTAATTAATTAACATAATAATGCCAATGACATAATATTTATGATTAAATATCGATACATAATATATATTATAAAAGGAATAGATTCTACTTATCAATGTAAAAATCAAAAAAATTTACACTGATTTATGACCATTAGATACATGTACATTGATGTTTGAGATTATCTACCTCTCTTTTCAAAAAAAAATTCTCATTTTCAACCTTAATCTCAATCATCAATTTATACTCATTCAATGGTCGCGATTTAGCGTAAAACTAAAAAGTATTGTGTAATCGGATCTTACTATTTAAAAATAAGAATAGGTAATTTGGGTGTAGCTTCTAATAATAGTGAAAATTAATTACGACCCAAAATTAAATAAAGTGATAATTAATTTGTAAAACACAATCTTAATTTAAACCAGTATCTGAAAGCATTTAATTTATTTATGGAAACATTTTTTCTTTTTTTGTATTTAAATTTAAAATTAATTTACTATTTTTATGCAAAACATCTCAAGATAATTTTTTTAGAGTATAATGTCGATAAAAAAAATATAAATATCAAATTATTAACATACCACAATTGATATAGTTTATAATTATTCTTTTCCTAAAAAATATGATGAATACTATTATGACACGTTGGCAAAAAAAATACAAAATGTAGAATGACAAACACGGTGACACGTGAAGTAAAATTGGGTGTCAATAAACGATGTTTATTAAATTTGACAATTTTTTAGTACAAAATGAATAAGAAAATATTAAAAATATACAATACAAAAGGTAAAAATTACTATACGAAATAAATTATTAACTTGTCGAAATTTATAAAATGAAATATCTTGAAATGACAAAATTTTGTATATCTAGTTTAGGGTTAAAATAAAACTTAGTGCTCATGGGTAAAGTAGAGAAATGGTCACTAAACTATTCCTAGAAATATAAAATGGTCATCAAACTTTTAAAAGTAACATAGTGGTCATTAAAATTTAGTTTTTATAAAAAATGGTCACTAGATCGTTAATTATCGTTAACTAAGAGGCGTGATAGTTACAAAAATGTGTAATCCTCAATATTTACACATTTAATTAATTTAAACATCAATAATGAGGGTTAAATTAGGAATAAATTGATTGAATGTGTCATTATGGAGGATTAAATGTTATATTATTCAAATTTATGTAATTGTCGCATGACTCAATTAGTTAACGGCTCAGTGATCATTTTGTATCAAAAACTAAATTTTAATGTCTATTATATAATTTTTAAAAGTTTGATAACCTTTTGTATTTTTGGAGATAGTTTAGTGACCATTTGTGTACTTTACCCATAAAATATCTTGAAAGGACAAAATTTAGTGTATCTAGTATGATTACTACATGGGAGGTTTAGGGTTTAGGGTTTAGGGTTGATTTTTTACATGTTAGATTTACATGATCGAAGCTGTTTTAAAACCTATCTGATGATTACAGGTTCAACTTTTAGATGATTATACAATGGATATTGCGTTGCCATCAATATACTACAGTCACCGGACGTGGAAAACAAAGTTTAAGGATTATTATTCTATATACTAACAGTGAAAAACAAAATTTCTACAAGCGGGAATATTTTTAAATTTTTCTGAAATTAAATTAAAATGATTTAAGTCAATTATAAAAGTTAGGTATTATCTTCCTCTCATCATTATAACTTTATTTATTTTCTTGTATTTTTAAAAGTATTTTACTGATTTAAATAGAGTAATTTATCATATACAAAATGTATAAACTAAAATTGCTTAAAACTTAAAATTTTAGATTCTATACCGTTAATAGGATTACTGAACTCTAAAATAAAAAATAAAACAATATGTTTTATGTTTTACAACTATATATTTAATATTCTAAACCGAAAACGATGTTTCTAGTACTAATTTAATTTTAGAGGTTTCAATATAATCTGTTGTCTCTATTTATCAAACAATGCTACGGTCTTAGCTTAATACAAACATAGTATATCTAACTAGCGACGGATTTTAACAACCTAATTTGTGAGATCTATTCAATTTTTTTTAATTTGAATTTTTTCATAAAAAATTGAGAGTTTAATTATTTTTTAAAAAAAATAAGATTTAATGAAAACTTTTTAAAAATTTAAGAGTAAATTAATTAAAAATATTTAAAATTTTAAAATATAATAATAATTTTAATTTTTTTTAAATAATCAAATTAAATTTTTAAAGAAATAAATTTCAATTTTCCAAAATTTTTGGGGCCGAGACCCATTAACTTCCATAAAATCTGTTCTGTATATAAATTTTAATTTACCCAACTAATTTTCAATAAAATAATTTACGCTAATAATAATGCACAAACGTAAAGACTAAACGTTTTAGTTTTAGAGTTTAAGAACTCTATTTATAATTTAGAGTTTAGGATTTAAATATAATATTTTAAATTTATAGATTATTAATAAAATTTTGAGTTTAAAGTTAAAATTTAAAATTTAAAAATTAAATCACTAACTATGTTACCTTAAAAAGCTAAACTCTAAATAAACCTAAATTGTAAACCACTATATTAAAACTCATAAGGCTAAATCCTAAATTAAAACCCTTCAAGTACAAATTCCGTTTCTCTAATAGCTTACTTTCTTCTTACAAAATCCTTGAGGATCCAAAGTCCTACCAGTTTGGTTCTTCTACCCCAACTTCATACACAGTATTTTTCAATCAACACAAATGAGGTGGTTGAAAATTGCAGCACCTCAACCATTGATCCAATTCAACAAATGAAAAGACCGAGCTTCAACAATCACTAGAAGAAAATCCATGTATTTTCCATCAAACTTCTCTCGTTCTTCTTCTTCCCTTCCCAAAACCCCACCTCTCCAATCACTGCTCAAACGAGGCTTCACTCCCACACTCAAATCCATCAACGAACTCCTCCTCTTCCTCTCTTCCTCCCGAAGATTCAACGCCGTTATCCATCTCTACTCCCAGTTAGAATCCAACAGAATCAATGCCGATTCCCAAACTCACTCAATCCTCACTCGGTCTCTCCTCAAATTGCACAAATTCGAAGAAGTCGAGCATTTCACCAATACCCAGATTTCAAAATCTTCCAATTTCCCCAGATATCGGTTTTGGGATTCTTTAATTCAAGGATTTGGGGATATCCAGAACAACCCAGAAAAGGGTCTTTTGCTGTTAAAGGATTGGTTGAGGAATTCTGGTACATTGCCTTCTTCTTTTACGTTTTGTTCGTTGATTCATAGTTTTGTATCTCAAGGGAATATGGATAGAGCAATTGAGGTTTTGGAGTTGATGGCAGGTGATAAAGTTAGATACCCTTTTGATAATTTTGTTTGTAGTTCAGTCATTTCTGGGTTTTGTAAGACTGGGAAACCTGATGTTGCGCTTGGATTTTTCAGAAATTGTGTAAAGTCGGGAGCTTTAAGGCCTAATGTTTTTACTTATACGGCTCTGTTAAATGCTTTTAATCTGTTGGGTAGATTTGATGAGGCTTGTGATTTGGTTTCTGGTATTGAAAAAGAAGGGCTGGTTTTGGATGCTGTTCTTTATAGCTGTTGGATTTTTGGGTACTTTAGAAATGGGTGTTTAATGGAGGCTTTGAGAAAGCATAGAGAGATGGTGGAAAGAGGAATTAAACCGGATACCGTAAGCTACACTATTCTTGTCAATGGATTTTCGAAGGAAGGCAGCCCGGAAAAGGCTGTTGGGTTTCTGAAGAAGATGCTGAAAGATGGGGTAATGCCCAATGCGATTACTTATTCAGCAATCATGTTAGGAGTTGTAAGGAAGGGAAATTGGAGAAGGTGTTTACATTGTTCAAGGAAGTCCAAGATATGGGGATTGACGTGGATGAGTATATGTACGCAAGCTGATTGATGGAGCTTGTCGGAAAGGAGATTTTGATTGTGTCTTCCATCTGTTAGATGAAATGGAGAAGAAGGGGATTAAGCCGAGTGTTGTTACTTATAACATAGTCATCAACGGTCTGTGTAAGATTGGGAGGACATCTGAAGCAGATAATGTATTCAAAGAGGTAGGTGGTGATATTATATCGTACAGTACTCTGTTGCATGGTTACACTGAAGAAGGGAATGTGAAAGGGATTTTTGAGATGAAAGGAAAATTGGAAGAATCAGGGCTTCGTATGGATGTCGTAGCATGTTACGTACTTATCAAAGCACTCTTTATGGTTGGTGCATTTGAAGATGCTCGTGCAGTCTACCAAGCAATGCCGGAAATGGATTTGAATGCAGATTCAATTACTTTTTGCACAATGATTGATGGCTATTGTAAAGCGGGTAGAATAGAGGAGGCACTTGAGGTATTTGATGAGTATAGGATGTCTTTAGTTTCTTCTGTTGCATGCTATAATTGCATGATTAGTGGGCTATGCAAAGGGGGAATGGTTGATATGGCCATTGAGGTGATTACTGAACCTGGTGAGAAAGGTTTGGTTTTGGACATGGGCATCTCTGTGATGTTGATCCGGGCAGCTTTTGCTCAAACAGGAGAAGCAGGAGTTATGAATTTAGTTTACAAACTTGAGAATTTTGGGTCAAATGCTTACAATAGTTTATGTGATGATGCTATCTGTTTCTTGTGTAAAAGAGGTTTTGTTGGAGCTGCAAGTGAAGTGTACCCTGTGATGAGGAGGAAGGGTCTAATATTGATGAAAAGTTCCTATAATCTGCTATTAGAAAAGCTTATTTACGGTGGGAAAATGTTTCTAGTTGGTCCTTTTCTTAATTTCTTCCTAAAAGAGTATGGCCTTGTCGAGCCTTTTTTTGGCAAGATTTTGGCACAGTACTTGTGTCTTAAGAATATGGACATTGCACTACGGTTCCTCAAGAAAATGAAGGAGTTAGTATCAACAGTCATTTTGCCTCCCTCAGTTTTGAAAAACATTGTGAAGGAGGGTAGGTTATTGGATGCATATAAACTCGTCTTAGAAGCCAGCGAAAGTTTCCCTGCCATGGATGTGGTTGATTACTCTATCCTGGTTCATGCCCTTTGCAAGGAAGGGCACCCTAATCAAGCCTTAGATCTTTGTGCTTTTGCTAAAACTAAGGGGATTACTCCCAACATTTTCACATACAATTCGGTCATAAATGGATTGTGCCGTCAGGGGTGTCTCATTGAAGCACTCCGACTATTTGACTCATTAGAAAGAATTGGATTGGTTCCCTCCACAGTAACATATGCGACACTAATTGACAATTTATGTAAGCAAGGCTTACTGCTAGAAGCCAAAAATTTATTTGATGATATGATCAGCAAGGGATGTAAACCAAATGTATGTGCATATAATTCATTCATTGACAATTACTGTAAGTTTGGTCTAATGGATGAAGCTTTGAAGCTTCTATCTGATCTGGAGATCAAGGGTGTTAAGCCTGATGAATTCACTGTCAGCGCTCTGATTTATGGCTACTGTAAGAAGGGTGACATGGAAGGTGCTCTTACATTCTATTCCGAGTTCAAAATGAAAGGTGTATCTCCTGATTTCTTGGGTTATGTTCATATGTTACGAGGTCTTTGTGCAAAAGGAAGGATGGAAGAGGCAAGGAATATCTTGAGAGAAATGCTTCAGACAAAATCAATTGTAGAACTGATAAATAACATTGATACCAAGAACGAGTCAGAGTCGATAGAAAGTTTTCTTGTATTCTTATGTGAGCAAGGAAGTATCCTAGAAGCTGTGGTTGTTCTTAATGCAATTGCATCTATACTCTTTCCTAGTCAAAAGTGGTCTAACATCGAACAAGATTCTCAAGCACCAAATAATGGTGTGAAGAGTGAAGGTCCTTCTGCAGTCTCTACAGTGTCAGCGGGATCAAACAAAATATCCGGTTTACAATGCGCAACACATGGCCCACAGCAAATACATAAGTTATTGGAAGATTCTCAATTTCGTAGCTTTGGCTTGTACTATGCCTTACTTAGTTCACTCTGTTCAAAAGGGGAGCTGCACAAAGTGAATAAAATTATGAATGAAATGCTTTCAAGTTCGCAGGGAGATCTGTAGTCAAATTACTGATATTTTGGTTTCAGTGACTAAAATCTAGAGCTCTCTCTGCCCCTGATATAAAGACAGGAACAAGCTAAAGCCAAACGATATGATGCTATATAAAACTTCTTCTCTTCTTAAAGAAGGTAACTTGCTTCTTTATTCTGCACTTTATCTATGACGTATTGCCCCTTTGCCCGTCGTGTATTTATTATTTGCCTCCCTATGTATGAATCCACATGCACTAGAATGTTTGCTAAGAGAGAAAATGTCATTTTTATGTGCAGCTCTGCCTGTTTTTGGTTACACTTGTCTGTTACAAGATTTTCATGTATATGGAGAATCTTTGGATTATCATATCCCTGTATTCTTAGGCGTCAGATATGGGTGCTGGACGCGGGAACTTCTAGAAAACTGGAGAGTCGAAGCAACATAGACATGAGGTAATAAGGGGAGAAGCTGGTTTTGTTTCGGAGTAGTCTACCTCCTTTAACTGAAGCAATTAGATACTTTGGATGCTTTCTTCAGGTTTTATCATCATCGTCTTCGTCATAAATCATCATTATCATGTTTTTCAAACCCATTGGTAATGATAATTACATCTGTAGGTTTGATGTCAACAGTGGGGCAGATATGAGAACCATAGGTCTGACCTGTATAAGAAAATGGCGAGCATTTTCATTATAGTATTACTTAAAAGCTGCTTGCTATATGAAGCCTATTTGTGAATCAAACAGTACATGAATCTCTTCTGGTTGATCCGATAAAGTATGACTTGCCTATGAGCTACATGATATGAAGTTAAAGGAATTTTCTAGAATATATAAATTTGAGATCAAGTTAGATGTTATTTTCTACTGAACATAGACTCTTTAGGTTCAACCTAATAATTTTTTTCCGCTTTCCCTCATTTCCTTATACTGTTTGACAAGGGCAGAAAAACTGATATTCTTACATGTGAAATGACTGGATTTCATCATTGTTATGATCTGTATTATGTTATGAGTATCTGTTAATTATACTTTGTGGAAGTTTGGAGCTAATGAGAATTTGTGTTCTTGTTTATTACAGCCAGGTTCAGATGGCAAAAATTGCATTGCTGATGAGCATTACTTGCTGACCTTTTTCCATGTAAGAATCATACTCTGGAACCATGTTTCCTGCTTTTTTTTTTTTACTTTTAACTTGTGTGTTTTAATTACTGTACCCTCAGACGGTTGATCCCTGTGATATTGCAAACCGCCACCGGTCAGTTACACTTGTTGATTGGTCTGCAAGAAAGTGGCATTCGGAATCATGTTCGGCTCTGGGATGTTACAGATGAGCATCTGAAGAATAATACGGTACATGTCCGTATGACTGTAATTTTTCAAGCAATCCCATCGCAATAATGGCTTGCCACTTTGTTCTTGATGCTAATGAGCATGAGGTGGTAAGGTCATTAAGAAAACATACATTCGTCTTCCGCCACAAAAATGGCGAAGTGGCAGCAACACTCGACAACTTACCACCTTGGCTTTTAACGGATATGCTTGGAATTTGTGGTTCATGTACGATGATGAAGAATTCTTGCATGATTTGTCCTTTTGGAATACCATAGTAGACCGGGTTTTTATGAGTTGGTAAAATTACTAGATTCTTAACCAATTTTAGCAGGGAAATTCTATCCAGAGACCCTACATAAATTGATGAGGCTCCTAATTCCTGACTGCGGATTCTTTGGCCGGATTAGAACTATGTTGGAGGCTAACGGCTTTCTAGTGGCGCATCCTTCCAGACGGGTAATTTCTTGTCCAACCCCCACCCTACATTTGTGTCATTGATACTTATTATTATACACACACATGCATGCATGTACGTACCGGCATACATGTTAGAAGTAATACTTGGAGATTCATTTTCTTGTAGAAGTTGGAAAACAAGAGTGCAGTGGTGCACTTTCTTTTCCCCGTAAATATGAGGTTATTTTCTTATATCTATGTAAGGTTAAGCCCCCCCCCCCTCCTCAAACAAGGATTTAGTCTTGGGACAAAAGAGTTACTTATGCCCGGATTTGAATCTCATATACTTAACTCTCTCATTTTAAAGACGGTTGTGTAAGTTATCCGGATTAAGCTTCATGTTCGCGGAGTCTCCACCATAGTGTTTCTTTTTCCTTTTTTGTTGATTTGGATGTTGGGTACACTATTAGCAATGAGTTCAAATATAAATGTTAACATTCAATATTCGAATTTGCTTCTCACTAGTCCGATATTATATTAAAGTCGGGTCCAACTGAGATTTTTTTTGTTGAATAATAAGCCTTATATTTCCAGAAAAGAGTGCATCATGTTTTGCAACTTTTACAGAAACAAAGTGAACCCCCAATGTTCTTTCACATATATGATTATGTACCAATGGTACAAATGGGGGGGGGGGGTTACCCGACACAACCCTAACAACTAGCTAGCCTCCGGCCATGTTAGATTGTCGTCCCTGCAGCTTTTCTGGTTACCCGTGCACGCAAGAATAGTGATTGCAAAACGTGGCCAATTTACAAATGTATAAATCTATATGTAAAACCGAGATGGAACGAAAGGATCAAGGAAATACGACCGATCTGACCAAAGAATTCATTCAAAAATTGAGGAGTGTCACCAATTTGTCCAAGGTTTCTGGGTAGAATTTCCTTGCAAACAGGAAACACGGTCGTCTAATACCGTTCCATAGGCAAGGTTGTAGCAGCTCATCACCCTGTAACAAGGACGGACTAATGTAAACACCTATGTTCGGAATTCAGTAAACTTATGAACCTCTGAAAGCACCTGAAAATGCATACCTTGTCGTTACTTGTTATATGGGTCTTCTGGTCGAGTGTCTGCGAAAACATACGTCAAAACTTGTCAGAATACATGAACTTATCGTACAAACATAACTACACATTCAGCATAATAGCCGTACTAAGTTACAACTTTTGCTCCGTTAGCATCAAGACCAAAGAGATGAGCATGCTTACCATAATATTCCTTAGAAGCTCGTAGGTAACATCCTGAGTCCTATAGGACTTCGGGTGCCATTTTCTCTCGGACCAGTCGACGTGTGTTACTGACCAGTTTGCAATACCACCAGGATCAATCAGCTGGACAGGTGCGGAAAGGAAAACACATTAGAAGGCAAAAGTGAGAAGGATGAAACATGATGCAGAGTGTGATTCTCACACTGAAAAATGTCGGGAAGTAATGCTCGTCGGCAATGCAGTTTTTGCCATCCAAACCTGGCTGTAAACATGAACGATTGTATGTCAGCGACATGAACTCAGGCTCGGATTCCATCATTCTGTGCCTTTGTCAAAACAAAAACATATTACAGTAAGTCGATGTACATTTCAGGATCAAATTCACCTTGCAGTAATCCCGAAACCTCGAGTAGTAAAGACTGTCAGCCATAACTATCAGAGCATGCTGCCGCTTCATTGTGAACCACTGCATAAAAATCAAGGATTTAGACTTGCCGTAACGAGACACTGTATAAGTTTGCTTAAGGTCTGCTGAATGCTGAAATATTTCATAATAAGAAGACTGCATTGATGGAAGACTCGAACAAACCGGGTAAGGGAAACAGCTAACATTCAAAATGAAAAGGGTACACACACGTGTGTGTTTTTTACGGTAAAATTAAAAGGTTTACACGTTTATTTTATAGTTGGACAACAGATAATTCACTTATATTTCTTTTCCTGTAAAAATCTTTTTATTATTTATTGTTAATCTTGACCATTGATTTTTACTAGTCTAACGATCCAAAAAAAATATAAAACTATTAAGTTTTACGATGCTAATAGATCCCAACCCTATATATATGCACGGTAATTCGACAAAGTTTAGGGCACTAACAGTGATGCACACCCTCATACTGTCACAAGCCGAGTTCATGGTGGTAAAGTTCAGTCACATGTTCCAACAATGAATTAATCATTCAGATTGATCTGTCGTAATACATATTAATCTAAATAGCAATGGTATTTATATCGTAGCAATTGAGAGGTACCTGTGAACCCTTTCTGAAGTCTTTCTCTTCTACTTCAGGTAACATGCGTGCTGAATACCTGCCATTTCCATGCGGCCCAGGATCCACAAAGCTGACAAACAAGGTGGGGGGGATACATTCCAAACATGAGAAACGGTTCAAGTGGTCCATAATGCATGTGTGAATGTGTAATACTCTATGGTTTCACTTACCAGTCAACGAAACTCATATTAGCATGCATCAGATAATTGTACACATAATCAAAATTGTGCATTGGAACACAACTGCAATGTCACCATCAATGATTCAGATTTGATATTTGTGTAATTGAAAACAAATTTAGGGTTTATGGGGGTTTGTTAATGAGATGAGGCCAACTAGTTCACCTGTCAGAGAGTAAAACAAAATGTTCATTGTCAGGATCTTTTAGGGCATATGCCAACAGCCGTCTCTCTGCATCAACCATGTTAAATGCTCCCCATTGAACCTGCAAATTCAGTGTTAATAAATTAATTAAATAGTTGACTAATCTGAATCGAGTACTGTAAAAGTTCATCGTGACCCTCCCAACTCAATATGTTCAATTTACAACGATATGATTTAAATCTTTGATCTTACTTAAGAGATCTAGTGTCTCACCCTACTGAACCAATTATTTGTTGGTAAAGCTCAACCACAAATTTTGATATTAAAGAAACGCATTGAAACTGACTCAAATGACATTGTAAGCATAGAGTGTACCTTGCACCCTTGAGAAAACCGACTCAAATGACATAGTAAGCATTGTGATAACGTTGTTGGGTTTAGGAGTGATAATGAGCCTGACTGGCTCGAAAGTTATATGGGCTCAGTTCGGTCAAAGTTCCGTTCGAGTGAGCTTGATTTGAGCTCGTGCTCGGCTCGAGGCCTTAACAAGCTGAGCCGATCCAAACTTGGCTCAAAAAGTTCGTGAACAGGCTCGAAATAATTATATATGTAGTTATTAACTTGTTATCATAGTTAAATACTTTAAAAAGTGTTATATTTTGATACAAAAGTTGTGTAAAAAAATTGCATAACATTTGTATAAAATTTAAAACCTAAGTCCCAAACCCTAGCACCCTAAAACCTAAACCATAAACCCTAAACTCTAAATTCTAAATTCTAACCATAAACCTTAAATTCTATACCCTATACCCTAAACCCTAAACCCTGACCTAAAATCATAAACCATAAAATTGAAAGGCTTAGTTTACACAGGCTTGTGTATCAAAGTATTTTCCTACTTCAAAAATAAATATTTAAAAACAATTTGAGGAAAGCAACAAGCCGAGCCGAGCTCAAACTATCTAATTCGAGCTCGAACTCGAGCCTAAAATTTCGAGCTCGACGAGCTTTGAGCCGGAGCCTGCGCTCAGTTCGGCTAATTATGACCCCTAGTTGGGTTTATATTCCAACGGTTTTCCAAACAACAAAAGAAATAGGACTGTGAATTAAGACAGACCGTAGAAACATAGAATGAGGCACTCTTGATGTTGCTGACAAGGATGCAGGGCAGTCCTCCCTTTTCCTCTGATTTTATACTAAAATTAAGTAAACTATTAGGCTTCTGCTGGAACCATTATTAAGTCCACAGTGAATGAATTACTGTATATTTTTCTAACAACAATTACATAACCAGGATGCTTGGCATAAAGAGAGAAAACTAACAAATTTTAAATCTAAGAAACATACCGCAGAACTGCGAATTTCCCGGTTAAGAAAGTAGCGGCTCTCATGCACTGGTTTTTCTTTTGATGCATGGACATAAACAGAAAATCTTCCCTCATGTCCCTGCCAGGAAAATTGAGCAAAATTTTCTATCAAGATAAACAGTAAATGACATCTCCAAAGTAACCAAAACCAAGAAAAAATAAACAAAATGAGTACAATTCTTTTCTGCAAGAATTCAAAAGAAACAACACGAACAGAGCAGGCAGTCAAATATAACCAAATGGCTACTGATGCGGACATCCTGAATCATACAAAGCAGGGGAATCTGCCCTGCCCTCCATCCTAGAAACTATATTAATTCACAATATGCCAGATTGATTTCACCAGTACCTTCCTGCACATTAACTCATTTGCATTTGCAATCAACTAAGGGGCTCATTATGTACTATTTGATTACTTTATTTGAATCAATCTGAAGAAACATAAGTATTATTTGATTCACAAATGGGCTTCATACAGCCAACAGATTTTCCACAATAAAACACTCCTAATTGCCTACACTTTGGTACTTTAAGTTTCTAGTTAGTTCAAATAGACTAAATTCGATATTATAGGGAAAAAACTAGTAAGTCCAACCTTCCCTTTGCATAGCATGTCAGTATGCAATAGCATAAAAACAGCTTCACTCCCAGTCCCTCATACAAATAAACTATTTTATTTTTCTACTTCCAAATCTGATGTGGACCTGAAATGGTTCTTAATACCCATCTTATGGTTATAAATAACAAATATTGTCAATTTCTTCAGATAACGATCATTAATTAACAAACCATACATGCAAAATGTATTCTTGTGCAACATAAACAGCACCAAGGTGTGAGAAACCTCCAAATGTGAATATCATTACAGTACAGTGGAAATTTTGCCATTTTGACATGTATCAAAACCTTGAAAGGCAGCATAATCCCAGAAAAAAAATCCAACCCTGTTATATAGGAATAATCC